>CM052198.1:928519-1330007 GCA_028455805.1 Lasioglossum figueresi | reverse complement strand
CGATGGCCTTCTGTTTCTTACTCCAGCCAGAATAAATCCTAGAGGGCTTTAGAAAACACCGAATTGTTCGAGTGACACGATCTCCCATAAGGCTTGGCAGTCTTTATCAGTATCTCGTCGGTGGCGCTGTCACTAGGCCTGCAGGTAAACTCGCATTTCGAGCCCGGTCGAGTCCTCGCAGGAAGACTAGAAACAGAACCTTTACTAGTCCGTGGAAATCTAAAATCTTAAAATCCGAGGGGGAAATCCGCTCTACGTGGGTGAGGGATCTGATCCAGGCTAGGATTCTTTGTAGGGGCAGCACTATACCGGTGGCATCGAAAACCCGGGCGCGAGCATTCTCCTATCCTCTGTGGTAATCGTTAGCCATTTGTATTTGATCTCTTTCGTGGATCTAGTTCCAACATTTTTCGTTTGTCGGCATAGAGGGCGTAAAAAACCCAATTGTTATTGTGTGAGACACGAAACGCCATACGGTGATTGGTCTACTCTTATACCTCATCTGTGCTTTAACAGTATCTCGTCCGTGCCTGTATTTCGTCTGTGGTTTAGCCGCATTTTCTACAGAGTCGGTAATTCAGAACCGTAGACAGAAAAATGCATTGCATGCACTGTAAGCCTACTGCACCGACAAAACTTAGCATTTCGTTAACCTGTTTCACATTACTTGACCAGATGGCACCATAATGTAGAATATTGTGATGACAGGGGCTGTCAGTTCTCTATGCTCCATCTAGATAGAACTCTGTTAAGCAAATGTTACTAGTCACAGGATAGTTAGTTTTAAGTGCGCAAATTGTAATTCCAGATTTAAGTTTCGCGATCACCGAAAATTGGTGGAGAGTTTCAAAAAAATCATTCACTCTGTCCTCGTTAAACTTACGAGCAAGTTCGGCGAATACATATATAGGATTCCAAAAGACGAATATGGTTTGTATTATTTTTATACGCAGCCATGTCGAATACCTTTATATTATAAGACCTATTGTAAGACCAGTTGGTTCCTCACAATACTCTGCAGGTTAGGAATGTCATAATCACAACCCTTTAACACATAAAGAATAAATTTTACGTTACCGTAAGTATTTCATTCTCTGCATTTATTTACTACATTTTCCAAATTCTAACAATAGTTTTCTTTAATTTTTAGGTTCGTCGCTCGTTATATCAATCTATCGCCAAGTCGTTGCAGACGTCCATCACTAAATGTAACTTATGTAAATCCGATTATATAAATTCGCTAATCGTTGATAAGTAGAGCGAAAGGGAAAGGGTCGAGGATTGTCCCGTATATGTATAGATAAGAGGGTGCATGACACAAGGGTTCGAGGAATCTATGACAATCATTTTCATTCAACGTACGACTACGCCGACGCGTTATCATACATGCTCTATTATTAATACCGGAGAGAGCGTGTAATATTTCTTCGGGGGTTGATTTACGCGCTTCTCCCTGATTTTTTCCCTGTTATTACATTACATGAACGATTATCGCGTGACAGGGGAGAAAATCATCGAGCATGCGATAATCGAATCAGTCTGTCAATCTAATAATTAAACGCTCGCCGGCGTCGATCGAGGTTTCAAACGTGAATCTCACCATGCGCTGTCACCTGCTCGCCCGTGCGTATCGCTACGAACAATTTCGTCGTGTCGTCTGATGCGAATTCAATCTTGTAATTTATGCGTCGCACGGCAAATTAATTCGCAGATCTTTATTTATAGCAAACCAGGCGAGGTATCAACCACCCGTTTAAGAAGTTAGTTTTGCGGAGTTTGAATCATCGGACCCCAATACATCTCGGGTGAACGACTTTGTGAACTCGCCGCGCCGTGCACCCGCTATAAATATCCCCCATGCGTAAAAATAATGTTCGTTATTTGTTAAACACTTATTTCGAAGAAGCGAAGTTTCTAATGCTTTCTTGTCCCGCAAATTCTACAAATGGCAATCGATTTGTTTTTGCTTTAATCCTCCGACAACGATGACTGAGCGTACATTCACCCATGATATCCAAATCGTCATACAATTACACAATTTGGCGAACTGTTACATTAGATTAGAATGGGTCTAGAAGAAGTACCTTAAAAAAATGTTACCAAATTGCCGAATAAATCCATGAATCGAACTTGAAGAAAGAAATGAGAAAAAACATGAAGAAACAAAGAAAATAAAGAATTATTTCATAAACGACGAACTGTAATTCTAAATTTCAGGTATGCATTTTCAAGGTAAAAGAATGTTCTTCATTGAAAAATTTTTTTTTTAGAAATATTAATAATAGGTTAGGCAGAGTTCACAAAAGAAAATTAGTAATTTTTTCGATCGAAAATCATATTCATGAAATGTTCATTATGAAATCCTTGTTCTAATTATAGTTATTATTAAATTTCATTAATAGATTCATTAAATACCGATATGGGACAAGCATTTTTTATCAAATGAACTGCTAGATCGGTCGCCCGGGCCACTGTGGACCGGCGCGCTTTTTCGTGGCCTAGGTGGAGTGTGCATTTGCCTGACATGACGGTTCCTTTCGATCGCGATTGCGATGAAACGCGAGAGCAATCTGGTAAAGGCTACAGCCGGAAGAACAGGAGGTGCACACAGAGGCTGGAAGGCGATGAAGCAGCGGCGACGAGGGCTGGTTCGGTCACGAGAGGGTGGGGACCGACGCAATTAGGAGAGAACATAAATCCCGCAGTTTAGCACACTTCCTCGTCGTGGCGGCAGATCGAAGAATACAAATCAATCGGCGTAACGGTCGACTGCGCATTTAATTTCCATTCGGCTTCTGATCCACATAAAGAGAGAGAGAGAGAGATACGAGAGAGACGAGATGAAAGATGTAGGGTAAAATAGAGAGAGAGAGAAAGAGAAAGAGAAAGAGAGAGAGGAAACAGACAAATGGAATGCGAGCGGAGAAACCAAGAGAAATTGAGAGGCCATGCAAGTGAAAGAGGAGACAGAGGCGACAGGAAAAAAGGGTTCGGGGTGGGAGAGCTGTCAAAGAGGAGGACGAGGGAAGGACGAAAGTGGGTTAAAAGGAAAGGATGAGGGAGTAATTTGCGAACATTGACGCAAAAGAGATTTAGGACACTGAGAATGGATGATTGGGTGGAAGAGAGGGTGAAACACGGCACGGACCGTGATGCTATTAAATTTGACGTGGAAGAGGGAAATGGGAGGGAATGATGGAGAAAGAGGCTCTCGCGGTGAGCTAGGGACAAATAGGATAAGAAGGAACAGCAAGAAATATTAGGAGGATCTAACGGGGATTCCACTAATGAGGCTTAAAAGAAATAAGTATACGCGAAATGTTAGGGGGTTAGCGGATATTATGAACTCTGGTTTCTCGCACGATCGATCACGATTCCTATCGAACGTGAAAAATTCGAATTAATTGTCGCTAGAGGAATAAATACTTATTACGTAGGGTCTTCTATTAATAAATGTTATTTTAGTTTATAAAAAGCACTGTTTTGTTTACAATTAACATTTTTTTACAATTCACTAATTTTTTGACAATTTTGCTAATCACGTGTCGAAGAGTGACAACTCTGATCTTTGCAAATGAAACATAGCGTGAAATTTAAAATGACGCCGCTTAATGAAAAACCCTTTATTTAGTAAAATATATACAGCAAGCTATCCAACAATTAAACTTAAAATAGCTTCGCTGTTTTTAACGACACAAGAGAAACAAACGAATGAATGAAAAGAAAAAAATATGTGTTTCAGCATGAGTATTGTTGAGATGACAATTTTTTTAAGGTCATATTTTCCAGTACCTTAATACCATCGACGTTTCTTTTTGTAAATAAGATGATGTGCTTCTTTTAGTGTAATATTATGCGTAAAATTTTGAAAATAAAATATTTTATTCGATGTAATAAGTTTTTAAAATAATATTTCAAAATAGTATTTTATTTGAGGAATACTAAAAATATTTCGATTTCATCTCTCGAAATATTTGATTATTTCTATTTGAAATATTTTGCTTAAAATAATTGTTCACATTCGCTACATTTATGAGTATAAACTGTTTCCCAAATTGTTTCTTTTCGGATTCACATTGTTAAATGGAAATATTTTTATGATCTAAATTCTTCAAATATAAATATTTTATTTCGTGGTTTAGATTGTCAAAATTATATGTTTTACTTTTGAAATTATATATTCTATTTGAAATACTATTTTTTTAAGCCAAAGAAAATGGCAAATACGACAAATATAAAATATTCTATATTTTATACACTTAGAGTTTTTATTGTTAATCGATGTAGAAGATCTAATATACAAAAATACAACTTACAGAAAAAAATCTCATCCAACAATAGAATGTGTTTTACAAAAAAAGTTTACAAAAAAATGGCCGATGGAAGGAAAGCAGATATTTCTGTAAAAATTGTTCCGTCACTTCCAAGCATTCCATACAAAATAAACAATAAAAACGTTAATTGTGTCAAGTATGGGGTATTTCATATTTATCATCTTTAAGTGCTTTCCATCAACGACGACATGTCATAAAAATCGATTACTTGTGTCAAAGTTACAATGAAAACACTCTGTACGAGTAATAAAAATAGATAATAATAAGACGAGATATCTCGTCCATAACATTGTATGACGAAATCATGATGACGAGATATCTCGTTCGTAGCATCGTTTCTTCGACATCGTGGAAGCGAGATATCTCGTTCACGGTAGTGAAAGGGTTAAATAGGAAAAAGGACCAATCGACGTCCATTTTCGATTCACCGACGTAACAAAGGGAGGGGAATTCGACGATTCCAACGATTTTCAGCGGTGTCCGCGGCTCTGCGAACGGCACAGGCACATCCACTCTCGTATCGCGGAAATCCTCGATTCGGAATGTGCTCAACGAATGACACCGCGCAAAAAGGATTTGCCGCGTTCCACGATGAATCGGCGATGATTCGATTCGTATTAAGCTCGCGACGAATCGAATTCGCACGCGTCGTTACACGGACGCGTTTCTCCTCCTGGGAAATGAGCACATTCCGATAATTGCGATTTCGGTGCATTGTTTACTCGCACGACAACGATCGACCTGCTCGCTTTCCGGATATTATTAAGCTCCGGTAGCAGCGACTGACCGATTATGCGAGAGACCGCCGACACGCAAGATCCGTTCGGAACACGTGTTTGTTATTACATAGCGATGACGACAATTAAGGGGCCAGTCTCATGTAAACGATGTAGAATTTCACAATTTTCATAAATTTATTCAAAGCGACGCGACGATATGGTCTACGTTATTATTTCTTACTCCAATTGTTTCAGCTATTCTATCTTCACAAACCTACGAATAAATATCTTAATGTTATCTTCGAGTTATGATTTAACACGCTACGAACTTTCGCTCCAAACCAATATGTACACCTCGTATACAAACGAGTTACATTTATTCGAATAAATTCACATATACATATACAATATTTGCAACATGACCATATATATAATTTTTATAAGGACTATAAGAAATAAAACAAAATGGCATCGCATCGTTTCACTTTCGAGTCGTTCACATGGTCTGGGTTAGGTTATTAGGTTATTTTATTATTATTAGGTTATTTTATTGATAAACAGGTGGGTGTGTCTTCTTCGTAGGTATGAATATAATGCGTAAAATGGTGAATTTGGTCTGTGTAAGGATAAATTTGGAGTGTAGAACCTGTTCGTCAAATTTGAGATAAGAAACGGATAGGGGTTATCCCTTGAAGCCGGATCGACATGAACGCGTACGTCAATAAGTACATACGAAATTACCGGCTCGAGGGGTTAAGAGCCGTTCCTTGTAAGTTGATGAATCTTTCCCTGCAGGGACAGGATTAAGATAAGCAGTAATCACAGACGTCGCAACCGGCAGCTAGGCACAGTAACCTGCCGCAGCATCGTTTCTTTCACGTCCCTACGTCAATTCTTTCCTGCCATATACAAAGGCACTATCTCGGTCGGATGAGTGGGTGGGAGGTGACCAGAGCTAGGCAGGGGAGAAGGAAGGGCAGGTCAAGCGGTAGGTTTGCCGATTCTCGTGTGTACGTCCCGCGAAACCTACGATACATCATTTTCGGCTGGGATGATCTTACGGTAGATTTACCATTTGTACAGTTTATGGGCGTCGGTCTGGGCCATAAACTTGGTTGGCAATGGCGGTAGCGCGGGTCGCCGTCGACTAAGTTGGGTAAGCTCGGCCGAAGCCGGGATACTACGATCACAAGGAGGAAGAGAAGGGAAGAACGGGACGGTCGGAGGGAAATATCGTGGCCAGAGGAACCTTGCGGGGGTGGAAGTAGTTGGGGAGCATGCAGAGGCAATAATCGTGTCCCCCAGCTCTGTACCGACGAAAGTGCTGTCGATGTATTGCTCCCCGCTAACCTATGTCATGTCGAGCACCATTACTCAAGTCAGCCATTTGGATATGTTTCTTCGGCAAAGATTTTTTCGCCTCCCTTCGGCGAAACTCGGCAAGTTGGTTGTTGAATCTACTTCGCATACGACCCGCAACAAAACTATAAGGCGTACAAGAAAATTTATGAAAAGTGTAGGGGGATTTCCTTTAAAGCCGGATGTCACCTAATACCGGGAAATAACTATACGAGGTGTGATCAAAAAGTAAGACTTTTTATTTTTTATTTTCATCAAAAAATATTTATTTATTCATCAATATTTATGTTGTCCCCTTCAAAGTAATCCCCCTCAGATATAATACGCGTGTGCCAGCGCTATACGAGAACGTTATTAACATTATGAAAAGGAAAGAAAGAAAATGAAAGGAATGTAATCGTTAATCACAATTAACGATTAAGGTAGAAATTTATTCGTCGATCGTTGATTAAATTGTTGTCCAACTTTGCTATAAATAGGTATAACTATAAATCTGGTTGAAATCCTTGAAAAGTTAGTGTATCATTTTAAATCTTGAATATTAGAAAAAGTATTCTACCTACGCCAGAACAATACTTGTTCATTATGATTCAAGATGGAAAGCGGCTTACAGAATTTTCGTAAAATGTTATTTTATTGTTTTTGTTCGATAAAAGCGGCTGCCGAAGCTTTCCAATTCAACTCAAAAACTTATTTCAAATCCGCTCTATAGCTCAAAACATATGAATATCGATTTTGATGATTCAAAAGTGAAGAGCTTGATTTGAACGATAAAGAACACGGTGTCACTTTTTATTTTTCTTTGTAGCGGAATTCACTTATTGTCAGGAAAATGACATAAAGTTATAACTAGCAATAGAAAATATTTTCAATAATTTTCTGAAAATGTTCCGTGAGAATCTAGAAACAATGTAACACCCCTATTGACTGCAAGCTACATGCAACAATATTGTGTTTGCCAAATAAACCACTCGGTTTAAAGCAATAATAAATAAAAAAATATTTTCAATAAAATTTAACGTGTTTCTAAAATAAATACGTATTTCTTGCAAAAAATCCCTCGAAACTAACCGGAACATTCAATGTAAGGAAATATTGACGTGGGAAAAGACATTCTAATATTGCGAGTAAGACGGGAACAGAAATCGGAGATTATGACAAGGGCTTCGAGTACATCGTACGATTTCAACCGAGGTGTCGTCGACAAAAATCCTTTGAAACATGGTCAGAACGCTCCGCAGAGCATGAAGCACAGAGAAACGAAATGGGGATCAATGTACACAACGATTGGCCGCGAGAATATAGACTGCAGCTTCTGGCAGCTTATCCTTGTTACACTGTGCCCCGGCTATGTAATACTGTCTTAACCGACCAGAGTCATTGTGATCTTATTTCCGGCCAGCTCGATCTATTTAGTTATGTAACACCTACAGCTTAGATGGTTCGACGACCTTGCATATCCTTCGGACGCGAATATTTAAAAATGTTCTGTTACCGAAACGTTCGATTCCATTGATGCAACCTTGGAAACGTAGAAGACTTCGATTAATTTGTATACTACCTTATATTTGTTCTTCTTCGATGTTTTTATGTAGTTTACGAGGAAGTACTTTGTATATAACTTTTTTCGTAACTTAGACTAAACTAATCCATTTAGCTTGGCTAAAAAGCTGGTATTTGTTCTTCTTCGATGTTTAAATGTAGTTTACGAGGTAGTACCTTGTATATAACTTTTGTCGTAACTTAGACTAAACTGATTCATTTAGCTTGGCTAAAAAGCTGGTTATTGTTCTTCTTCGATGTTTATATGTAGTTTACGAGGTAGTACCTTGTACGTAACTTTTTTCGTAACTTAGACTAAACTGATTCCGTTAGCTTGGCTAAAATGTTGGTTATTGTTCTTCTTCGATGTTTATATGTAGTTTATGAGGTAGTACCTTGTACGTAACTTTTTTCGTAATTTAGACTAAACTGATACCGTTAGCTTGGCTAAAAAGCTGGTATTTGTTCTTCTTCGATGTTTATGTGTAGTTTATGAGGTAGCACCTTGTACGTAACTTTTTTCGTAATTTAGACTAAACTGGTTCATTTAGCTTGGCTGAAAAGCTGGTATTCGTTCTTCTTCGATGATTATATGGCGCTCTTGCCCCATTTTCGTGGGAAGTGCAGGGTAGTTGGCATTTTGTACAATATCCTATCGAAATGAAAATTTGTAAGAAAAATTAGAATCCTTGGTAATATTAATTCACCAGTGATAACTGTGCAAAGCGTTCGATACAGACAGCGTTAAGTATCGGATTGGCAATAATGTAATTTCAGTATTTTAAGGTGAACTAAAAACGAAATTCCTTATTCGGGCGATGAACTTTCATCAATCAAATATTTTCTTATTTGTTATTTTTGGCAAAGAATCACCGAACAAGAGGAAAATATCTTATTCGTTAAAGATCATTGCTCGAATTAAAAAATTGGGCTCTATTTCACCTTAAAATACCGAAATTACTTTCTTGCCAACCCAATATTTTCATACCTGCCTGAAAATACATAAGTTTAAAATCCAACTATACAAAAACCAGTCTGCGCTTACCCCACTTCACCTTAATCGTAAAAAAAAGTGTGTACCACCGATTTTACGAGACCGACTGTACGTTCGTGTTTCAATTTCACAGAATCCCAGATACCGAACATAAGAATCGATCGACGATGTCGAGAAAGCTCGACATCAACCGAACGAACTTCTTTTGTCTGGCAGCCCCCGCGTCGTCTAACAAGTCTGCAAGTAATCGTTAACGTGTCATCATTTACGTGGAGTGTGCGCGTGTTTGTGACGGAACGGTGATCACTATTTCCTCGGGGGTCGGATGTTAGCGAGCGAACACGTCCCGTTCACGGCTCGCCGCCGGATTTAACTTCCCGATACCCACACCTGTACTTTACCTGCCGCACGTGTGTGATCAGCTGTACGTAATGGGACAACCCTAACTAAATCCGGCATTGTAAGAAATCCGGCCGGAGTTAATAATAGCGCTCGGGTTTCGCATTTGTGCCGGTCAGCACGCATATTGTGCCGGGACGATCGTAGCTCGTGTGGGATCTCGGCGGATTCGGTGGAATCGGTGCCCTCTTACGCTCGCCGAAAGGATGCCGCTTCCTTCCTTCGCCTTTCACGCCCAACGAGTCAGGATTAAAGGAAGTGCTGCAGCCTGGTGGGATCGCTCCCGGGAAAATTGGAAAATTCCTATGCCTGGCTGTGTCTGCTGATTGCGATTGCTTCTCGTCCCGTGACGGATAACTACCTCCACATATCCTAAAGAACCTTGCGTTCACCGGAACAACAAATTGTTGCGCAACAAAAAACATTGAACGTTGTTGAAAATCATTTCAGTATCATTCAGGATTTTTACAAAAAATGAAAATTGTGTGCATCGATTTGTAGGAAATAGAATCTGCATATACATTTATTTCTTCCCTTAATCATTTTAATGAATAGGCAGCGAATCTTTATGCAATATACAAATTTTCTACCTGAATCGCGACAATCTGGAATTAAATAGACATTTATTTTCTTTCTTAATACGTTTAATAAGTTGAAAATAATATAACAGTATTATAAAATTCTTCTAATGTTTTTGCTGTTTTAAATTACACCTACTCATTTTTGTCATAAATGCAGAAAATCCGCAGTCTATTAATAAGTTACCACTAATACAATCGAATTCTTAAATTCTCCTGATATTTTCACTATCAGCAGTCTAAGCATCAGACTATCATCATAACCAGCGCTGGGCGAAATTAAATAAATTTTTATTGAGACGCAGCGAGCAATTTTCATATTCGGACAGCATAATTTAATGATAGCGTGCAATATATTTTTTATATTTGCAGTTAACGATAGCGTGCAATATATTTACATAACTTACAATGTTTGTTAGGTAATACATTTTCCATGTAATAATATCCGATTATTTTTATTTCGATTGTCATTCATCGTACTTACAAAGTAATCCAATCTTTTGCAAGTTAACGTATTGTTTTCAAACACTGCATGTTGGATTAAGTTAGAGTTTCGTTTGAGTTACAGGGTTAATAAATAAACTTTATTCTCGATTGCAACAAATAGAAATTGCAAAATTTTCGAGCGATAATGTGAAATTGTCCGTGCGATTTTATTGCGTGACACCGTAATTGCTTCGCGAATGTTATTTTTATCATTAGACTTTTTCATGTCAATTATCTTCTTCCACGTTATCCATGCATCGTTTACCGAGCTTAAATCATGACTATTTATCGTGCACAGTTTCCAAATGTTCTTTTCTATTTCGAGAGCTTCTTACTGCATTTGATATCAAATTACAATTATTCGTATTTAATTCGTTTCGCTCCTATAACTGGATTCTGAATGAAATATTTATGTATCAGATTTTAGGAAGAAATATAAAACTGGGGGATGGGGGCACGTACCACCCCTCCTACTATTATACCCCATTATTGTGGCAGAATAATAAAGAATCGGTTACATTGCGTGCAACCGCCTGCGGCGGTCTTTGGTTCAGTCATTCCGAGGACAGATCAGCCGTAGGGTGCCTTAGGGAGTGCCATAGAAGTATTTCATAGCTCATCGTATTCATCCCATGAATCTCGAGGTGGTCGCGAGTCCGTGGACTATTATCAGCCGCAGTCCTTCACCTGCATCCCGTGCATCCCTTTTTCCTGGCGGGATGGCAGAAAAAGCGACGAGGAGCATCGACACGAAATGGAAGTAAAGGCACGAGTGGGGTTCCTCGTTGGCGTAGAGCGGCGGCAGCATCTGGTGCCACCCTATCCTCCGCTTCCTCTTTCCTTATTCACTGTTCATCTCTTACCGCCGCGCCGCGCGCCGTTTTTATCCCTGTCCCGTGTATCGTCGCGTCTTTCTTCCCCACATTTGTCTCTCTCGCTCCCTGTTTATCTCTCTCTCTCTCTCTCTCTTTCTCCCTCTCTCTGATTCTCTGTCGCTGTTGATATCCGCGCGCGTCCCTCTTTCTCTGCCGCTCACCCTGTCCTCGCTAGCGTTCAGGCCGCTGCCGTTGTCCCGACGTTACTTCCGTGACGATGAGCTTCAATACGCGCCGATAGTCGCGGCGGGAAACCAACGAGCCTACCCAAAGTCGTCCATGGTTTCCACGCATCCAACCCAACCCAAACCCAAGCCTAGCTCAACCTGGGACGCGACCGACACGTATACACACGCGAGAGCCTCGGCCGCACATCGAAAACGTAGACCTCGGGTACAGCCGCGACGGTAACGGTGTGTAGGTATAAACACACGTTGCGGGACGCGGCGGGTTTGGGGGTGTGGGGGGCCGACAAGGGTGAAAAGGGGACCAGGGGGGTTTGCGGGAGAGGGTAAAGAGAGAGAGAGAGAGAGAGAAAGAGAGAAGGGCGGTTGCGCCCGCGCGCAACCATCCGTTCCTTGCTCCTCTGAAATAATAATAGAAGAATGAAAATGAAAGAAAAGGAAAAAGTAATAATCTCGGGGATCTTTTAAAATCCATCGAAGCAGACGAAGCCGCCGGATTGTGTTGTGTGTTAAGGCAATCTCGCCGCCGCTGCTGCCTCCGCAGCGTGGTATATCCTACCCTCGCAGCAGCCTATCGTGTCTAGTTCTGCCTCTTTTCTGCCTCTTTTCTGCCTCCACGTCGACCTCGGTGTCCTCGGTTTTCCTCGTCGTGACGTCGAACGAACGCACGCCCCTGTAAAAGAAGCCGAGACATCATCGTCGTCGTCTTCCTCTTCGTTGTCGTCGTTGTCGTCATCGCGAGCTTTAGATAGCCCGAGATACGATGCAAGAGCCCGATGCCGAGGGAGCCAGATATATACCCGACCTGACAATACGTATGTATCGGGCCGTGTGTGCAAGACGACGTTTATCTCTCCGCTCGCTCCTCCTTTTTCTTCCTTGCCCTCCATCTGGTGAGAGCCAGAGCCCGCTCCCGCGAGGGTAGACCGTTATCGGATTCGCTGATAGCTTCCGGTGTCCCGGACTCCTAGTTACACGCTGCACGTATCTTTGTTCCTGTTAATCGTCGCTTTTACGCGGACCGCTGGATCCCTGCCCTCCTCTGTCCTACCGGGGGGGGTCGTGTTTGTTTACACCAGTGATTATGGTCGCCCTTAGGCGAAGTCGCAACGCCGTTTGAATATTTATCGCGGCGAATATATTCGATGCGTAACGAGCGTCGGGACCTCTGGCGAAAACCTTGCCGAGCAGTTATGCACGTTCATTATCCAAAGAGAGAACAGCGAAGACGCGTGCACGTTTGCTTTGGATGTAGAACGATGTCCGGTTATGCGACCATCGACCAGGACCGACATTTTCACGATCGGTCATATATCCGGAGGGTGGAGTAAAATAGCCTAAAACGAGTGTTGGAAAATAAAGGAGGCTTTTCAATCTCTGCGAGGCGCTAATAACAAATGAGGGCGCTCACCGATTTGCGGTATCGGCTGTGCCCTCTTCGTTGGTGTATTGTTTTCTCGATGCCATCGACGTTCAGTTGATGTTCCGACCACTCAAGCGACGTGACTCGTTCTTGCTTCTTCTTACTCACTTGTCATTTTGTAAAGCGAAAATAAGTTATACCTTGTATTTATTGAATATAAAGAAGAGTTGTGTTTTCAATAACGAGACCTATTTAAAAAAGGATCATAAGTCTCGATTACGAACAGTTTTATTAAAAACTAAGTTCTATGTGTTTTAAAGGTACAGAGATTCTTGAACGTATCCACTGGTAAATTCAGTTCTATCTGATTTTTATTGTTTCCGCTTTTCAACATCTACCTACAATTGGGTAGCTGATACGAGGCCATGTTCGGAAAGAACCGTGATAATTATTAAATGGCTATGGTTATGGCTAGGTTATGTCTTGATTATTTAACGATGAAGAACAATGAAATCTTAAACTTCGTTGCAAGCACTATACAATAGTATTTATGGAACTGATTACACACTTACAAAGTTTTTTCTAACTTAATCGAATGCTTAAAAACACTTTTAGCGACGTGTTTTACCATATGCTCTCTCGAGACGCTCAGTTGATTCGATGCCAATACGCCGATGAAACTAACAAACGCTTAGTTACGGAACAAAACAGCACCGCTATGATACATTCAAGAGTTCTGCATCGGAGAGAAGCAGAGTTCTCATATTGGGAGAGGTCCTTTCGAAGTGATATCGATGTGCCGGAACGATTATCGCGTTGGTGTCTTTGCAACAAGTTCCTAAAAATTGCTAAATTGTAGTAATTTTCAACGAAATTGAAAATTTCATTTTCTCCGGTGTTTTGACGATTTCGGACCACTGTGTGACGTCGTTGGACTGTTAGATCCGGACTGTTGTGCGGCATCTTCGTTCGCTTGTGTCTAGCCAGCTCAGCAAATTGGCTCTCGAACGGTGGTTTCCAGCTGTTTAGGGCGCGAAGCTCGCGGATGCCGCGCATTTGACGCATTAACACGGTCGGAACGGCGAAAGGGGACTCGATGTTCGGTGGAAAACAGGGACGCCGGGGAATTTCGGCCGGTTGACAGGAGGCAAATATGAGGGAATAAGACAGAACGCTGGACAAGGAGGGATCGAAGGGCCGAGGGCATGGGGCGAAGGACGAGGAGGGGGGAATCGAGAGGGGTGGAAAGGAGAGAGGGGGTCCAGATAGAACGAGACGGAGAGAGATAGAGAGAGAGAGAGAGAGAGAGAGAGAGTGACTGGGTTTCGTTTCGGGCTGAGTCGGGGGGTGGGGAGGGGGCACAGGATTTCACGGGAGGCTGATCACGAATGGACGCGTCTCCCGCAGCTCTGCCGCTGACAGCCAGGAATTGGAATTGCATCGGCGTCGCTCGATAGCCAACCATCCCGCCAGTCAGCCAGTCAGGCAGCCAAACGGCCTAACATAGCACGCCTACCCTGCTTGGGCGCCTGCTCTGCTGCCCGTCTATTCCCGCTCGTACCTGCTTGCCCGTCTATGCGCTCTGCCTGGCCTGCTTACACGTCCGACCACGCACCGACCGAATCTACTCACGCTTTCCTCGTCCGAACCCTCGAGACCGACGCGATCCCCGTCTACGTCTACGGACGGGGCCGCGATCCACAGATATGCTACCGTATGTATGTTCGTACGGTACGCCCAAGACGGATAGATGGACCAGGTGCCGATCCAACGTCCCATAAAGGTAGTCGCACACGCTCCAGGCCACCGACACATACGTACAGGAGACCAGCTGTGTTCGCGATTCGACGATCCGGGCCTCGAGATTATGCGTCCGGAGGATGGAAGGAGCTGGCCCGGGTTACTATGGTAAATTTATCGAGGATGTTTGGATTCGAGGGCGATTCTGCGGCATTTGCGAGTTAATTGGTGGAGGGTATTTTGAATCTACGAACGAGGTTAATTATTATTATCTAAGGAAACAGATCTTCGCTGTGCTAACGCCTTACGGGACGGTCACGAGTATACACTGCGGTGCACAACCGCTAAAATGTTCGAGAGTTTTGAACATTTATATACGTTCCAATATCGTTACGTGAAAAACGTCGGGAATTAAGTGGGCACCCGTTGGAAACTACAACTTTACTTTTTTAAAATAGGTTTTCTGAGATGCTAGGAGGATTAGTTTGCTAGGTAATGCGTGTGACCAATTTCTTTTTCAAGTTACCATTGCTCGGAATATTTTTATGGGAAAAGTGCACGTCGAGATTTTTAACTTTTTCATCTGTGCCTATAATGAAAATATAAAAAACCTTTGGGCTTACGATTGATCTGAATCGCAGTATCTTATCATGTTTGTTATTATTAATTATCTACACTTCAATCTTGATCGATTTTGATGAGACTTTGTACATGTATATAATTTATTTATTCTTAGATCTACAACAGGCATGTTTTAAATTTTTATTAGAGGCACAGGTAAAGGAGTTAACAAGTGTGTCCTTTACTTTTTTCCTGAATAAAAACAAGTGAATACAAAACAATATTGTTTCATTTAAAAAGCATCACTGTTCGTAAGATCTCGGAAAGTATGAATTTCATAATGTAAATTAAAATTAAATTAAATTTTATAGTTCATTTTCAAGTAAACATTTGTTTCCTCTTTTTGAATTTTTCTTATCCGTTTTTTTTCTTTTAAGAGCCGTTTTTTTTCTTTTACTTCGGCAATTTCTTTCTTTCGTTCTTCTGCTGCCATACGCCATATTTGTCTTCTCTCATCAACTTCAATTTTTCTTGAATAGCAACCTCTCTTCACTTTCAACCAGATTTTATAATTTTTTTGTTTCTTTATATTCATGAAATTATTTATTTTACAATATATAATGTTAATATTATAAATTATATCTCAAATGAACAAGTGTTCGCAATCTCATTGTCACGGACAATGGGTATGCCAATGATAGATACATACACGCTTTTCCTGTACTTATGCTTAACCCATATTTAAAATCTTTCAAAGAGTTTCGTTCTACATTGGGAAATTAAATAATCAATATTTCCGTTTCTGTAAATTTCTACATCGTACGGAGCGATTTTAAATCTCTGCAAGGTTCATCTGTCTCAATATTCAGCGCCTCCACCACTCGCAGTTTTGTGCTCTTTTCCACACTTTTATCAAAACATGCTGGTGCTGTTGCCTCAAGAAAATAGATACCATGGATGGCTACAAAATTTGTTATTGATATGCTGCTGATTTTTTCATCAATACAACGATACGCATACAGTGTTTTAAAAATTCGAATTTCTTCTTCATTAGTTAGAGCGAATTGATTTTTAAATAAATATATTTTTAAACGATACAAAGCTTTCACCATCCATCGAGCGTGGTGGAAAGCTCCTGGATTATGGAACCTTGTATTTCCTGGAGGACTCGACACAAGAAAATAATTGTTAACTCCAAAAATTCATTGTAGTCTTCTCTTCTATATCGCGAATATTTTAACTTGCACAGTGATATAACGTCGAACAGTTGAGCGCGAATTTATTACTGTCTCGTTTACGTCACACTTTCAACATCTACAGTAGAAAAGACTTCGATCGAAAAACAAAAACGCATCAGTTGCCGGACGAGAACGTGTCGAACCACGACCGTCCCTAGTATAAGCCGGAACATGGTGAATTAGTAACTGCAGTCGACGTCTGACTTATGACAGGCTATTCTACTGTGGCAGTCAAAACCCTATACATACGGAGGACTAACTGGACAAGCCAAACAATACATTTCCAATTGTTCGTTTCGAACGAATAAAGTCATAAAATTCAGAAATCGTTGGATAGATTGACTTGTACACGCAGCTAGCACAATAAGCGTCACATCCAAAGTGAACTCGACATAAAGTCGCAAGCTAGTCGTTTCTTTGGCGTGAAATGGAAACTAGATTACAGAATCCTCGATTATTCGACTATTCTCTCCCGCAAACTACGACATGAATGTGTTCACCGAAACTGTTCAACTGGTTCCACAAACGGTCACTTACGCGATACCCAAATGAAGACGACGCGACGCGACGCGACGCGACGGCGACGTTGCAGCTCAAAGGAGCTTGTTCAAAGTACAGAATTATATGAAAAGGTTTGAAAACGTTGCGACTCCGTTCGCTACAGGGTGAAAAAGAAACGGGAGGAAAAAGAAACGGGAGGAAAAACAGACACGAATCTTGGACGGGGGTTGGTGAAAACCATTGGCACGTCGGACCCTCGCAGGCGGAGCCTTGCAAATGTTACACGTGTCCCCGGGGCGACGGGCACAAAGCAATTACTCGGGCCGGTTCTTAAAAATTGCGTTTAACACCGGCGTGCAAAGGGCCGAGCGGGACGCCGCGGGAATTGCGGGAGCAACAGTAGTACGCTCAAGCCGAGCCGGGTAAAGGGTTCGCGTGCCCTCTTCCAACTATGATTCCATCCCTCTTTGTCCCCTGTGTTTTCCTCCGGTTTGCTCTTTCTCCGACAGTGGTTAGAGTACTAGGGTAAAGGAGGAAACCAAGAGTCAGAGGAAAGGTAGAGAGAACTAGAGAAAGAAAGCAAAAAGGAGAGACCGAGCGAGAAACACAGAGAGAGAGAGAGGGGGGGCGGTCGAAGCGGATGTGGAGTACCGAAGACTGTAGGAAAGGCAAAGAGGAAGAAAAAAGTGGCGCAGACAGCGTGGCAGGAAGTCGGGGCTAAGAAAGGAGAGTGGATAAAGGAACACGAGGTGGTTCGGGGTGGGGTGAGAGGGGGTTGGTTACGGGGGAAAGTTGAAGAGAGGAGGGAAGAGAGTCTCGAGGCGGGGTGGCGACGGGCAGCGGTTGGATTTCATTTCGTCTTGTCTCTTTGATGTCCGTGATGCGTGCTGCTGGCCCGCTTCTGCCTTTTTAACAAACTCATCTCCTCGGCGACCCTTAATCTCCGCCCTTTGGCCCGTTCTATCCACCTTTCTTTCCTTTCCGCGCGACTCTCTAAGAGAACGTGCTCGCGGGCGCGCGCGCACGAGCGCTCGTAGGCTCTCGTGCACCCCCGCGTGCACGTGCACGATCTCGTCCTCTTGTGTGCGCTGGAGAACGGTATATAGAAGAACGCGAGCTGCTCTCCAGAGATAGGAGAGAGTATATGTACGCGAGCGAGAGAGCGCCATCGTCGTCGCTCTGTCCTCGGTCTTTATATAACTGCAAATGCCTGAACGGAGGCGCGCATTACGCCATTTATGCGGTACCGGGCTCCGGTAAAGATCACTATCTTCCGCATGAATCGGCAACGCAGACGCTATCCTGCTTCCCGGAGATTATTTCCGCGCTAGGCAATACGACATTTTATCGACGGGGGAACGAGATAAAGTTTCTAGCCAATTTCTTCGGCCGATTCCCGACGGCGCGGCGGGCGAATTGATCCGAGGGGCGGCCGCGGGGGACGGCGGGCCCGCCAACCTTTGAATACCTTCACGATTATCGCGCTCCACCCACCCCCTCCCACCTCCTCGCCGTCCTTCGCCGTCGTCGCTTGCCCTACCGAGCGTGTTCGCGACGCTCGATGCTACTCGTAACTTCGTCGGGCTGTTTGCCTTTCGAATTTGTGCGCCGCGGTGGGCGAGACCCGCGGAATTCTGCCGGATGACGGCTGGTGACAAGTGCAAACGTTCCTTCGGTTAATGTTTTTCCCTGTGTTTTCGAAATATTTGTACAATGCCTCGAAAATTCAAATCCATGCCAGATTTGTACAGGGTCCACGCAGTGGGCTGGAAACCCATTTATCCTGTACAAAATTGGATTTTTAAAGTTTCATACGTATATCGAAGTAGTTTTTGTGTTCATCGTAAAATTTAAAAATCCAAAATACTAGCCCGTTTAGATTCCAGGCCATTATTTCGAACAACTTTTCCTCAATGTTATAGATATCCGTAAAAAAAGCTACGCACGCCTATTACAGAGAATTATGCCCTTTATAATTGACCGAACACGTGTCTTAGGGCATCGACCACAATTCGTTTACAATTATGAGACTGACTGTAAGTACGCGAAACGAAAAATAGCATAGCGACAAACACGGTCTCCGAACTGTTTGACCACACTTCGTATCATCGATTGCGAACACGATTCGTTTTCACGGTGGTAAACATGAACGCGTGTTACGCGGATCTGTTGCGCGAGGATTCCCGTATGCTTAGGGAACGTAATCGCGGGATAACGTCTGTTTTTAAGCGGTAAATTCGGTACAGGCAGCTAGTGGACGTCAGCGAACAACGCGATGGGATCGGCTGTCGATCGCGGATTGCGGGACAGGCGTCGTCCTTTAAATAAAAAAAATCCAATTCCCTCGAAAACACGAGTCTGACAATACTGGCGAGGCAGCCGGGTATCCGATATTTCGCGGAGCTGCTGTGCACCGGCATCAATCCGAGTTATACGTGCTCGTAACGTATCTGCACATGGTACGTGTCAACGTACGGCCGCCACCGCCGCCGCCCACACACCTCTATCTATTCGATAGCCCAAATAACGAGCTCCCAGGGAACGCCAACAAACGGGCCACGATCCTTTTAGACCCCCGTCGCGCCGCGCCGCGCCGACCCCAATCCTAGTAAATCGAGCTGTCTTCACGGTCGGTGAACGCGTAAGCGTACGATAATGTTCCATAGCCGGTGACGATGTCTTCGATTGTTCAACTTCGTTTCAAAACGAATTAGGAAGGTTTCACGGCGTACGACAACGGTGAAACACCTTCAACCCTTGTTCTGCCGGAAATCTATTAACCCTCGGTTATCGCTGCCCGCGTGACCCACAGTTTTACTTTGAAAAGAGGTAAGGTAAATGTCCCCACTATCAGCCATGTCCCCGCTACGAGCCAGTCGATCGTATAATTCGTTTATAATTTGAAAGAAGCTGTATCGATAAATTTTGGCAATGGAAAGAAAAAATTGGTGCCCAATTAAATTTTAGAACTGAAAACAAACTATTTGTTTTGTGAGTTTTAGCTATCGCCGCATTATTAAAAGGTAGGTTAAGGTGCATCCGTTTTTAGAGAATTTTTATGTCATGTGAAAAAATCAATTGCTGTGCATATTGCTATGCTTTCATTGAGTAACATGAAATAATAAACTAAAAAATATTAAAAATTAAGTTAATTTCTATTGATTACAAAAAAAGGTGGCTAAGCAATAATATAAATCAAATATTAACAAAGGATGAGGAATAAAAGCAATACATATTACAGCGGGATGTTCACGTGACAATGTTTATAAACACGACAACGTCTATCATGATGTTCCGCGGTAATCTGTGATAAGGTTGAATTTCTAACTCGATATTAAGCGAAAAAATTTTTCAGGAAATAAAGTATTGAAGGTCAATACCTTTTTATTCAGAATTCGACATTCTTCCATATTTTGGTATAAAAAATATAGTATTCCATTTAAAAAAAACAAAGCAGATCTTCAAATCTCCGAAACGCTTCCACCTGTAAAAAAATAAATACGCTACATAATGTACCCCCTCAGACCATGCAACTTCTGTATACAAAACTATTTCTGCAAGTTGCGTGAACCACCCTGTATATACCGAGAATTTCATCGAAATCGATTAACATATACAGGAGGTATAAGCGGTTAAAAATAGGGAAAATCTTGGTATGCACAGCTTCTGGTCAGTTCCTGCTCAAAATCCACAGATTCGTACATATTTCGATGCGTGTCTTTTTTTCACCGTCAACCGATTTCGATGAAATATTCAGCACGTGTTTAACCAACATAGATCTACGAAACGCATATTTTGAATTTTCGTTACGGGCCGAAATAAAATTTTTTTAATAAAACAATAAATTAATTAATCATTTTTTGCCACATAACCGTTGTACCTGTGGCATGTTTTCCACAAATTTTCAAACATTTTGGTTTTTATAGATTTTCTTTCCACTTTTTGGCCAAATGGGGCCGCTGCGCGTCGTTTCACCCGGAACGACTCGAAAGCGACAAAACGAATTCGAGATGTTCCAGGATGTTCGCCGCCGCGTCTCGGTTTCACCGTTCGCCAGCTGTTATTGAATGTCTTCGCTAGATCGTCCGTAGGGGATGGTTCCATTTGGCTCGTTGTCCGCCGCGTGCAAACTGCCGCAGGAAGAACCAAATAATCTTCTTGGCCACGGCGAGCGACACAATGGTCCGTGACGACATGGAAACACGCGGAACCGGAACGCGATTTTGACGAGGAACTGCGGCACGTCGCATGACGTAGGGATACGTTGCCAGTCGCGAATGTGTTATCAAATGAAACACGTTGACATTTTGTTTGTCTGCCCTGATTTGTCTCCTCAGACGGATTATAGGCTTTCCGACGGCTCTGAGGGACCTAAGTGCCGAGGGGTCAATCATAGCCCAATTACCAGAAGGTTCCCTTTTTAGAACAGAAAATTACAACACACTACACTTGTTCCTTAAGTTTCTTAAATTCTGTCTTCGTTTAATCAAAACCAATGATAATTATTAACGAGTGCGACGTTTATTTAAAGTGAGGTTTCCCTTTTTAGAACAGAAAATCCCAACACACTACACTTGTTCCTTAAGTTTTTTAAATTCTGTCTTCGCTTAATAAAAGCTAATGATAATTATTAACGAGTGCGACGTTTATTTAAAGACAGGTATAAAACTTTGTTCCGACTGAGCCGGTACGCTCGACCTCGTCGTCGCGTATTCTTTATACAGGGTGTTCATCTGAAAACTTTTCAGCCGAATATCTCGAAAAGTATGAAAGATATTAAAATGTTGTAAAGCACGTGTCCAAGGATTTCGAGGGTGAAAAAGAGGGGGCAGATTTTTAATTGGGTGGCGTTTTCAAGGTCATTTGAAGGTCAACTTTGTTTTTTTTCAAATGGAAACCTATATTTTTTATTATGGGATCTTATTGTACGTAAAAAGCCCAGCAATTGTCGTAGGATACTTTTTTCATCTGCACACTAGTTTCGGAGATATTTAAAGAGAACCAAGCGAGTCGTACATATACTGGAGAAAGTTTATAATTTCTTTAGAACTATAACAAATTTTCAAAATGTTCTCCGTTGTTTTCTAAACAATAATACAGACGATTCTCAAATTCTGAACCAACATTTTTGAAGGTATTTGTTGGAATAGCTGTACATTGGCGTCGCGCCGAGCGAACGAAAAGGAGACGAATTGTCGAGAACTGCGTAGGAGCCTGTGCTCCAGTTAATTAATAAACATAGTGTTCAGTATTGCGGTGTTCTTCCGATTCTCAACATAAACCGGAGTACTTCCTTCCTCACTTGAAACAGCCAAGATTAAATATTTAGTGTTCCGACAAAATCGAAGGTGTCGCGAACAAACTTTTATGTAGAACTGTTCGGACGATTTTTGATCGATTACAATAGCTTAAATTGACTCTATCAGTTCGTATTCGAGAGAGCGTGTATGTACCAACTCTTAAAATTTCCTTATCTCTCCAAATAAATGCAGATGAATGTCTGAAATAAAAGATGCTTAGAGGAGAGTCCTTCCTTCAGAAAGAATTTTTTCGGCTTATTTTGAAAACGGGACCATTACCGAACTTTATTACTTGGTAACGATCGGGCTCGCCGAGTAGAACGTCGTTTGCGGAAAAGGGTACATCCGCATTGTGCTCGCCAAGATTAAGTGGTCCCTTTTGTGCGGCGTCCCCTTGGCCCCTCGTTGTCGATGATCGTCGGTAGGCCGGCGTCGTTCGTAGCTATTACGCGGGAAAGGGGGCCGGGCGTTTTAACACGAGCGCAATTATGCCGCGGAACGACAGTGTCTACGAACATAAGTCATGGCTTGGTGAGGAGGCGTCGTAAAAAGGGCCGCCGGGGGGAAGTTATGCAAAATGGGGCATCGCACGCGGACGATGGGCACGCGTGTTTAAGCGCACGTGCCGCCGGTATCTTGCAGCCCCAATTGCGAGCACGATTTTATCGGAAACGCGCCAGTTTGAACGATTCTATTAGGCCTGGTAATAGAAAAAAGTAGACTGACACAGAAGGTTTTGTTTTTATTGATCATCGATTCCATGTACGGTAAAGTCGCGATATTTGTCAGCGACCGCGTACGCGATAGTTGTCAGGTGCCTACCCACTCCACTGCCGGCCAAAAGAGAGGTAGCGCAGGTCGGCGCGGCAGACGCAGTCATAAAAAAAATAATGTCGGTATGCGATAGTTGTCCGTGCAGAACTCAGGCTGTTTGACAAGAATCGCGACTTCATTGTAAATAGAAGAAAATTTTCTATCTATTGCTTCTAAATTATGTATTAAATGGCATTGCGATGTATTTCCATGAATCTTAACATTAGTTTTGTATCTCATGTCAAATCACCACAACACTGAATGTCGCCATATTGGGAACCGATTTTGGGACACTTCGGGACAATGTTGTATAATGATAAAGTCCTGCATATGATTTTTTTTATTCGAATGGTATTTTATTTGTTGAATTTTTGTTTATTATTGAAAATTTGTATTTGAAATAAAACTAGACATACGTACATACGTTAACAATAATGTATTATACTTATAACCGATACGTGTCACGTGTGATTCCAATGTTAACGCGACCTTTGTAAATCAATAACGTTAAAGAATGGAACATAGAAAAAGTTTCAGCCTTTAGAACTCGAATGGCGATTCGGAGGCGCCACTAAAAATTGCTATATACCATTGTTCAAACTATTGCATTCAATAAATTACCAAACATTTGTGTATCGTACGAGGCATTATATCCGGTTCATCTGCACACAATGAAACAAATCGTATAGATTAAAAATATCCTAGGTCGGAAGAAATGTTTGGTATTACAGTTAAATTATTATAGCTCCGAGCGCGAAGGGTTAAAACCAAATCTATATAAGGGTTAAATGGTCCAGCCTGTGGTTTAATGATTCTCGAATATTTTCGAGTAGTACAGTCGACGCGTTTTAACTTGAAGAACTCATTGTTCCTCGGCGAATCACAAAGAAGAAGGGGCCGAGTGTGGCAAACGGCGAGCAAGAGGGATGCTTGCACCCCGATATACCCTGGCATTCCATTCAATTGATAGGGTTCGCGTGGGAGCAACCGCTTGCGGTCCGCGCTATCATCGGCCGCGTTATTAGTACGGAGGTGAGAGCGTTTTCTAGGAGCGTCGATATGGTCACGATGGCAGGGGGTTGGTCGCTGTCAAGGGGTTGTGTGGGGTTGGAGGGTGTACGTGGGAGGTGCGGGTACATGGGGTTCGGCGTGGTTGAAGCGTGGCCGGTTCCACGCGCGGCGGGGGTCCTTGTTAGGGCGAGGAACGACGACACGCACTTCGTCCCTGGGGTCCCTTTTCTTCGCCGATGACTATAACCTCATGCTCGTTACCACATTTACCACCTTCCTCGGCTTTCTATTTTGTCGCATTTGCATTTATCGTCCCTCCGCGACGTTTCTTTCTGCCTTTCCGCTAGGTTGACTATATTTTTAATATCAATGGATTCTTCTCCCGAGGGTCCTGCACGAGGAATCCCGACTCCCGTTACGTTTCAAACCGCCACCCCTCGCCGCGATCGACGTATTGTTACGTCCCGGATGGGTAAAATTTATGACGCGACGCGGCGAATTCTTCCCGACCTCTTATCTATTGGTATTTAATGATATCTTATTGCCTAACTAGGGTTATTAGCCGTTTGATGGGGGACCGCGTGGAGAATCCCTGAATGGGTCGTGATCAACTCCTATATTCAATACCACAGATAGGGTAACAGTACCGATTACTGCGGCATCATGCTTCGATCGTCCTTCATTTCGATATTATTCCTAATTTATCATGAAATAATAATATATGGAAGCATTTTATCGAAGAATAATGTGTTCTGAATACAAAAAAAATTGGCGGCCCTCCGAACCCAATACAACATAAGAAACAATTAAAAAATAAAATCGACATCATTTCGTACGTATCACTGCGGACGAAAAATTAGAATTCGAAATACAGTATTTTATCCGTAAATGTCCCAAATGTCTGGCCGCTAAATGTCCCAGAGCTATCCCCACTACTGCGGGGTGTACCCCTTGAGGGGCCGTGAAGCTCGAGAGGCTCGGGTATATCGGTGAGGCAACACTAATCCGAATTTCAAACTTCTTTATTTTTCATTATTTTTTTATGGGACTTTGACCAACATGTTTGTGGCATTTTTCGAAACGGATTATAGGATACTTTTCCACTTTGAGATGTACGAGTAAAAGCGACTGATATAGGTATAACTAGCCACGACACCAAATTATTTTGATTCTGTGTAAATAAAACAAAAAAGAAATTCATTATATTACACCTTTAATCGTCATTGCTAAAAAAAAATGTAACTCGAAGTAGGAATTTTAGAATGAAATTGTAAAATCAGTGATTTTGACTGGCGTGGTGGATCTAGTGTTAATAATGTATAGTTAACAGAGACACGAATTTCGTCCAGCCTTTTGCGATTCCGGCCGAATGTGGGACGCTTGAACTCTTTAATTCGATTGCCCCGGAAAGTCATTCGACCTTGGAAAATGAAAAATTATTTTAAACCGTTCCGCGGTCGTGCCAATAAATCTCCATAGTCAAAAGACGACGAAGAGAATCGCGGAGAAGCGGCTTCCGCTTCGCGGACCGCCTCGAATTTCCGGGGCTGGAATGATCAGATCATAAATATGTATCCCGGTGGTAACCTGCTGGATTCGTGGAACTTCTTTAATTGAGTTATTTTGGTTTTCCACCGTGCAAACGGAGGGGAGCTCAACGCCTCCGTAAAATCCTTGTGGGAAGTGTGCAGCCTCGAAATCTTCTTAGAACACCGGCTTGCGGCAAGTAGAATTCCCCGGCACTCGGTAACCGTGTGATTACGTCGTTGCACGCGTACCTCGTCTTCTTCTAATGAAAATCACGCGGTAAGTGGCCCATGCCGAGAATGGAAAAACTTAATAGCATTTACGCGAGATACGCGAGGATAAAACTGTCGGATTAACAGCTGCCCCGGCTGAACCTTCCGCATCTTGCGTGCCTGCGCTGGCTCGCAGATTATGCGATAATTAAAATGTAAAGAACGGTTAAATTCTGTTTCCACCACTTTCGTGCGAGTAGATGACGAATGGATACCGGAATCTTGTTTTTTCTTTGAGTTGAGGTATTTAAAGTTGCCTGTGGTAGATTATTCGAGCCGTAGCGACGCTCAAGTTTTATCAATTGTAGTTAGAAAGTAGGCAAACCATACGCGGGAAGTTTCGCTCGTTGAATGTAAAGACTCGAATGGCGACGCTGGCGAGAGGTGTTACGTGTGCGGACGTTTGCGTTGGTGACTCTTAACCCTTCCAGAGATATGTGTCGAAACAGAGGGCCAGAGGTACAATGAGGAAAGACTAAAATTAATTGGAAAGCTCCGTATAATCAACTTTCAGCATCCCATGGAGCTGCGACGATCCGGTAGCGAAAGAGACATCGGCTAGTCCACTTGTCCTATTCGACACATGAGACGACCCGGTGATGAAAAAGACATCGGCTAGTCCACTTGTCCTATTCCACACATGAGGCGACTAGGTGGTGAAAGAGACATCCATCGGCTAATCCACTTGTCCTATTCCACACATGAGACGACCCGGTGGTGAAAGAGATCCATCGGCTAGTCCACTTGTCCTATTCCACACATGAGGCGACCCGATGGCGAAAGAGACATCGGCTAGTCCACGTGTATTCTTCCTACCTAATGGCGACCCGGTGATGAAACAGGCACCGGTTAGTCTACAAGAAATCTCGCAAACCAAACCATCCTCGGTTCACGCATAGCTGCCTAACCCTCGGCTGGTAACAGAGGAAAGGAACACCGTGTATAAGAATTTTCTTGGTATTCGAGGTGTTCCGATTATATTGCCCATGTCGTTGCAGGTGGACGGTCTGGGGGGTTAGAAGCCGATCCGAAACGTACCGCAACCGTTCGCGGCATTTTAATATCAGCCGAGGTTACGGCTGGTCACGCGTACATAAGTGTCTGTAGAGGGGTGAGAGCTAGGTGCGCCGGTACTTCGGGTACGGGGTGTGGGTCGAAAGGTGGTCGCAGGGGTGGGTGGCGGAGGGTGAAAACAGGAGAGTCGGACCAGTCAGCTGTCTAATGACTGGTTACTGGGAGAGCTCGTAACGAGGCCACCGATAAGTGACAGGCAGGTATTCCGTCCCCACGTGACTAAGCTTGAAGAGGGTCGGCCGAGGTGGCCGCGCTCTCGCTCAGGGTGCACAACCAGCCAGAGAGAGGTTGCTTATACGTGTATACCTACGGTTCTGCATGTCACTGGCACTTGCCACCGCTTGCGGTCGATGCCGTTGCAGAGGTGGGCGCCGGAGGGGCCCAGGATCAAAGCAGTAATTAACGTTTCAATCTCGAGCAATGATCTCGTCGTTGAAATACGCTTTTAAGAAATGGATACGGTAATTGGACGAGGCGCGGAGTTTTCGCCGGCCCTCGGAACTACAAATTACGTGGAGCGGAACCAGAAGTGCTGCGAATGGACCGACGCACGCGGCTCTGAAGAAGTCGGCGAAGATTGCGGCGCGCCTGCCGAGATGATTCATTTACGGGAATAATGCACACAGCGTGTTCAGCAAAGTTGAACGATAGCAGTTTCGAGTGCTCCGCCGTGTGCTTCGTTGGATGCCAGATCTGCTGCAGAGATATTGGCCCAGAAATTGATTTTTCGGGAAATAAGGGTTACATTGTATGCGAAGATGATCTCCATAGAATTATAAATTATACTGAACGCTAGACTTCGAATTTCTATGCGTATATAACTTAAGACAAATTTGCAAAAAATACTAGCGAAACATGAAACGCTGGAAGCACAATATCGACATATTATCGTCGTCTCGTTCGAACGATTAAAGGAAGAAATCAATTTTTGTTTCGTTCCAGTATGTTACAATTAATATGCGGAGAATCTTTATTTCGCAGCAAGAATTCGCGGTCTAGCAATATGACGATAGATAAGTGATATCAATTAATTCGTAATGAAATGAATATTCTTGTACATGTTACATGAACGGAACCTAATTAATAATACACAGTCAATTAATGCCACTAATAGTACTGTGATTTACATACATATATGTACATATATGCAATATATGCAAATATATACACAGCCAAACCAAACCCAAAGCATTATACATAATCAATTAACAGCGTTAATAACGCTGCAAGTATTTCCCCCCCCCCCCCTAAGGAGAAAACTGGGATGGCGTTCGGTCTAAAAGATAGAAAAATAGCCAACAAGCTTGTGCTGTATGCGGATTTGAAACGAACGTGTACTGAGCTGTTTAAATGGTCCGCAATAGCGAGTACGAAGTATATCTGCATTATGGATCAGCTCGAAGACCGTACGAAGATCGCGGTGCCGAGGGAGGGTTTCATTCGTTCCCTCGCTCAGGGTTCCATAAATACAACTTGATCCTCCTCAGGAAGAAAGTATACCCACCCGCGATTTTAAATAGCTTGCCACGCATTAACGTATTTATATAGGCCACCTTTAACCCTTCGATCGCTAATTGCGCGTGATAATTTGAATAGAATTTAAATCGCGTTATAATTAATCATCGGCTTTGCAGCTACCGCGCGTTTCATAAGTATATGCCTGAAGATGAAGAGCTTCATGGACATGTACGAAGCGTGTAGTTGTTCGTTGACCTGCCACCTCCGTTATTTTGATAGATTAAGGGGGGATTTTTGTGTGACTGGTGCAAAAAATAGATTTTTTAGGTATATGTTTTAGAAGTGTATGGAACCTTAAAAATATTTCCCAAAATTTTGGGAAGTCTGAATCAGGGGACTCTGCTTCGCGGTAGTAGTGTCGGTAGAAAGCCTTAAACACCTTTTTCTGGAAACTATATTTTTTAAATTGACGTAGAATATAACTCAATAACTAATTCGTGTTTGACATGACAAACATTCTTGGTCTGCGGAATATCCTCATTTGAAAAGAAATACAAAAAAGTCAAGTGCAATTTAGTGTTAATGTTTGGTGTGGCATTCTTGATACATGCATTATCGGTCCGTATTTTTTTAACGATAACATTTTAAATGGTGCACGGTATCAGCATTTCTTTCTTTCGGTGCTCATAACCACACGCCTTGGCCACCTCGTTCGCCGGATTTGAATCCATCGTACTTATTTCTTTGGGATTGTCTAAAAGATAAAGTGAATTCATGTCCTTTTGTATCGGTTGTTGATTTAAAGGAGCGTATCAAAAAGAATTGCTCGAATGTCAATGCAAATCAACTGAAACATGCAATGAAAAATGTAAAGAAACGCGTTAGAAAATATTTAGATTCAAAATGTCAAATATCTCGCGAAGTATTTGACATTTCGATGATCTTGGATTAGTACTTTTATACGTAGGATAATAAAAGGGATCGATTGGTTTAACAAAAAAATTGTGTTGCATTAAAGAATGAAGTGCAATTGCATCTAGCGGGTGCATCGGTGCATCCACATAAAAAATAAGGTCATAGTAAGTTAGGACGTATTATGATGTATGATTTCTTCCTGTATTATTTTTTTCTATTTTCACTTAAAAAAGAGCAATAACTTATTCCAATTCCCAAAATCACCCTGTACAAAGCCTTCAAAGCAATTGTTGAAGAAATCGAATTTCTCTCGCAATGATGTGCATGAAATTGCTAAAGATAATCTCGTTGCATCTACACTTCCCCCCCCCCCCCCCCAATTATACAGTATACAAACAATGATAGGGACATAGGAAATACAGGTGAAACTCATACATACGGTCAAATAGAACGCAAGCAACAATCAAACAGTCAACGCCGAGACACGTAGGACACTTGTAGCACACACACGTCACATTTGTTCCAACTGTTAGTGTTTACGTGTGCTACTTGTGTACACGCAACTAGGTACATTAGACGCAGACGCGCGTTACGTAACACCTACCGCCAACTAGCATCGGGATGTTAATTCACTAACGAACATTCGCATGTTCTCCGAGTTATTTGTCGCCGCCAGAAATGCTTCTAAACTGGAAAGTTTTATGCAAAATCGAAATTGTTTGCATTCGTTGCAAGACACGGAAACTAGAGACAGACATTTATTTATTTCCTTGATAGTTTAAAACAGTGAAGCATTAGAAAAATTTAAAAATACTGTCACATCATTTTCACCCTACTAAACATATTAAGAGAGAACATTTTCTATTTCATTCCAATTTGTTGCAATTCGAGTAGAACATTTTTATTTTTTATTAGCTGTACACGGTATATACAAACACGCGCGTATTCGAATGCATTGTTGTGTAAAAATTTCAAAGCAATCGGTGAAGAACTTTCGGAGATTTCAGATTTTGAACAAACGAACATTTACATTTTTATTTATATAGATAAAGATGCGCTGTCTAGTTATGATTTCTATGCGGGAGAGAGCGTGAGATGGAGTTAAATCTCGCAAAATGAGTGTTGTGGCATAGCACTCTCTTGCAGTTAATATAAATCCTACAGACAGGGTGCTTCGTTTGCCTACTAACAAGGGGGATAACCCAATCGCACCACCTCGATTTTTATGATAATTTTGTACGATATAGAACTCAACAAATATCCGAAACGTATATTTTCTTAACTGCAGACATTCGTGTTAAGGGGATGATTATAGCTGTCAGAGTTAGCGTTGAAAAATCGATTTTATTAACCCTTTGCACTCGGAGCTATTGTAACTCGATTATCAAACGTCTCTTCTGACCTAGAATATTTCCATTATCTATGATTTTTTAAATTTGTTAGATGCGGAATTGATATAATACCTCATACAATACTTAAATCTTTAGTAATTGATTAAATACCGACATATCCAATAGTGTAAACAATATTTTTAAATAAATATCTCAGTTAAATATCTCCGAAACTATTAGGCCTGGACGGAAATTTCAAAATTCAATTCGCGCGTCTTTGGATACCGAATCTTCCAGTGTAAAGTAATTAAAAAAGAATAACTTTTTCGAAAATATATTAAAAATGAACTTGCTTTCGCAAATTTTTTTTCATCAAAATTTGTACACACAGTCACATACTTTCAAAACAATATTGATAATATTTATATTACGTTCCAAATTAAACTCACAGCCACAGTGTATTACCCCAGATTCTTTTCATTGTTTAAAAATCGTTCATGTTTTTTTGAGTTCCATATCGTACGAAAAGTGTCGCGAGGAGGCTGAAAGAGTAGGCTCTTGTCTCGCTAAATGAACGAAGACGATCTCGCGAAAATCATTGCGAATAGACGGTATGGCGGCGAAGCTCGACAGCGAAACTGAATTTGAAGAAAACGATCGAAAACGAGAAAGAGTCTGTGTCGAAATGTCGATAGTGGCATCGACTCTAATCCCATTTGCCGGTACCGCCACCCTCCAGTCGCGTCCAGGGAGAGAATATCCCTCTTTCTTACCACCGAAACTCACCCCCTCTTTCTGTCCGTTCCTCTTTCAGTCTCTTCCTCTCCCACCGCCATTATGTTCCTTTTGCTGGATGGTTACGCGTCTCTATAGCAACCCGCCACCGAGGGCAGACAAGAGAACGCCGGCTACCTACGTACACACCCACCCCATCGAGGGGGTTGCAGGAGCATGCGTGCGCTCACGTGCTGGGCATCGCGTACAGAGTGACCCATTTAAAAAAAAAGGAAGAAACCGTCGTACGAAAAAAAAAAAGAGAAAAGAGAAAAATAAAAAGAGAGACAGCGAGGGGGGCGGGAGGGGGGTAGAGGAAGAGAGCGAGAAGGCGGGGTCGGTATTTTTCGCCGACAAGAAGGAACGCCGGCGAGCTCGGTTAATTAGGTTGAGTACTTAGCGGGGAGGAAGTAAGTGGATTACTCGCGAAGTGTCGCGCGAAATATTTTTCTTTCCCTTTTTCTCTCCCTGTTTTCCTTAACTCCGTTCGGCGCGCGAAGGACACCGACAGCCTGGCACAGAGCTCAGCTTAAAAACTGTGTTTCAGAAAATATTGGACGTCACGCGCTTGTCCCTAACTGGTAATTGGATCCCCTCCTCCACGGGAGAACTACGATGAAAAAGTAGAACGGACGCGGACGACAGACTACAATTACGCCTGCTCTTTGACCAAGATGAATTCTTTCGGCGTTGTATTATCAACACTTTTTCTCCCCGTTTCGTTCGCGAACTCTTGTTTATGCAGACCAATCGGAAGTAACAAGTATCTTGCGTTGAGACCGTAATTGCTCGTCCGCTAAACGGCGGAACACTCGAAACCTCTAATTTTTTGTATACTGTGTATTTTTTTGTGTTAACAGGTGCTTAACCTTAGGTGGGGTCTCACTGACCTCAGAGATTTTAGATTGATTGTAACATTGTAACAACGCGTGATAGCCAGTCGGGCCTGATTCTATTTAAAAATTTAATTTCGTGGATCTGCGTTTTTACTCTGAAAAATTACAAGCCTCTTCAGCAATACCTAACTCTTATATTCACGAAAAAAGTGAGACCTTACCACTTTCGATATGTTTTGCGATTTGATTGCAGTAGAGCGTCAATTATCCTGACCTCGATTAACCGAACTACTTCTTGGGAGCAGCATAGCGGTACCAGTTGATGTTGAAGAATGTTGCAGTAGTGATAAAACAAGTAATTAAAAAGAAAATTTATATCGAATTTGATTTTGTATTTTTAAAATTTTTTGCAAATATGTACATAAAAGTGATATTTATCAAGTTTCAGACAATTTATCACTCATCCATTCTTTCATCAAACAGTTGTGGACAACGTTAAAGACAAATTATCCTTGCAAAATTTTAATTTAAATATCTTTACATTTATATTAAGTCGTTGGAGAAATTATATCGTATCTGTATTATATTTACAATACGCATTTTCTCCATGCGATAACTACATTTTAATAAACATTAGTTTGTTGTGGGGTGAAGTGAAACGAGTGTACGCGAGGTTTTTTTGCATATTCGAAAAATTAATAGGTCGATTCTACGTACTTTTAAGATTCTACTCTTTTAAAACGTACGATAAGAAAATCGATTTTTTTTGCCCATCTACACGAGACTGTCCCCTTAAATGGCTGCAGGGGTCGAAGGGGGATAACCCATCGGTATTATTTAAGGAAACACCAGGGCGAAACTAATACGCTGTCAATTGCGAAATTGGCCTGGTAATACCAGCAAGTTGTGCAAAATGCCTTGTGCCCGTAACACCCGTAAATGACGTGGGTGCGGATCGAGGCACGTTCAGAGGCAAGGCCCCTTGATGAATTGTCCGCACGTGCCTGCCCACGTACCGCACCTAATTACATGCTGATCGCAACGAGTACCTATATTGTCCTTTGAAATGCGAAATTGCCTATTGTCAACGTTTTCGCGGTCGAAACAACCGGCAGCCTGTAATCGAAATTTACCTTCTAATACATTTTCAATAGGGCGCGATGCTACTTCTTTCGCGCTGCATAGACCACCATATTTTAATTCGTTACTCGTCGACACATTACTTTTTTCGGTATATTACAATTTTATTTACCAACTAACTGTACTCGGCCACGCGTTGCTGTGGCTCAGTCAACGAACATTTACATATCTATTTATATAGATTATACGTACAGATTAGGTATATATAAACACGCGCGTATTCGAATGCAACGTTGCGTCAAAATTTCAAAGCAATCGGTGATGAACTTTCGGAGATTTAAGATTTCCAACAAACGTACATTTACATTTTTATTTATATAGATAAAATGATTTTCTTTTCTCAACCCTCTATTGCATGAATTTTTATGACGAGTTGACACAAATATATAGGGCTGTTAGTCTACTTAAAAATGAAAAATATTTTTGATGGTTTCGACTTCCATATGTTATTCCATTCTTCTTTGGTTTTCTCTCGATTGACAATTTTGTTTGCCTCGCCAACGAGAATACATTCTCATTGAATTATACAAATTTATTCAGGGCAAAATATTTATTTTTACGTATTTTAATCTCGTTGGGAAAAGATACCGCCGTAAAACGTACACACGCAGTAATAGGTGCATTTACTGTACACACACAGTAAGCAGAGGGTGTTTCCGTCGATCGAGAGGCGTTGGCATTCGTAGTCCGTCACGGTGGAAAATTTCTCTGGTTTCGGGGGAGCGTTTGCTGCCGTTCCTGACATGCCGCCGATCAACATTTATTTTTTTCCCATCCTTAAAATTGTCCATCGTGGCGTGAGTCGTGGATTGATGTGTTTGCTGGAGCCGTTGATAGATGGAGGCGCCCGCGTTGTCGGCGCCCTTTCTACCCCCTTAACATAGACAAATGCTTCCTACCCACCCCAACAAATATCTCTCAGATTTATTATGCGAAACCGCCCCGGCCTCGCCACGCGGCAACGGCGGCGGCGACTACGTTCCTGAAAGTTTCGAGAGCAAAAAATTGGCGTTCTTTTATGCGCAGCCGTGCGTGCCGACGGGAGAAGACACGAACGAAGAAAAGCACTCCTCCCGATCCGTTGAAACCGGGGCGAGCTCTTTTAATAAGTTTGATTTCAAGATCAACGTCTTATGCTGTATTAAGTAGAATGAAAACGGAAACGCGGCGAACAGAAACTTTCCTCGGCTCTTTTTTCCAGTTTCAGATTCATTACGGCCTCGCCTTTAAGCTTGACCATTTCTTGCTAATTACACTCCGCCACTCTAATTGAATGTCTCTTCAGCGACAACACGGGCTAGAATTATTTCAACGCCGATGACTGGCGTTATTGGTCGCGTTCCCTGCGGACGGCGTTATAAGTGAGATATCTTCTGAAATATCCCTTTCAGACACGGGCCTATAGAATTATAATATCAAAACAACAATTTTACTGATACAGATCTTTGATAGAAGTTCCAAGCGTTGAGCGAGTTCCACTTACCTAATGGCCAATTTAATCCAAAGCGCAACACGTTTGGATGCGTGTATATTTAACACCGAACCTACCACCACCGGTTATAATGACGGTCTTCGTTGGCTTGAAAATCTTGAAAGCCTTAAAACTTTGGAAGGATTGTAAGGATTGAAACTCTCGAAGGCATTCTTGTCAACTCTTAACTTAGAAACTCTTGTCAACATTGGGACGAATAACAGTATGAACGTTCCAGCATTATAAAAAGTATAACGTTTATTAAGATCGTCGAGACTTTTAAAATTTTCAAGACTTTCAAGAGTTTCAAGAATTTCAGATTTCGAATAAACATCGAATCGATTCGAAGCTCTGTGGTGATTGATTTGTTCGAAAACTTGCAAGACAGAGCATTGTATGCCCATCACCAGCTATAAAACATATAAAAAACACATTATACAATTCTACGCCTTCCTTAAAGCTACGGTTGCAAGAACTTTAACGCTAAACCTATATACGACCACCGATCAAAATGACCGGTTCCAGATTCATTATTTTACAATTATTTAAATAATTAACAAATATCTTTGGTAGAGCACGTATTATAATAGAAGCCGAACAAGGTCTAAATAAAATCAATCTTGTCATTTTTAAAATATGGTAACATGTACCAGTCACTTTTAAGGCTCGGAAGGTTTACTGTTAACGAGAAGGCTTGTACAGCATGCAAAGAAATTATATGTCGTGACTATCATAGCGAGATTCTACATTCTCAGTTTGGTGACAGATTGATGTAAGAAACCTACCGCGAAATTAATACTAAGGTCAAGGGATCAACAATGGTTTTTATCGCGTCTTATTCTACTCGCCACAACGATAAAAAAAAATGCAAATGGAACTATGGGTGCAAACTTAAACATTCTCTTAAAAAATTATAATAAAGTTCTTTATTATTCGCACCCGGGATTTTGGATTTTGGACAGCAACCGAGCGGATAACTTCAAAAGAAGAGGAGGGGATGCAGATTCTCTTATTGCGGAATAAAACGTGGTCGCCTTACATCGAAAGAAAACTGAATTGTTTCGGAAGTCGTCAATTAACATGACGCGGTTACCAACCTCAAATCGCCAACAGGATATCCGATTTCCGATCGATGAGCTTCAGTCATCGATCCGGATAATCTCGTCTTTCTGTCTGGAATAGACAACAGAAACCGCGGGGGTGAGTGCACCCCCCCCCCCCGCTCCCTTCCCTGGAGCGGCAAAAAAGGTGAAAAATAAAAATCGCGCGAAATAAAAAACGGGAATAGTGGTAAAAAGTCCGGGGAAAAACAGAGAAAGATAGAGACAGGTGCGTATAAATCACCTATCGCCCAGTGGGCCGCGGTTCATTATCATTACTCGCGGTTCACGTGACACGCCACGGCAAACATAGCGGCGGCGGATGACGTTGGTGTGCCCGGTCGCCGACACTCTCTCTCTCTCTCTCTCTCTCCCTCTCTCTCTCTCTCTACCCCGCAAATTATTGTGGATATAAAAGCGCCGCGAAATAACGCCGCCGAACGAATGTACGAACGAACGAACGAACGAACGAATAACCGAGCGAGCGTACGGGCCCGCGCTCACGTAAGTGCAAACGTACGTGCGGCCGAACAAAACGCGTCAGCCGATCTCGTCGCATATTTGTGGCTCCGCTATCCGGTCGTAAATAAAGTCCCTCCGAAAACAAAAACACAACGAAATAACGAACAAATGTACCCATCACTTCTGGTACATAAACCCCTGCACCCGTGTGCAAACCCCTGCCCTCCTCCTCCGCATCGTCCTCCTACTCCCTATGCGACCATTTCTCCGACCACCGGCGACGCCGATGACGGTGATAGTGGTCGTGAGCGAAGCCACCGACACACATTGATGATTACAGCCAGGGGTGACAGGAAGATTCGGTAAAATGCCATCCGACCGATCGCTGCAAACAATCGATCCACCTGCGCGCGGTCGTCGATGCAACCTTCTCTTTCGTAGTTTCGGATCGATGCTTGCTCGTCGGCGAGGATCTAATACTGGAAACGTGACGTTTTTGCCCGTTGTTTCGTATATCGGCCAACGAAGTACACGACTTGGATCGCGACGAATCGGAAAACAGAGAATCGAAAGCGAAACTCCGGAGAACATGTTTCGGCAATTATTTGCAATAGAAATATGTGAAATATGTTGCCAGCCACATGGTACTGAACAGCTTTTCCATATCTGTTTACCGTCGATTGATTTCGTGACGAAACTCGTGCTTTGAGACGGGGCAGGGACTCCAGAAGACTAGATCCTAATTGTCATTATTAAAAATGACTAAAATAAAAGTCCCGCCATCAATATTGGTTGCTTAGTAACCAAAACGAATCTTGTCCTCGATAATGATTAACGATGATTAAAGAAATAATTTTCAAAAGCGATAATAATAATAGTCATTTGTAACCAAAAATTAATTCCGACACCGGTAATATTGCGTTGGCAAGAAAGTAATTTCGGTATGTTAAGGTGAAATAGAGCCCAATTTTTTTGTTCGAGCAATGCACTTTAACGAATAAGATATTTTCCCTTCTGTTCGATGATCTTTCGCCGAAAAGAATGAATAAGAAAATATTTTATCGATTAAAGTTCATCGCTTGAATAAACAACATTCGTTTCACCTTACAATACCGAAATTACTTTCTTGCCAACCCAATAGTTATGTACTAGCGATCAGAAAGTTTTTGTAACAGATAAGTCTTGAAACTTTTTAATTGCTTCGCTTCTTGAAAAATGTTTTTTTTAACACCTGACTTCTATTCGAATACAAAAATTAACATTTCCTTAATGTCTCTCTCTTCTTTTTGGAAAAATTTCCAAAATTACCGTTATTTTTGGTCTCTGCTTAACAGATCACTTTTACTATTCAAGTTGTGAACGATAGAAAATCTGTTATGTACCTGTCGCCGTGTACTCGAGACTGATTCCTCGGATCCGGGGTAGCACGGCTGGCCAATAAAACAAGATTCCTTCGGATCGGCACAGGAAAAGATAAATTGCGGTATTCTTGGGTACCGCGGACGCAATATCGGTGTATATTTACGAGGGATTGAGGATGGGGGCGGGCAGGAGGGACAGAAGGCACACGATCGTAGGGTAGCCGAGACGAGGATCGAGGATGGTGGTGGGTTGGGGGTGGAGGTTTCTGGCGTTTCTTGCGAGACGGGGACCCCCGGGCTGTACCGCTCAAAAAACATTCAAATTAATTCCAGCCGGGTTGCTCCAATGATGGCGGCCAATGTTGTGCAACATAAGATGAGCCCTCTGCCCCCGCGTGCTCCTCCAGGAATACATAGTACACGTGCACACGAGTCTATCAACTCACAAATACGTGCATACAGACGCGTACGAATCTAAAGACGCGAACGTGTAGACCCGGATATACCGGGTCTCCAATTTGAAGTGAACCACTCGAATATCTCTGAAATCATTAACAATATCGAAAAATGTTTTAAACAAAAGTTATATCCCATATAGCGCACGACGTATTAAAGAAGTCCACTTGAGGTCTGAACGGATTCCGACCTAAACTCGACGTCCTTAAGACGTCTGACAGATGTCTGTTTCGGGACGTTTGAAGAGGTCCGAAATAAGACTTAATAACTTGAATTTCTTGGAGATGTTATCCATTCTTCTATTATCGAGAACTGAGAATGCGCGTCCCCCACCCTTGCAATCCTGAAAAAAAGAGTCTACTGCTTTAACGAGTTTTGTGAACCGAGGACTTTGGATTTTGGACAGCGTTATTCCATATCGTTATACATACACGTACTATTAAAAAAAGTAAGTATTTTCATTGCTATTATCTGTTACCGTTAGCGTTTTTGCCTATGCCCTTTCGCTATATTTGTTTCATTGTTATAGATTTCCTTAATTTTCGTTCACTTTCTTAAGGATATAGTTTTCCGGTTGCTACCGAAATGTAGGCTAAAGTTACGTAAGTTTTTATTTCACCACTCTATTTTTAAAATGATTGTAAAATATAAAAGTATTACATGCATGCTAATTCCTTTCCGAAATTGATCTTCCATTTTCATTTAGTTAACAGAATGTGATATTAATAACTTTTTATTTTAGGTTCAGAAATTGTACACAATCCGTGGAGAAAGTATCCACTGATTTGTGAAAAGAGTGCTGAGGACGCTACTAACAAACGATTTAGCAGTAGCGTACTATTGGATGGGGCGGAAATGGGAGAAACCGTTCAACAAATTAAACATTGCTTGTTGTAGTGTTGTTACAACAATGATGATTCGTATACAAATCAGTTCAAAAAGAAATTCTTATTCGAGGCTCTACAGAAAAGGCAAAAATGGCCGATAATAGACGAGAAGCGGAGACATCCGTTCAACTGTGGCCGAAGAAGGCGAGCGACAGAATCTCCGGAATCCCGAAGAAATATTAATTTTAATTTTACTTTTAATTTTACTTTTAATTTTACTGTACGGAATGTCCAACGCCAGACACCTTTACGACGTCTTTGTCTGGGTTGGTTTCAAAGGAAACGTAATTCTATATTAGTGGTTCTCTGCCTACAAAGCATTGTAGGTAGAGAAGTAGACGGCATACGAAGGTCACTTTCAACTTTTTAAACGGTGCTATGTATTCTAAAATCACCAATTGTTGTAGTCAAAGGGTTAACAAGAAAAAGAGGAATTTCTTCTTGGATAAAAATGACTACGTTAACGCGGAACGCGTGAATACAGCGTACAACGACGACAAAATAATCGTCGCGTGAGAAACTAGGGGAGACATTCAATATGGTCACCGGTTACTCGTTGCCCGCAGCGCGAAGACAAGATGGAGCTCGGTCTTCCCTTCGGACTTTTAAATATTTAAAAATGCACAATTTTCCACTCGATTTTGCCGCGGAAGACATGCTTTGCCGTGTCTTGTCTTCGCTCGGCGTGAGCAGATCACCGTCTTCAGAGACACCCTTTACACAGCCGAGCGGCACGCTTATGCAGTCACGTTTTTATGTACAGCAGTCATCCCCGCTCGCGCGCGTTCATGTACCTGTCGGTCTACATATCCGTAAGGTACATGCCGAAGACCACCCCCTAACCCCTTTTCACGGAGGCATCGGTCCTGCCTCTCTTCCCCCGCCGGTGATCCTCCTTTTTCCCGTATCCGTCGAGCCATCTCTCGCTGCCTCGTGTGCGAGGAGAAAACTCGAGCGTGTTGGTAACAACGCTCGGAAAGGAGCTTCGGAAAAAGGAACATTTCACGGATATTCCGTGCGGCCGTCTTTCTCTCTTCCTCTCTTTCTCTCTTTCTCTCTTCTCCTCTCCGCCGGCTATCGGTCTCCCATCGGACTATTCTGTCTTCCTTTAAACGTTCCTCTCGGCCACTCTTTTTGCGTGGCCCCACTCTGAACCCCTGCCGACTCCTTCTGCTTTGCATGTCTCTGCGGAATGGCAGGAGGGGGTGAGCTGGTGAAGGGCCGTGGGATGAGCTTTCTTACAGGATACAGCGGAAAGAAGCGGAGGCCATCGAAGAAAGGACGAAAGGGAGGAACCGGCGAAAAGGAGACAGCAATAAAGAGGGAGAGAGAGAGAAAGAGAGTTAGAGGGTGAAAGAGGTGGGACGGAGGGCAGCTGTGCGAGGGGTGAACGAAACGGAAAGAGAGAGAGAGAGAGAGAGAGAGAGAGAGAGAGAGAGAGAGAAATGATAATCCATTGGACGGTCATAACGCAGCGCGGCACCGTAAAGCTCACCAGACAAGAAATACGGCCAACCGACTACCCTCCCCGTTTCGTTCTACGCTTTCGTCGTCTCTCTATCTGTTTTCATCTTTCTCTCCGTCCCGTCCCCACCCCCCATCCGAAAGCTCGCTGCGAACTTACCCCTGGTTATATGCAAACCGCCACCGTTCCCCCGGGCCAGTCATAAACTTACTGAATTATATTACGCGGACCCGCTGTCCCTCTGTCCGACCCCCCGCGCTCCCGCACCGACCCCCTTTCGCAGCCCGAAACCCAGCCGTCTTTTTGCTCTCGCTACTCCAGCCTCGGACCGTTTTCGTGCGGATTTTTTTAAAATTACGAAACAACCCGCCCGAGTGTCTCCTTGCTCCTCAGATCCTTCGAATTAACCAGCTAGGATTCCCGTAGAGTCTACGGCGTAGACAGTGTTACCTCGGTTGTTCGCAGGATTACCGAGGGTACACCTCCTCTGATTGTGAGACGCGCGGGTCATAGAGTAGTTCCTGGCTAGAGCGACGAATCGCTTCTACGAGCTCAATCAAACGCAGTACCGTACTTACACCTGTAACTTCTGCGTAATTTTAACCCTCTGTTGCATGAATTTTTATGACGGGTTGAAAAAAATATACAGGATGTTCCACATAAATGGGAACATCCAATTCAACCCGACGTAAACAACGCGTAATCTTTGCTGAAACACGTAAGTTTTAAACTTCCACATTTTATCCGCTCCAACATGATTATTCTTGCTCGAGGTCGTTTCAAGGTCGAAAAGGTGGTATCCACTAAATTCAGTTTTTTATTGTCTATCGTGCCAACGTAAAAAAAATATACTATTCCATTTATAAAAACATCGGTGACCATGAAATTTCATTAAAAAACACGACATAAAAAATTTTTTTCTTTACCATTATATTAGCCCCCTGCAATAGCGTCACTTTGCCCTCCGAAGTTTTCCGATAGGACTGTAAATACGAAAGATATTTAGGTGTTCCCATTTATGTGGGACATCCTGTATATGGCTGTTAGTCCACTTAAAAATGTGCGTGGTAATGAAATAAATAATACAATTTTATTAGAAAATGTTATTTATTGCATTTTATGACCGTTCCTGTATGGGAACTTTATACATACAGTTACTCGAATTAATATTCGGACGCTCAAAAAGAGGCGATAACTTTTTTATGAGTAGAAGGCGTTAACGTAAAAAAAACATTAACAACAATTTTGCGACAAGTTTTTCTTACAAATGTCCACCATCCAGAGGTGTAGATTCACCACTACGACGGATGGCCATTACTTCTGATACACCCTGTACAGTTATACAACATTAATCTTGTTAAAACCGAGTCCTCTGGCATCTCAATAAAATTCAAGCGATCGTGTTTAACGTAAGAAAAGTGATTACGTTTAAAAGCGTGTAGGAAAGCTGTTTCGATTGATTGGTGAATTGTTCTTATAAAGAACAGACGTTCGAAATCGTTGCTCGACGTCGTCGCAGCAGGATATTTGTCAATCGACAAGAGGATCGACGCGAGGGCTTCTCGTAATCTTGCGGGCGTCGCGTGAAGAAGATTTTCATAGATTTACCCCCGCGGGTCGAGTGCCCATTCGATTCATCGATCGGTGCATTTTCAATATCGTCGCTGGCAACGACCAGTCACCGACATGCCGGGTCATTACTAAATGCAAATCGTAGCGAAACTAGGATCGATGAGTTTGCACGATGTACCGCAGGAGCGAGCGAGTAGAGCAGAGATTGGAGCGGAGCGGAGCAGAGCGGAGCTGAGCGGACAAGCAAGCAAGCAAGCAAGCAGCGTGCGTAACGCTGTTTAACCGTTTAGGGGTTCGGGAAACGTTAACGGGGTGAGAATCGGCCGTCGCGTCGCACGGCTCGACACGCGCCTCGTTGCACGGCGATCAGCTTTTTTTTCCTGCTCGTCGAATTTTAATAACCTCGTCCCCCGCTCGCTCCCTCTGCCGATGCACGTGGGCGTTACCGGGGCTTATCAGCGTCGTTACGGATCGAAAAAGTCACACGCGGCCCTCTTGATTTCTCAATTTCGTCGGACGCCACCGCCGCCCCTGCCCTGTTCGACGACGAGGGCAATTTGCTCCGACAGATTGCTCGTGAGAAAGGGAAATGAATTTGCAATTATAAAATGCTACTCGATCCACGGTGCTGTGAATATTTATAAATCTCAAGAGCATTTTCTTTATTATTTTTTCAATGCATTCAAGAAACCACGGATCGTACCTGCATGTCAGCCGTTTAATGCGGAAGCGGTCTAACTAACAAGGAGACGTCACAGCTACGGGGTCACCGATTTTAACGAAACTTTTTGTGTTGATTCTAGAGGCAAAATAAGCAGACACGTGTCCCAGCTTTTCTGCCAATCCTCATTTTTGTACGAGAATGTTACATGAAAATATTATATATCGTAGTAGTTTGTGGTTTATGGTTGTTGCCAAGGTATTTAGGGCAACGCATGTTATTAAACGGAAGACAGCGGTACGTTTGCGAATGTAAACCGATCAACATCCGTAAGCCGAGCAACTTATAATAAGTCACTTTTATAAAAATTCCTAGAATATAAAAATTGACAAACACATGGCTAACGTGTACGATGTGTTTGCGATATTTGATATATTCTGTGTTTTGATTAGGTCGAAATGCTATTTCCGAAGTTAACTGGGCCCAACGGGGATGATAGGAGGGAATTTCTCAGCGAGAAAATCGGAGCGGATGGAGTCGTCATCGCGTGTCACAGAGACGCGTATCAAATCGTGCATTATAATTGGAACGTGGACGTGTACGTACGCGCAGCACGTGCCGGCACTGGGTCGCCGTTCGATTCACAGTAAGACCTGCTCGTATATTATTCCTATGGAATCATAACTCTAATTCTCGATATCGAATCGAATTACACGGCGATTGTTATGGGAGACGCTCGACGGACGAGTGCACGATCTGGAAGGGTGACTGCGTCTGAGCAAATATACCAGTTATTAGAGCGTGGTAACAGGATGTGCTCGATGTCTGACACTTGTTTGATAGAGAGCAATATTTTCCGTGCGAGGAACGAGCAACGCCTCCGCAAATATAATAAGCTTTTATGTAGAGAGAGAATAATATCAATATGAAACAATTCTAGAGATAGAATCGTACCAACGAAACGAGATTTTAGTAGAATGCATTTTACTTTTGGGATTTGTGATCAGTAGACTGCGGATTTTATGCATTTATAACAAAAATCGGTGGATGTAATTTAAAACAATAAAAACATTAAGACAATTTAACAACGCCTATATGTTACACTCGAGTTATTAAAATGATTGAAAATAGAAAGAAAGTTTTATATGGCTTCTGTGTCTTGAAATTGATGGAGACAATTTTTATTTTGCATAAAGATCCGCAGTCTAGTGATCAGTTGCAAAAGTCACTTTAACACTAGGTTTACGGAGCATAATTATAGAAATAACAAAAATGTATCTTCCCAAATTTTGTAGCCATTCGTTTTAGAATATATACAGAAAGAAATGAATTTGTCGAATAATTTCTCACGAATGCATCTTTACAATCTCAATGATCGTAAATTAAAAATAATAGAACTCGTCATTTTGACGAATCCCGTAAGCCTAGTGATAAAAGTACAATAAGTTTTTTCGATTTTTTTTTTAAGATTAGTTAACCGGATGATGTATGAATAATTTTCTTGAGAAAATTCCAATTGGTTGGTGTCGCGAAGAAATTGAAAGACTATATTTAGTAGATTTGTGTCAGTTGTCGAATATGACATTCTAGTTTAAATAGTATACGGAGAATGTTTTGACTAGCTGGAATTTTTAATGACAAATTCCAGTTGTACGACGATTTAAGATTACAGAAATTGAATAAAACAACATTGTATCAAATCTATTGTAATATTTAAGGTCTTGATTTTAAATATCGAGGGACCGAAAATACATGGAGATCTGCGACATGGAAACCAATAGACTGTGCATTTTATGCATTTATGAAATTTAAAGTGGCGAACAGATTAAAAAAATATAAGATTCTCAACGCGTCCGCTTGCAATCTATTAAAATTCTTAATGAAAGAAAGAACTTTCTATTTGGTCTCCACTTTTTGCAATTGATGCAGAAAATGTGTATTTTGCGTAAGATCCGCGTTACTCGAAATATTATTTACATACGGCTTCCTGTTTTCAATTCTTCGGTACTCGTTAAACTTGTTGCATATGCTTCCCGAATTTATAAACGTCGAAGGATGACTTCATCCAACAACACGAGGGAGCTCCTCGAAAAGGACTACTAAATCCATATGCATCCCTTTAGGTACACAACTTGAACAAACATAAAGTCCAAAGCCCTCCAAAAAGAGATTTCGAGTCTGTTCACCCCTGGTCGCAACTGAATCTATTAGCCTCGAATACCCGCCTTCATGACTGTCAAAACCAAACTCCAATCTATACATTACAGTACATACAATTTATCTTTCTCAGAATACGTAAGCACGTAATAATCATAAACATGTTCTCAGCTTATATACGAGACGATGACTTCATTTACCTCTTCGCTTATCATGTAATACATTGTTTCTCAAACATACTGTGCGGTTATGTAAACTCACATCGCAATCTTATCTTATAGTAAACTATGTATATGTACTGCTGCCGATGCTTGTATTCATAAATATCTCCAATGTCACGAATCGTTGAATTCAATATCGAATTTAATTACTTCAAAGATTGTTGGCAATGTTTTCCGTCGTGTTCGATACACAGTTGTGCGCGGTAGTGGGGGCAGAGTTGTGCTAATTCAATTACATTGTATTTCAATTATATAGTAATTCAACTACGTCGTAACTGAATAACATAATTCAAACCTTTAAATTAATTCGATTACTAATTATTTTAATCAAATATGTAATTGAAATGAAATATAATTAAAATACAGCTCTCCAAATTATAGCCCAGAACTTTGAAGAAGTGCGATATATTTTTGTGTTTTTCGTTCGTGTACTTGTTTGCTGTCCATACGGCGTATTTTCGATTCCTCGTCCTCTCAACTCGTTATTAATGTAATTTGATTACAAAGTATTTTATAATTGTACTCCAATTTCAATTACGAATTACATTGCAATTTAATTAAATGAAGATCTGAATCATAAATTACGATACGACTGAATTACGATGTAATTCAATTGTGATTCTGCACAATTCTGAGTGGGGGTAGCGGCTCAAGCGTCGACAGCTCGCGAGCAGTCAGTTGCCCAGGCCTAGACTTAAAGTATATGTATACATATGTATAATATTTCAATTACTTTTCTTATATTTGCCCGATGGACACTTCTGTTCCTGTTTGAGGGTTAAGGCGCGCACCAACCTTTCCGCGATCTTACCAGGAACTTCGACCCGGTATTTCTTTCATGCCCAATGTACCCCATTGATCGTACGGTGCGGCGCACGGTGTTGGTTCTCTCTCCGAGTTCCTTCGGTCATAATACACGGACAACGTAATCAGAATTTACACTCGTCTAAATCGCGTATCAATCATCCCACACCCGGCGTGGCCCACCCTCGGCTCGGCGTACCTAAAGGGAAGCACGCGTGCCCCCTGCCCCCACGCCGGAGAAACTATAATGCATTTCGCGCCAGCGAACGTCGATCTTTCGGACGATCATCCGACGATCGTCCGTCCACACGTCCGCCCGATTCTGCGTGTCCGTATAAGCTCGTTCGTTTTATGGGTTGCCCTCCTGCAGCGGCACGAGCAGTCACGTGCCCGAGGCGCCCCCCTCAAACGGCCTCCCTCGACCCTCAATCCTCCCCTGTGTCACCAAGCCGCCCACTTTAGACGCCCCCGAGAGGGAAGGAGAGCAAGAAAGAAAGAAAGAACAGTCCAGGCACGACCTACCCTCGTCACCTCCGCAACGAGCTCACCCGCTTTCATTTTTCCCCCACTTTCGACATCTCCCTCTTTATCTCTCTCTCTCTTTCTCACTCTCTAGGATTTGCTCTTCCTCTTTCTCGACGCCAATTCTCTCGTCCCTTCCTCCCGCACGCGATCCGCCGTTCGCCGCTTTAATAAAAAGCTACTTACTTTTTGGACGCTGTCAACAAGAACGCCAACGCCTCTCGTGCCGTCCACGCCGCGCCGCCCAGGGATGGAATTATTGCCGACTGATAAGGGACGATTAACGCCGGTTCGACAGGGTGGCGGCTTCCGTGATCGGGACTTGTCGAGGAAATGAGGAACAAGAGGATCTTGATGGTCCGAACAACGAAGCGAATGGAGCGCCCGGTTTATTTGGTGTTTCTTTTGAATAAAGAAAGTAGGGTCGCAACCTCTCAAGCCGATTCAATGTATACGCGTACATCCACATAACTTTATTGACTCTGTCGAGTAGCTAAATTAATGTTTCGTGATTTAGTAAAACGTCTTCAAAATTTCAAGCTAATCGGTCATGTGGTATCCATTTTATGTGATTTTTAAGAAATCGCAAGAAAAAGTGTTGAATCACCCTAAATTAATTACCGCCCGAGGCCATAATTAATCCTCGCGATTTTATCGGCTTGAGAGGTTAATGGATATTCGAAGATTGCCTCGGATAGGCACGCGTTTATCCAGATTCAACCTGTTGACGGAGGAAGACGAGTTAATTGATTATATGTACAGTAAATGCCTCGATATATGTACAGTGGATCACAGTAATATTCGGATACCTTTAAATGGACGATAACTGTTTTAATATTACATCATACTACTTGAATTTTTGTGAGAAGCCAGAGCCATTAGTTTACTGTAAGACGTGAAAAAAATGTTGGAAAAACGTGCAATTAGTCAGAGTCACAGAGAAAATACTAAAATTGTTGTTATCAACTTTTTGATGTGTGTGGGCCTGTATTGGAAATTTTAAAAATACGTTTTGTACGTGATCGCGTACCCTTCTGTGGTATAGGTGGAAGAATAAAATTTTTAACCAGGTTTTATGTTTTTTTAATGCTCTTCTTTACGGCACAGAAATATTTAATAGAACTCGAAGCTTGCATTTAGTCTTTGAGAATGTAAATTGGCCTAACGATGCAGAGTAAAATTGTCAGAATCCAAGTATGTACTCAACGAAACAAAAGAAAATCGCAACCTCTCACAATGGAAGGAACCTTTTTAATATCATTATCTTAACAACACCGTAAGCACTCGCGCAAAAGGTACACATTTTTCATATTCTGCCGCGATATTTGCAGAGTAGGTTAATTTTTTCTTCTCCTGCAACCTCTCCTTGAACCCGGCGGCCATCACTACATTAAAAGCTTGCTAGTTTTAGAGCGAAATCTCGTAATTAATCTCTTCGTGCAGTATTAATTGTAAGTAAGTTTACGAACTCCGATCGAATTTTTGTTTATTAAAATACGTGTAAAAACGTACTGGATGATATACTTGCATGTGCACTCGTCACAGTAATATTAAGACGCTATTATATAGACGATAACTTTTTAAATGTCGGATCATATGACTTGAACTTTTTCTTTTCTTTTCTTTTTTTACAAAAGTTGTTTTTTAATGTAAGCCTACATGTACAGAAAATTTTAAAAATACGTTTTGCAGATCTCAGAGATCGGAGTAAAGTAAAATTAAAGTAAAATGTAGATTTAGCACTAAATATAAATGTTCTTACATCCTTCGATGCCTGTCCACTTATGTTATACTGTCCACTTATATTGTTAAACAAACTTCCATCGAGAAGCTTTTAGAAGCTTGTCGCTTCGCGTCTTCTTCTCGAATTTTCTATACATGCTACAGTTTTAATTATAATTTTTAATAAATTTCATTGACATCGACATTTTCGGCATTGCTAAACGTTTAGGAAGTAATGTAGACGGATTAAATACCGATACGAAAAAAGTCAGTTTTCCCAAATGAACTGCTATGATCTGTGCCCCTTCCTCTACAACCAGTTCGACAATTTAATCGCTCCGATAACGATGATTCGGAAAATGGGGACCCGCTGTAACTTCATGCGCGAAACAGAGGAATCAGAAAATTCTGAGATTCAGCGAGTCCACTGGCGGGAATTTCTGGCACCCCTAGAATTAGATTCTAAATTTAGGAAAACGGCGCGCCGCCGCGACGTCTCTGGGATGGAAACGATCTTGCAAGACGAGCGAGGGAAAACGGGAGAGAAGTCTCGCGACTCGCGCACGTTTGCTACCAGCGAGGCTATAATTTCGACGTTTTCCGTTGCGCAAACAACGAGCTGGCGGAAGAAAGGGGTCTCTGGGGGTGGGGGCGTACGGGGGCGGAGAATCTGTATAACGGCAGCAGGACACGTAGAGCGGCGTTGAACTTTAATATTACAAAAAGCTGTAATCCGACGGGCAGGCCAGCTGGAGCGTTAACCCTGGCCACCCAATTTATAAAAATAACGATGAAATTACTGTTGCGTGAAGTGTAGCGTCACGCAGGACACTGATGCAACGATGCACCGCGCGAAAGGTTGACGAGCGTCCAGCGGACGGTGGGTTGGGTCCAGTCACATGGAGACCGGCTCGTCCCGAAAAGGGGTGTCCGAGGGGGTGTCGGGGGGCTGTACAGCCGCGGAGGGGTAGCGGGACCGAGAGGGGCCGAGGGGGGCGGCAGCGTGACACGCGCGTTTTGTCCATCATCAGCTAGCAGCGTCGGGGCGTTGATGTTTTAGTCTCTCTACTCGCGTTTTACGTTCGAAAAAATATGCGCATTGGTACGTGAGCTAATCGGCGGTAATAACGAAATCTCGGATCCGATTAATTAAAACGGTGAACGAGCGCGGCACAGCTCGAGAAAACCAGCTCTCCCGGTTCTTTAAATGTGCGCGTGTCGATCGCGGAACCGTTTCTCGATCGTTCGAGGTCCGGTCTTTTAGAGTTCGTCGATAGTGTCTAGTCGATGTCCCGCAACTGCGGTCTATTTACTCAAAAATCTCGACAAAAATCGTACCTGTCGTACCTTTGGTAACTATCAGAGGTGTGCTAGATCCCGAATATGTATATTGGTTCGGACCGGGCCGAGACACACACACACAATTCCGGGACATATTGCCCAAAACTGAAATATAAATATAATATTACGCGTGTATGTATGCGTATAATGATATTATTCTATCCTGTGTTAATAATTAAACAACAGACTAAATTTGTTTCACTGTAAATAAAGGTTATGTTTTATTAGATACTTATTAATTTACACTTTTTACAACTATTTACAAACTCACCTGTAAATAAAGAAACGACAATTAGAGTCTATCGTTCACTCTCCTTATTTACACTAACTTTATATCGCTAACTTATTCTGTTAATCCACTATCTCTATCTTGATTTAGTTTTTATGCACACGTGCTCTCTATATTCTTTTACTCTTCTTTTCTCTCTCTATCTCTCTCTATCTCTCTCTCTATCTATCTCAAATGTAGGAACAGTTCAAAGAGTGCGCTGAGCATGCAAAGCGCGCTCGATCTAAATTGAAGAAAATATATTTTCTTTACACGTATACATATGTATATAATTGACAGTTCCTCTGTTCCCTGTAACGGTAAAAAAATCTCTGAAATTTGATACAATGGTAGCCGTTAGCCCAAAAGGGTGCACGAATATGTTATGATCCCGGAAATCCTTCAGGATCAAGTGTTAAAATTAAAATAATATTATTCAAGTTCCTCTGTCCTCTGTTATGGTAAAAATATCTCGAAACATAGAAGACATAGAAAGCTGGAATTTGGTACACGGGTAGCCGTTAGCCCAGAAGGGTGCACGAATATGTTACGATCCCGGAAATCCTTCCGGATCAAGTGTTAAAATTAAAATAGTATTATTCAAGTTCCTCTGTCCTCCGTTACGGTAAAAATATCTCGAAACATAGACATAAAAAGCTGAAATTTGGTGCACAGGTAACCGTTAGCCCAAAAGTCAGGGAAATGCTTTCATCGCGGAAATCCTACAGGATTAAGTGGTAAAAATAAATGAGTGGCATACCTCCAGAAATAAGCCAGCCGTTGATTTTTCAACAGGCATTATGCTAGTTTCACGATATTCTCCACTGGAAAATCACTTGACACAACATACCTGTCTTCCAAGGAAATTTCTTGACGTACAAAAGGATATGTAACAAAAATAATAATACATAGTTTCAATTCCGGGACGGTTGGCAACCCTGCTAGTCCCAGAAGTATAAAAGTTTCGGGGATCAAAAATACCGGGATTCCCAAAAATTTCGAGAATCGAAAGTTCGTTTTGGGATTAGTTGATATCGTATATTCTCTCAAAACGTTTTCTAACTGGCGTCGTTTTTATGTTTACACGTTGGAACTCCTCGAACTAAAACCATGCTTTCCAGATCAATTTGAAACCTACAAAAATGTAGTTTGCGAACTCCGAAATTCTATTAGGAAACCCGCAATTTCCGGTACCCGAAATTATAGTCGAGTCGGGATTTCGAAAGCATGCAATATCCTTGTATGAACTTGTAGACTGTCAAAGCGTTTTGGAAGATTTGCATTTTAAAATCGAGAATTTCATACGCAACAATCTAATGCTAATAATAACAAGCTCGACTAATAATAACTGTCCCCAGAATGTACGTAGAAAACTAAACAATAAAAATTTCTTACTCAACCGAATTGAATTTTTTCTCTCACCGGACCTGGATTTTTTAAAATTTATATTCCGTACGGTACGAACGAGTATATCTTGGTTAAACAAAAATTGTCGACTCGCAGCCGGCGCGCAGCTTCATCGAATGAAACGGCGTGGTTCAGTGGATAAATTTCGAAACGATCATCCAGGGTTTCGTCCTCGTTATTATTAAATCACGTCGAAACGCCAGGAGGACGGCGGTTCTCCTCGTCCTTGGAACAGAAGGGAACTGTCCCTCGGAGTTCACGGTAACCCTCCTCCTCCCCCCATGAAACCCTCCGCCCGCCCCCCGCTCACCCTGTTCCCCACCGTAGAATCCTCATTGGGCCGATGCTAACAATGTTTGTAGATATATTGTATCTCACGCATCACTTGGCCCGCAAATTGTTTTATAAACAGATTATTGCGACAGCGGGGTTGCTACCAGCGTGACGCTGGTAATATACTTCGGGGCCACCCCCTCGCGACCCACCCCGTCGACTCCCCACAACCCTCCTCCATGTACACAAGAACTATTCCATTGTCGGGAATGACGACCGTGCAGCGCGGCCTGGCTCATCGTCGAATCCTGGCTCAATCTTCGATACGATAAAACCCACGGCGAGTCGTCGCGCCGGGTTTCGATCCTCTCGATTCGCAAAGACAAGACGACGACTGACCCGGAACAACACGACCCGCCGGCTTCTATGAAGACAGTTTCAATACACCCGGTCGCCGCGGACCCCCGGAATTGAGTTCCGAGTTCGCTGTCGGAACGTTCCTTAAACACAGGATCCGAAATCGTATTCGCGGTTAGCGAGTGAAACGCACTTAATTGTTAGCGATCATGCGAGAGGCAAAGAACATTTCGTTATTCCACTATGATCGAAACTTGACGCTGTACAGGCTGTCCCATTTTAAGCGATCCCCTCGAACATCTCCGAAATGATTAACGATGTCGAAAAATGTTTCAAACAAAAGTTGGTAATTATACGGAAAAGGTACATCGATTTCGATGACCTAGAAATATGTTGTCAAGGTCGTCATTCTCGACAACTTTTTCCTATAAAAAACTGTTACAGCTACTAGAATGGATTCTGTACACGCTCCCGCGTAATGGAAGGTATGATTAACATACGTATACAGGGTGAGGCACCTAAAACAGGCCACCCGAATGACTCGGCTGCTATTGGTGTTAGGAAAAAATGTATCAGATGGAACTTGCTTGGTTTCGAGGGGGCATTAATCTGATGTTAGTAGCTTTTTTTGTACGTGGACGCGTAAAGGACATATGAAGGTCACCTTCAGTTTTTTCAAACTGGTTCTTTGTCTCTCCGTGTTTTCAAACTGAAACGTGAGACATCTAAAGGCTTTCTACCACATGATGCAATGAAAATAAACCCAAACCAAACGAAAGAGCGGTAACACGTACAGGAAAAAGTTGCTTATGCATTCTACAACATATTTGTGTTTCATCATAGTCGGCGAGGTGTACGCTTTTCTGTAAAATTATACAAAAGTTATATGTTAATATAACAGTTTCTTTTAGGTGGATGAGTAGAGGGTAGATGACGATCACTTTCGATTTTTTTCAATAGGACCGTACATTTTGAAAAAACACGAATGCTGATCTGTACTGTTAAAAAATGCAATTTAGAAAATCGATATTTTTGAACCAGTTACACGAGAATCTCCCCTCAATGGCTTACGTCGCAGCGAAGGATGTTCGCAACAGGCATCTACGATGAAGATCGAAAGGAAGCCATTGCGAAAGCGCTGTTTCAAAGTTGGCATAGAGGGGCGGGAGAAGAGAAATTATACAGGATCGTAAAGCCACGCGACCGGAGACGCCTAGCAGGCGCGTCGAAGTACCGGGAACGTTAGTTCTTCCGTCTGTGCACGAATAACTAAATTTTTGGTCCCGCTCCTTCAGGACCGCGTATACACGTATACCCAGCGGAGCTGCTCAGCGTGCTCGGGTCACAGACCATTAAGTTCCAGGTTTACCACAATAAGCACGCTATTCCGCCCTGGATGGCGGGTTACCGCTATTACCGAGCCAATGAGCCACGGACACTGATTCACCGGATTTTTCCCGTTCCCGGAACCAGAAGTTCGATGCAACTGCCTTCGCTGTACTCCTTGCCCTTCCCCCGGTTTAACGTAATCTCCTCTGAATTTTTCGAGTGGGTTCTCGATTCCAAATGTGGCGCAATGCTGTTGTTAATTAGGTTATTTACAAACGTACTATCACTTTTTAAATAAAATGTTGTAATTAACCCTTTCGCTCACGAATTATTTATTCCTGGAAAAGAATCATGACTTTCCTAAGCAGTTCTTCGAAAATATAAATGTTTGGTATATTACTAAATTTATTTAGTATGCCCTTATTGAGGACGCCATGACCGAGAGGGTTAAAGTAAGCATCGTTCCAATCGACATGGCGTGTCCTACAATAGAATTATATTAATCTATTATATTTTAAATACAATCATTTTGCACGCACTTCTCAAATAGAGTCGCACTGCAAGCACGTAGAAATAGAATTATAAAGAATTACTTTTGCAATGGACTTCAATTAAATTTTCCCCCGATATAACATTATCTGAATAGTAGCCGTCGAAATGTATAATTCACCCTCCGTGGGCAAGCATGTTGTTGCATCTTCCGCGCACTAGCTGGTTCGTTTACGATTAATTTTTGGACTGTTCCAGGCTTTCAAAAAATTTGGTAAAATCCTCGAATATGTATCGAAGTCCTTATTTTAGTGTAGCGTGTCGGATGACGTTTGTACTTCAAATATCTTTGTTGTTTTCAAAGATACATTAAACGTCTTGCGGACAAAGTTGAATGGTAAAAAATCAAGGTGACCTTGATATCTCTATAAAATGTGACATAAGAACAAACATTTTTTTGGTATCGTGCGAGCTCCATTTTACCATTCAACTTTGTCTTCAAGATATTTAATGTATCTCTGAAAACAACAAAGATGTTTGGAGTACAAACGCCAGATGACTCAACCTGTATAATCTTTAGTGCGTCGAATGTTTAGGGCACTAAAATATGTCTCTATACATCGATCGTAATATTGTCGATAATAAATGTTTAACGTTCTATTAATAGTATATTTTGAAAATTGTATAACACATATATATTTTTACAGACGCAATGCAAATACATCTTGAAAAGGATTCAAACTAGAATCGACAACGTCGATGATTATTTGATAATCTGCAAAATCGTTTAGTGTGCTAATGGGAAAAAATAAATATTGTAAAGAATGAAATTCAAGAGAGAAATTTTGCTCCTGGCATAGAGACCCAGGTTGCCTTCGCATAGAGTGAAGAGATTTATGAATTTAGCCCGGGTTTTTGCGATTTTCGACCACCGCGCGTCCCGTCCACGTTCAAAGACATTGAGGACCGAGGCTGATGCAGTTCCCGGTGCGGCAAGTTTCGTTTACTCCGTCGGAAGCCGGTGATAAGTGGTTCTCCGGAGTGTCGAGCGAGGTACGATGCCGCAGCGATCGCGGGAAGTTCGCGCGTGAACATCGAGCGTCGGTCGAAGGGTTAAATCGGTTACGTAGAAGGGTGAGTACGTCGTGTCGGCGCGGGCAGTGTTTGCCGCGGATATTTTCGAGCCTGGCAATCCGCACTTTTATGCGCAACCCTCTGGAATCTATCGAGCAATCTTCACCGGTAATCGCCTTGACGAGTTATTTCTGTAACGTTTCCCGCAGCGCAAGGGGGTAAAACTCCCGTAAGAGGCGAGAGCGTAGGCAAGAGGAGGGCGTACAAAAAAAGAGAACCGACGCGCAAGTGTGCGACCGGTGAGATGCCTCGCACGATTACCTACCCAATCTCGAATATAATTTTCTTGTTAGCCGTAAAATCGAATCAACGTCGCCGGTGCCTAGCCGCGCGTCGCCTCGACCAACCCCGTTCAAGTCTTCATCTCCACCCCCTTTTCTCTCTTTCTCCTTTTACCGTTCCCCTTTCATCGTTCACGGGGGGGGATCGTGCTAGAAGAACACGCACCGCAACCGACGACAACGACTACAAGCAGGAGAATAGAAAATGGAGAACGGAGAACGGAGAATGGAGGAGGTACGAGAAGCGAAGGAACTGGTTCGATCGGAGGCCGGAACGGAAGAATCAAGCTGTCGAAATCCGCTGTTGCTTCTCGCTTATTTCGCGGTCCCGGGTAATACGATTTCCGTGACCGTTTCGTCGAGTCGCCTGTACCCTCCACGGCAGCCAAGCTCAGCCACGAACTGCCCTTCCATGCCCTGCCCTTTGTTTTCTACGTGGCCCTCTCAATTATTCCCAAATAAAAGGGCGCGCTGGGGTTAGATCTTCTCCCCTACTATCTCCTCTGCCCGCCTTCTGTTCTCGTTCCGTTACTTTCCTGCACCGCGAACTTTCGCCCCTTCGCCTCTTGGCTTCTGGAAGATTAAAACGCTGTTCTTCGGGGGAAGTACCAGGGGCGGGGCTTGATAGACCTTGCTACGCTTACTTGCGCCCCGTATCTCTCAGATAAGAAAGAGAGGACCGTTTTATCGCGAGTCGTCCCGTGGAACCACGACACTGGCAGTGAGAAATTTGCTAACATCCTCGTTAACTAGACTCGTCGCGTCTGTCTCGAGAACGAGCTTCGAATTATTAGCAGAACGCGGAGATAACGCCTGAAACAAATCTTCGAAAATATGATGTAATAAATTCTTACTTTGAAAAAAAAGGTTATATTAAAAAACATTAAGTACATAAGTTCCGTCACGCTCTTGTCTACAAGATACTAAATTTTCATTACAAAATGTCCAACAGAAGCGGGGTGGCAACCGTGTTTACGAGACGGTTTGTCAAGGAAGGCGTTCGCGGTAGCCATTGTACCTTCGTTATTTTTCATCCGAATCAAAAAACAAAAAATTCTCCTCAAAGAAGATATAAAGAAAAACGATTTCGGCAGAGATTCGATATCTAAGATATTCACGTTCGGAAGATGTACCAAAGCGTCTCTGGGTACTAGACTATTTGCGTAAGGGTCGAAGCTGTTTCTGAAATGTTTCTTCGACTTATTCGAAGTGCATCGGCGCGTTACTTCGATAGAATTTATTGCGAGCGATGCGCCCGGAAGTGGTCGTTTCGAGCTAGCGTAAAGATGCACGGTAATTGATCGATAGAGCAAGGTGGGAGTCGAATTTGCATCATTAAAAATAATTACCCGTTGTCGAGGGCGGCGGTGCCGGGACACGACAATCGCAGCGACGATAACTGCGGCGGTTTCTTTTCTTTTCTTAGCAATTATTATATTCTTCTTCCCGTCCAGGTCGATCCGTCTCGACTTATCGGCCTACCACGGAACAGAATAATAGGCGCATCCTGCTGCAGGAGATTGAAAGGAAAAGGAGGAGTGCCTTCTACCTTAGCCAGGTTCACTGGTAAGGGAGCGAGTGCCCTCTTCTCCTATGCGCCTCGCTGACTACAGACCACGGAGTTGAATCAATTAAAGTTTAATCCGGAACCAGGATCGAGAGAAGCAGCCCCTTCGTCCACCTTTCCTGCCTTCCTACCCTACCCTCGTCCCCCTTTCACTCTTTCCCCCGCTTTTTTCTTCCGTCCTGTCTCTTGTCCCTTTGTTTCACCCTCTTTCAACCTTATCCTCTTCCACCTTACTGTTTCTTTTGTCAACTCGTCTCCATATTCTTCTCTTTCATTCTATCGAGTCATTCGATACGTTCGAGCTTATTAGAAAGAGCTGCGTGTGAATGTTTGCTACGACGATCCGCGGTTACTTTCCGCGATACGAGATTTCGCAGAGGCACGTTTCAAAGAAAATTACTCGAGCAACGAATAGACCGAGCATACGTTGATTGCCTTCGTCCACACGTCCCTCGGGATAACAATTAGTAAAAAATCAACTTCGATTTACTGTTTCAATCCTTTCCGACTCTGTGTCAAGCCAGACTCAACATCCACTTTTCCACTGATAGCTCCTTATTCGACTGATTTACATCGGATTTGTCGAAAACGCGATAATTGTACTACATGCAGGAACAATTCTGCTCGAAATAGGTTAGTCAAATTACGTAAGGGAATATAATGAATTATATATGACGTTTTGGGACTTTGGACGGCAAAGAATTCAAATGTTACGCGAGAATGGAAGAAGCAACTATTTCTGAGAACCGTGCAAGGGTTAATCATGCAAAGACCCATAGACTGTGTTGATCCTCTTAAGGGGGTAGATTCGTTTTTTTCAGGATCGCAAGGGTGCGGGATGCGCGCCTCCTCGTTTCTCGATAACGCAAAGATGAGGTTCTTCGGTAGTCAAAAGTAATTTTCATTGTTCCAAAGCATACAGCTACGCGTGTAGCTGTTATTCGTAAAGCTACAAAATAGGACTTTTGAGGGCGATCGCGGCCTAGATTGATCTTTTATCTAGCGCTTTTGACTATTAAAAAACCCCATCTTTGCAATCCTGGAAACGAGTCTACCCCCTCAACTCTTTGGGGTTAGGCAGGTTAAAAACTGTTCCACCTTTTGCTTAGCTTTCTATGCATAGCGGGATACATTTTAACCCACCCCGAAAAGTTGAAGTTATATTGATATTAAATAAAAGTCTGTCCAACTTGGGCTTCTATTTTCTTTAAAATCGTGTGCCTCAAAGAGATGAGTCTTGAAATAATTCTACAATACGCGTGAACAGCTACTTCACCATTCTGGCCCGCTGCGATACCGTTGCGCGTTGATCGTCGATAATTCTTATCTCATCGTGATCCCCAGTTTCCATCAATTTATTGACAGGTGTTTTCTGTCCTCTGTTCAGGTGCACGATCAAGAACGAATGCCCAAAATTAGCGTGTCACGAGCCTGTCCTGCTTCCTGGACGTTGCTGCAAATCATGTCCTAGGCGTCGGCATTCGGTCCCGATACCACGCCATTTTATAAAACTTATTACGCGACTGTGTTACTCCACAATACCACACTCGCCGCTATTATTCTTTTCGTGCGTGCACCGTTCTCGAGCCCACTTTGGACCTCTTTCTTCATTTTCCGTTTCCAACTCCGTTCGCGTCTCCTTTGTTCTGTGTCGCGTCGTCTCACTGTTCTCTCCCTTTCTCTTTCGTCCAGCTATCTATCGAAAGATTTAAATTACATCCGCGACGACGCGACAAGAAACGAAGGGCACCGCGAAGATCGAAAATAAGGGGCGAGGACTGTGGAGAGGAACGAAGAAACTCGAAGGGGAGTCACGGCGAGAGTTGCCTCTATAAAATAGCGGTAGAGGGGCTGGAGAGAAAATTGGGGATCCCCAAACTGTATCGCTTACGCGAGGGGCACCCCTCACAATGGAGGCTCGCGACGAGCGGAAGGAATAGTTATCCGTAATATGGGGTGACGCGTGCTGATGAGTTGGGCCGGAAGTTTCGATCACTTTCATCCCCGCCGACCCTCCCCAGACCGTTCTTTTACTTCTGTCTTCGTTAAAAACGGCCTGCGTATCGCCTGTCACTCGGCGTGGCATCCAATCTTTGATCTTTCGACAGCGCATCGAACCGGCTCGAACGAATTCATTGCACGAGTTCTTCCTTTGACAAGAAATTCCGCGGGAAATTAGGTCGCGGGAAACACGAAATTCGAAACTTCGACATCGATTGAATTATAGATACAGCATACGATGAATATTTATAAAACCGGGCACATTTTCTGCAGTACTTTTCACTCTATAGTAGGACCTTCATTATCCGAATCTACGATATTTGGATTATCTATTATTCGCGCATGTTTCGCATGTATTAGGTTGCTGTATATGGAATGTAAGTACAGTAGGACCTCGATGAACAGGCTTGACGAACAGCCCGAACAAATTTAGGCCCGATGGATAATCGAGATCCGAGGGACACAATTAATAAAATGTACATTATATTCCAAAATAAATTTTTTATTTTCTTTCATAATATAATTATATTTAAACGCATATTTGATTATAATCGGCTAATCGAGGTCCTACTATATAATGTATGGAATGTAAGCTATGTTTACATATTTTCAAAAGGTAATTTTCAGGCAATCTTTAATTTTATTTTCAGAGTAACGTCCCCGCACACATAATGATCTAAAATGGCTAATATATTGGATTTTGAAGTTTTGAATCAGTCGATGTAGGCAGTGTCGTAACGGTTGGGACACGTTTTGATTTCTGAAGAGTATAGTTGCCAGCTACATTTCCGCTGCAGAAAGTATAAATGATAGCGTTAACGGATAAAAAGTAAAACATGAAAAAGCACTGTCCCAACTTACATAATATCCCAATCTTTACGACACTTCCTTCTTGTTAGTTTCGACATCTATTGGTAAACGGCAGAAACTTGTTCAAGCTTTTACTAACTCGACAGCTGAATATTTTCTTTGGTCGATCGTTCGCATTATACAAGTAATAAGGGTCCGCTAACGTTCGCGAGTGTCATTCATCTTCACGGTTTGCAGTCATCCTGCGCGGCCTGTATGAAATGCGGCGAACGTACTTCATTTTTCGTATTATTGACATGTTCAATCGCAGCAGTCTGGAAAATCGCCAGCTCGACGTCCAACGAAACGAATCATGGGCTTATCGGGACGTCGAAGATTTTGCGGTAAAACTGGCTCCTACAAAAGAGTAAGCACACACGCTGCTGTGGGATCTTCATTCTTTCCACGAGTTCCTGTTCGGTGTGCTTCAACAGCTTCCTGAAATAACCTTCACCGCTTCGGCCGGGAATCGAAATAATTCAATTGGAAATGATTCGAAGAAGGATAAAAAGCTATTCTAATTAACTTTATGAAGGACCTGCCTATATATACAAGCAAGATAATTAATTAAAAGCCAGACACGACTCTTTACAAAACGAAGAGCCTAGAAAAATTACTTAATTTATCTCTCCTTTATTGTACATAGAATTTTTTGATTAAAATATCCATTTGTAGGTGATACGCGGTCGGTTAAAATATTAGAGACTGCGATAGCTGTTACAGATCCTCCAGACGAATCGGAACGATTCATTTAAAATTTTTTTCTTTCTCCATCATTGAAATTACGAACATGGTTTCATAGAAAATTAGTAAATTAATTACGTCTCGTAAGTGTATTTTTATATTTTAGAAGCAACCGAAACTGTGTGGATCGTTAAATTGAATATGGTGCTTCCAGAATTAATTTTATAAATACATATGAAATTTAAACGATTATGTGCACACGTAAAAGATTGACTAATTTTTGTATAGAAATTTCTCGGATATATGATCCTGAATACGTAGAGAAGGATCGCACTGGCAACTCTCTCAGCGCGGCAAGCAGCCATAAATTATCACGGGAATTCAGTTTTCGAAGGATTCCAGGGTTGTTCAGCGGATTTTTCCACTTGGAACGGAACAAGATAAACTAAGAAGAAACTCCGGCCGATACCGGGGCCCGGGGAAAAATCGAAAAGTGCATTTGCCCGCGGACTTTTTGCTCGGCGAGCATCGCGAAACAATGGCGGCCGACTTGCGAGAGTGCATCCCCACGGCCCGTTTACCTGCAAATGCACTGCTCGCGGAACCGCTGACCCGCGCGGCAATTTCTCATTTTTGCCGGGACAAAAGCGCGCTAAATCTTATTGTTCTTACGCCGGTAATTAAGGCGGCTGAATTAGTTCACGATTGTTCTCCGGCCGCTCCCGGACCCGTGGGGATAATAAATAAGATTCTTGAGAAGTTTCTGGCCGTGTTACGTCACAATCCTGTTTATGATCAACGTGCCACGCCCTACACCCCCGCTGCCTCCTCATATTCGCTTCCGGAGAGATTAACGACAAAAAACCACCGCACAGGTCGTTGGTGCCGCATTAATTGTAATCGTAACAAAACTCTTCGTCGCGTAACAGAATCTTCTTTTTCCGTTGCCGTTGTCAATTCTTCGTTCGTTCGAACCCGGCACTTTCAAAATTACTTGTGGAATAAAATACAATCTGTTTTTCGGTAATAGTACCATTCGTAGATTTGAAATAAATAGAAATCGTACTAAATTCTAACAAATTTCCTATTTTAATATTTTTTGAAAATTTTCGGATGCCACAAATGCATAAAAATCCGCAGTCTAATATATAATATACATGTCGCACCCTTGCGACAAATTGACACAAGTCGAAAAATCAGATTTTTGAGTTAACCATTAATGAATTCTGTAAATGTTATTTCATACGTTGTATCAAAAGCGTGTTAACTTAACTTCATTGTCTAGCTGCCAGGTGGCATTTGTGTCGTTTTTCATGTTCCAACCAGCGTGTACATAAATATACAATATTCTATTACGTTAGAAACTGTTTTTCACTGTTTTTGAAAAAACGTAATTTTTTTACTTGTTTCACTTTTGTCGCAAGGGCGTGACGTGACTGTGAAATCTCCTAATTGTAAAATATTTGATGACTCAAAAAATATATGATAACACTATAAGACATTGAAAGCGACCTTCGTATGCGCTTTACTCCTCCACCTAACATTGAATTATGTCCTCCTCGAAACCATATAACTTTCGCTGCAAACATTTTTTGATATCGTTAATAATTTTGGATGCATTGGAGTGGCTCGCACAAAATGGGACAGCCTGTATAATAAACGGACCACGTTACCCCTCTATGGCATTTCGTTCCCAATTGGGGACTTAAATTTCAAATGTTTTATAGTAAATTAAGTAGACAATACCGAAGACTCTGACCATGTTGGTTCCAAGTGGGAACATTGCGCTTGCGAATAAAACCGCACGTGTATAAAGTTCCCATACAGGAACAGTCATATAATGCAATAAATAACATTTTCTAATGAAATTTTATTATTTATTTCATGATCACACTCTTTTTTAAGTAGACTAACCGCAGTATATATTTTTATCAACTCGTCATAAAAATTCATGCGATATAAAATATAGACGGTTAATTTGTCAAAAATTCGTTGAAGCGTGTAAGGCAACGTCGCTTTGGGAACCGAATCGGCCGAAATCGGATCGAGCGCAAAATCCGAGTAGACAAATCGCAATAAATTTGTGCGAGTTCGGTGGCGAGTCGCATAAATCACGGCGAGCCACTTAAGCATTCCGGCGCTCTTTAATATTCACATTCCGGAATGTCCCGGGCGCAACATTACGTCGCGGTGCCTTGACTCCAGGACCGCAGTATTTCACTTCTCCCAGGAAATGTCGACGTCGTTCGGTATCTCGTTTCGCCCCGGGGCGAGCGTAGAAAACTTGCAATTGCAAAAACTTGTCTGGTCCTCGAGACAAAAGGACAAAGTTTCCTACTTCGTAAGAGTTGCCGGCGACTTCTACCGTCCTCTTCCAGCCTCGACTTTTTCAATTTCGCTCCTCTCTGTCCTGATACCGTCCTGGCGCGGTGCGGCGGCCGTCTGACGAACTTTCGTTGACAAGAGCTCCCGGAAGTGTATTCCTGCTCCCCGCAAAAACGCATTTCCGCGCAACTCCAACCGAACTTCGTTCGAGTACCGTCGATCTAGTAATAATCGCTTATCCCTTCAATAGGGATTTCTTTCTCTTTCGTTCCTTCCGGATTATTTTAAGCTGTACATATACAGCAGACAATCTTTCCAGAGATAGGACTACACTCCACGACAAACTTATTAATCGTTCTTTTCTTGCCGCGTAGCACTTGAAACTAGGTTTGAGAGAATTTTTATCTCTCAGAGGCGCTCTTGCCCCATTTTTGGGCCAAGTGCACAGTAGTTGACACTTTGTACAGTATCCTATCAAAATGATAATTTTCAAGCAAAATTAAAATCCTACGTAATACTAATTCATCGGTAATAATTGTGGCAAGAGTTTGATACCGAGAGCGTTAAGTTTTTACGTACCAGACTGAAAATACATCAGTTTAAAGTCCAACTTTGGCAAAACTAGTGCGCACTTACCCCACTTCACATTACATAACAAAAGCATGGTGAAATATTCTTGAAACCTTTCTCTTTACATATTGCAAGCATAACTTTTATGAAAATATGTACAAAATAACCTGTGACATCCGTATAAATACGATAAATGCAAAATGTATCAAGTTATCCCACTGCGGAGTATTCGTTCAGACAAAATTTTCAATAAAACCACAGTATTTGCAGTAGGTATTTGCACAATGTAATAATAATAATAATAATAATAATAACCATGCCAACAGCACTGTCCAACAGAATTTACCAAGCGTCCGAGCAAAAAGCACTTGATTTTCCAATAAAAATTCCGGAATTTGTTTACGCGAGAGGTCCGTTCGCACCGATATAACTGATGATTAAATAACAAATACCGAACGAAGCGGCGCTCGATCGTCTCCGGCTTCCGGGATAGAAACAAAGGGTTCCGCACGGAAATAGTGTCGCAGTGCGTGGAAAATGAGAGGCAGCAATTGTTCGTCGTGCTTCACTGGACACGACGCAATGGAATTTAATACCCTTTGTAGCGCATGAAGTAGCAAAATGAAATTAAATTCGAACAAAACGCGCGGCGCGTTCGACGGCCGTGCGGGGCAGGGAACGAGACGAAGTCAACCGTCACGTTACTCGCGTTTGTGCGGAAATATACAACAAATGTAATGTAAGCGTCGCAGATGAATGACGCGTATTTTCGCTGCAGCGACACGCGATACACGTGAATCATTGAAAGCCGAAAAACTGGCTGAAATTACGCCGACAAACGTGACCGTGCCGAATATGAAAAAATTGCGGACACACCTCTCGGCAATTTGGAACACTACGCCTGCAATATAGTATACATATTATTTTTTTGCAAGCAATTAGTTGTTGTGCTTCTCAAAACAGAATGTATCAACACTTTTTAGGTATCCACTTCAGACATCGGCGGAAATTATTTTTATTATACATGTATAAATAAATATGTACATAAATAAATATATTGTCATAAACAAATAAATATATTCATATAATTTATACATGTATGCGATTGAATTGTACCGTGTAGCATTGTACTATCCATGTGTTTGTGATAAATGAAATTTTGGTCAAATTTAACTTTATATACGTATACGAATGTTGTGTAATAGTTTTAAACGTTAAAAAAACATTTCGTACACAGGTTTTTAAAAGTTCTACAAGCCTTCTGTTAACTTCCTGTCAAGGACTGCGTCTCCTAGATAGACGACACTCGCGCGTGACTGCAGACAGTCACCACAGTACACTCGCACACCCCTGGACCACGTATACGTACGCGAGGATTGCAAGGGTCCGGGATTCCACTCCTGATTTCCTAATAATGCAAAGGCGGGGTTTCTTAGTAGTCAAAATCGCTAGATGAAAGATCAATCTATGGGGCTATTTGCCTCAAAAGTCTTACTTTTAGGTTTACGACGCGTAATTCTCATTATTCGGCAGCATGTCGCGAAGCCGCGAGAAGCAATGAACAGGCGACGGTGCTGTCGCCTATGTGCTTTCGTTTTCTTGTAACCGGTGCTGGTTAAATTCAGCAAGAAATCACAACTGTCATCAAGAGGTCTTACGATCCCCTAACTTTAATTCATGATTCTGAGAAATCTTACTTTGGGAAATGCAGTTTAAACTACGTAGTTACGTAATTTATTATATCGTACCCCGGCAAGGATAGTGACATAAATAAAAAATGTGTTCTCTCAATAACGATTCTAAGAAAACGATAAGATTTCCATCGAAATAGTACGGACATCGTTAATCTTTCAGAAAAATAGTTTCTAAAATAAAGTTGATTAGGCTCTATGAAATGATATAAAAGGATACCTCCATTCGCTCTAAAGCGTCACTGTTTTTGCCACCAGAAATATAAACGATCTCGAAAAGAAAACTGACATAAATTTGGCATTCTCCGATTCACGACCAGCGCGATTCGCGAGAAATTCGTTCGGTTCCAGCAGCAAACAGTCGGCAAACACGATCGGGTAGTTTCAATCAGAGCGCAGAGAATCAATGGGGGTGAGAAAGAAAACTTTGTGTCGGGACGTGGAAAGAAAACGAGACAGCTGGCGAAGAGAGTACGGTGTCGAAAGGCGGCTGTATGAATTGGCAGCGGCGGTTTCCCAGGGTCAGCGGAAACGCGTCCATGTCCGCGGGACTCCTCGTGGAAAATTGAGCGGACACGTTCCCGTTTCTAACAACAGAAGCCGCACAAAACGGACCCCCTGTCGGCGTCGCGGACCATCGGCCGTTTATCAAATATCCGCAGTTAATCCAGTTACGAGCAATCCGTGAGACGACGCTCGCAGTTTGCAATGAGGATGACGGTGAAAAGGGAGGTCGCCCGGATGAGGGCGTCGGTGTGGATAGCGAGCCGCTGATTGCAGCGGGTAATGACGGGGGCTAGGGGTGAGCAGCAGCCTGGAAGTAAGTAAAAATTTCAAATTTAGTTACTGCTCGCGTGCGTCCGACGGTTTTGCGAGCGCCGCGGATATGTGTGGCAGGATGAGTCAGCGCGGATAACTAGCAGTTAGCTGGACGAGAGGGAAACGTTGCGTTGCCTTATTGTTGCAACCATCATCCCGCACAGTGCACCAGATCGAGGAGATTTCGTGATATTTTTCCCAAAAAAACTTCCTCGCATCGATGTCTAATCAATGAATTTTCCACCTTAAACGTCCATGGACCTCGGGAATGGAGAAATTAGTTTGGGACTTTGAGGTTCAGACACCGTATAAGTTGGGACAGTGCTTTTTCCACATTAACGGACTGGAAACACCAGTGTCACGGTTTTTAACTTTATTTCTGTTTAGAAACAAACTTTTCATGAGCATTAGAAGCAACGAATCGTGTTCGGTGTAGCTGCGCCAGGCAAAGGCTAAAATATGTCCTAAAATTTTTCAACCCTGATAGTTACACGAGGAGGACTTGTCCTTAAAGAGTTGATTCGTTTCGAACATTTCATTTAGTCCCAACAAAATGGAACGCTAAATCTGTTATCTCACCTCGACTGTTAACTTAACAAAGTTTGTAATACCTGTTCTTGCTGATATAGCGGTGAAATCGTAAATTTGTGTTTCCCCGAAATTTCCATTGGACAGGTACGCGAGCAAGTTTGCAAGACCCCGCGGACACACACGCGTGTCGTAAAATTTGCGTCTCCCTCGGGGCGAAATTTCACCCAATTAGATCGAGCGTTTCAGAGAGTCCGAGGCAACAAGCAACCACGACGCAAGTGGAATTAGACCCGAGTAGCCGGTCTCGTTTATCGTCCATCCTTCGGCCGACTGTAATATGCTCGGCCATAAACGCGCGACCGCAGAAATCCTTAAATTTAAATTATCCTGGTTTCTCCGCATACGACCTCTTATACTGTCCTATACAAATCACGTAGTTAAAATTACGGAGAGCCGACTCCCGCATGCGGAACCACCTAATCTATTTGAAAATTCTATAAGAAACGGCTATAAAACCTCGGCAATCGATAGAAACCGTATTTACATTTAAAATTCTTAGAACCGTAGCTTTAACCCATTGCACTCCGTGTGACTCGACATCATAGAAAGAAAAATGTAAATGAAACGGGTTTTTATATGTATTTGGTTCTGCCTTTATTTATTTAATTTCTTATCTTTTAGTTGAAAACAGATGTAAGTTCCACAAATATAAATTACAATAAAATTTTAGAGCTATATTTAATACAATTAGTAAACATAATTGTTTAAAATAAGTAGCGGTCAAGGAACTGTCCTTTGAAGGATAGATTTCAAATAAAACACAAAATAGTAGGGAGTTGTTGGCAAAACTAAAGGGTTAACTTTCTCTCTATGTATGAGATGCAAATGCACTCCAGGCTGACAAAAACAGAAATAAAATGTTTACGAATGGGAAATTTCCAATTTTTAAAGTATTAGTATATTTTCTGTTAAAAATCAATAAAATTTCACAAATACTTATGCGGACAAATTTTTTCTTTCATTTTGCTACAAAAATGTATGGGGTCCAATTACCTCCCTCTACACTGTTAACATTAGAATAGCAGTACACAGAGAGAAGGTTAAGTAAGGTGTAGAATTATATAGAGTGTTGCTATACTATGTAAACGACAACATTAAGAATGTGAAAGAAGAAGCAAATTCTTACTAGAATACCAGCGTCGCGAGGCGTACTCTCGTAACCGACGCAAGTTTTGTTCCAACATGTGTCGCCATCTACTAGCTACAAGCTTTGAAAGTTGGAAGATAGAACTTCTCCTTAGACCTAAATGCCGATTTATACTATCCACACAGCCATTCAACGGTTCCATTTCCGTAAATAATACACTAACAATACCTTTTTTGTTTAGTTTCGTTTGTTAATTTTGTTTAATAAATGTAAACACGTACAGCGAAGCACAGTAATATTCCGACACTTTGAAGAAGACGATGACTCTTTTAATATTGGACCATACGACTTGGATTTTTTTTTAGAAGTTAGAGCAATTAGTTTACTAAATGACGTGAAAAAAAAATTTGGAAAAAATTATAGGGAAAATACTAAAAGTTGTTGTTTACAACCTTTTCACGTGTGTGAGCCCATAATGAAAATTTGAAAAATGTAAATTTTTTTGTTTAATAATTATCTCAGAGAAAAAATTAAATTAATAATCAATTATATTCTGAGTTGATGTATTATCAACTGACAGATCATCAAGTAAGGATCAGTAATGGAATTACTGATGAGGTCGCGAAAGCCACACAACACGGAGAAATGAAAGAAACTGATCCGTCGATCGAGTGTTTATTTTTCTATTTTAGGACTAAGCAGAGTTAAAATTTAAAATCTATAATAAAATCTCGTTTTTTATTTATGTTTTGAAAAAGTGTTTAAATTATTTTACAACCCCATTGATGTAGGCATAATATCAATAGGAGTTTTTTTAACATCAGAACGGATTAATCGCGAGACAATCACGGGATTATTTTACGAGATGCTCAAAATGCGGATACTCGTCACTTTTGCATCAACAACGTTCTGCCGAGGATTTTCAATATCGTATTCGCTTTAGTGAATGGGCTTTACGTCAGTTGCAAGATAATCTGAAATTTTTGGCAACGTATTATTTACTACGAATCGACCTCGGGTATCGTTGTTGAACGAATACATACCGTTTCTGTGCGAATAGTATGCATGAAACGGCGATAATAGTTATCCGGGGTTAAGGAAAATGGCACGCGAGCCTGCGTGGCCTTTTTCCAACAACGGCTCCGATTTTTATGAAACGTTTTCTCGAGGGGTGGTGTCGATGTTCGATACGAGGAGCGATTCGGTCGTTGTTTGAGAGGCGCTGCCGCGCGTCTCGGGGCCCCGGATGTCAGTGTGGAGGAGCGATGGCATCGCAGGGGTGTAAGCTTTAATAAGGGCTGCCGAATTTCACACTGACTTGGCTCACCACGGAGCCAGAAAGGGAGTCAGGATCGACGGAGGCTGGATCGCCGGCACGCAGAGGGTGCGGAAGGGGTGAGGATGTTGCACGAGCGGGCAAAGTAAGGGAAGAAGAATCGGGGGACAACGAAATGGGAAGGGAGGCGTGCGGCTGATCGGCGAGAATAAAGTCTCGCGTCCTAAGCACGGCTCTAAGCGCTTCCCAATGCTACCCGTGCTACTCGCCTGGCCGGCTAGCCGATCAACAGCCAGATTATTAGAGTATTAGAACTTGTCTCATAACTCACGGGCCTAATGGCCTTTGACCTGGCTGGAATGGCGATATACTGTGCTGCGTTCCGTATTGCCGTTGACGCGGTTCACGATATATGTGCGTTTCATGGCTCACGGAGATGGATCGTATTTTTTCTTTTCCTCTTTCTTTTCCAGCCAATTTTCCAGGCACGAGGGAGAGCTACAAGGTAAGTCGCAATCGTATTAACCCTCCGCGAGCCAGGTGAATCAAAGTCGCACACTGAACCGTGTTGGGTTAATTTTACCCCGACCATTATTCTTTTACTAAAATTGTTAATGCTTTCGGCGCACGGGTTCTATCATCCGTTACTTAATTTACAAAGCCATTTTGCAAATTACTGATTGAAGACGATCCGAATGTAGATCGAAACTTCGGAATTGCTTTAGTAATTTGCAAAACGACTTTCTAAATTAAGTAACGAATGATCGTACCCTTGCGCCAAAAGCATTAACAATTTTATTAACAACAAATACGATCGATAGAAACCTATAATTATTCTTCTACAAATACAACGAGTCGCACTAATATTCGGGCACTTTTAAAAGGACTACACAGATATACAAAACATGTTTTTTAAATTTTCAATTTTGGGCTACACAGCACAGTGTAGGACTGTTGCAAAAGACAGTTGCAAATAATAACTTTTAGTATTTTCTCTGTAATTCAAACAAATTGCAATCGTTTCAAAAAATTTTTTTCACGTAATGTAGTAAACTAATTGCTCCATACTCCCTAAAAGATCCAAATCCTATGGTCCGATATTTAAAAAGTTATCGTCCTTTTCAAAGTGTCCGAATATTACTGTAATAAACTGTACATATAACTGACACAAATCACATCCAACGCAACGGATGTTTTAAATTTCCAATATAGCCTCAGATAAAAAATTGTACGTGACAACTATTACTATTTTCTTTACGATTTCGACAAACTGCGATTTTGAGTAGTTCAGTCTAGTAAATTATTAAACAAATCGTTCTAACTCCTCGGAAGAATCGTTTCGTTCAATTTTAACAAAGATATTGTATCGTAGCGGGAGCGCGAATATTAATTCCGGCCAGTCTGTATAAACGAATTTAGCACACTCCGTCACCGCAGAGATGGATTTTTCAGCCTAGAGAGAGATAATCCCGCCATCGAAATACAGATGACACGTCGATCACCGCGTTAAAAACGAAAGATAACAGTTTATTTCTACCCTCCGAGTTTATACAACGTGAAATTACGCGGCCGAAAACAAGCGTAAACGATTCTACTCCATTTGGACCGTTTACCTCGAACGCGGGCGCGATCGGAGTCGCGAACTCGCACGATAATCCGGGAAGCGGTTAGCAACGAAAGGGAGATATCGGCGCGCTGGCAAGCGTGCGTCGTCCACCTGACCCAGACCCGAGGAAAATCCATTCGCGGAACCGCGAAAACCCAGAAACCAAAATCTCGCCACGGCGAGAGGGCCGGCACGGATGGGCACGGCTCGACGCGGCTCGGCGCGGCGCGGCAAGAGAGCGAGCAGCTGCGGAAACGGGAGTGGATCGGATCGCGGGCTGGCCGCGCTCGCAACAGGATTGTTTTAATGCCATTTAAACTAATCGAATTAGAGAACGAATCAATGTGACGATACGGAACGATAAAAGGGTAGGGAGGGGAGAGGGTCCGGGTGAAGAGGCGGCGAGAAGGGGAGGAAGCCGGCGTGCGGCAGGGCGGCGCGGGGGCGGAAAGTTGGACAGGGGGGTGGCTGGATGGATACGCAAAAGGGGGCGCATGGATGTGCAACAACAACCCCCGTCCTGCAAACTCCACAGCTGCCAGGCACAGCGCCCGCTCGACCGGAAGTAACGCGACTACTGCCTACCGCGCGCGCGTCTTCGTCCCACCGACACGGGACGTTTCCCCTCTTCGTCCCTCGTTCTACACCGTCTCTGTTTCAGTTTCTCTCTTTGTTTTTCCTCTCCCCGTCTCTTCTCTGCCCTTCCCCTTCCTCCCTTCATCTATCATTCGTTCGGCCTCCTTTTCCATCCAGCGTCATTCTACAAGCGGATCCGCGCGTCCGCCCGTTCCCGGTTTCCCCTCTCTCTCTATATATATATATATATATCTCTCTCTCTTGTCCGTTCGTTCGACGCGCACATATACCCTCGGCAACCATCCCGTCACCACCCCCGCGATTCGCACACCCTTCCCCTTGTCATTCACATGCGTACACGCGGTAACCAACCGCCCAGACACGCCGCCGCTTCGCTCCGCGCGGGATGAATCCGCGCGAGGCGAGACCGCTCGGCTCTCTCGCTCGGAGCTGCGGCGCGGGTTTTTCCCCGAAAATCACTTCTCCTTCTGGCCCCGTTGCACCGCGAGATGCAGCCACCCCCGACACCCAAGAACGAATCTCCCGAGGATCGAGATTAAGAGGGAGGCGCACACTTACCAGCGATGAGAAAAACACGGGGATAATGGAACCCGCGGACTACTCGGGCTCTCTCCGTGTGCATCACGCATCCAGTGATTAGAGCGAGGGGAAAGCGCGACGTATGCACGGATGTACGGTGTTAATGTTTCTGACACGTCGGCCGTGGCTTTTCTCTCGAGATCGATGGCGAACACGACTGTGTCCGATGCACTAAGATTTCACAACTTTTTGTGAAGGTCTATACCTTCAAGATTTAAAAGATTTAAAAAATACATTGTACAGATGCGTGTCGATTACACATACGGTAATGCCGACATTACTGTCGTTTGTTTATATTACGTTCTAAGACGAAGGCGGCGATGATTGATCTCGGCTCGAGTATATCTATTGTAAACGCCACACATTGACTCGAATGAATCGAAATGTTCAACTTTCTTAATTTTCATTATTTTTTTAATGAAATTTTACTATCGTATTTCTGGCATTTTTCTGATCAATATAAGACCAAGCACGATATAATTCCAATTGTATTTAGTGGTTAAATCGACGATTCAAGTTTCGTTCGCAAGGAAGAACAGCGTATTGGAAAGAAAGAGACACTCATTCTGTCCTTTTCTATGTTCGGCTTCTCCTTTGAATTTCATTCTTCCTTCTCTATGTTCGGCTTCTTCTTTGAATTTCATTGTCCTTCTCTATGTTCGGACTCTCCTTTGAAGTAACAAAAATACGATCGAACGTACCAACCTTACTGTCCACCATAAATACGGCTGTTTGACAGTAATGTCGGCATTACTGTAATCTGAAAATTTCATGAAAATGAGTCGACGTTGTAACAGGCTACAAACGTTTAGACATGGTGAAAATTGCAGTTTTTTACGATTTTCATCCTACAACTGAAATAAATGTAAGGATTTTTGTATCTTTCAGTGCCTGTAGTTTTTTTTCGCATGCTCCGATTTTGATGAGATTTTCAGAATACGTATAATTGACACAGATTAACGAAACGTAATTGTTAAATTTTCAATATTTGCTCACATAAAAAAATTGTAACCAACATCTTTTATTATTTTCTTTTTCGCGGTATGTAGTAAATGAATTGTTCTAACTTCTAAAAAAGTAATCCAAGTCGTATGATCTAAAATGGAAAAAGTTATCGTCCTGTTAAAAGTGTTCGAATATTAGTAGTTTTTTATGCAGCAACAAAAATACTTTGCCTCATACGGCAATAATTGAAATGTAAAAGTTGTATTGAATTTATTAAATAAAGAATTCGATAAATGTTCTGATCTTCGTGTTTAACCCTTAAGCGATATAGTGTTTAGTCAGATTATAAAGTATCATCCTGGGACCTTTCCAAAATTATGTATTCACTTTTTTCAGATACTTTTAAGTGTATTATTTTAGATTAAATAATTCAACTGTTGTAAAGAAGTTGATATTTGCAATTTTCGTACAATACAGTAGCGGAAGTTAGTGCGAACATCATTGTGCGAACTGATGGTAAAACTGTCGAAGTACATGTGTGATTGGTAGTACTGTGGAAGTTCCTGCAAACGCGTTTGATTGTGATCGAATCGAATATCTTTCTTTTCGTCGAGGCTTCTGGTTAATCGAAAAAGAAATATCTTGTGTTTGAAAATCCTTTGAATGTTTTCGACGCCATAACTGCAGAACGTTATATGCAGAACGTTATATATAACTGCAAAACATGTTAGAACGGTACAGTAAACTGTAATTTAAACTCCTTACAGAGGGAGAATAAACCTGTTTTTCCTGCAAAAGATCTCTCAAAACTAACCGGAACACCAAACGTAATGGAAAATATCGGCGCAACGGTTCGATCAAAAATATATTATATAAAAATATTATTTTTGATCGAACATCTTGTTATTAACAACCTTACGATCGATAACAAAACACATTTGTAATGGAAAATGTTCTGCAAACGTTCGCGACAGAATAAATATTGCGGACACCTCGCCATTAAGCGCTTCTCGTTGTCACGTACACGATTAGAAACGGGAACGCGAATGAACGTAACCATCCGGAATGGCGGCATTGTGATTTGACACGCGTGGCGATGTCAGATGTTTAAAATTGCAATTCTCCGGGCCGGATCGTCTGGTATCGGCTAATCCAAAAAAACGTTCTTGCGTCGAATCGAATCTCTTCTGGCTGGCTAGATTCGCACGTGTCGGCCACACGGCCGGACTGCAAACTGTACCATTTAAAATTGAAACACGATTTAACCGTAGGAACCGTGGAAACGCGCGAAGAATGGGGACGGGGGCTGCAAATTTCATCGTTGTCGAAACAGGTCTCCCTCCGGGAACGTGTTTCACTCGTAACAGAGATTAGCGGAACGCGCGCATTACGTAAAATTGCGGGATTCTTACGTGAATATTAATAGAACTTTTAACAGAACGCGTTTTAATCCGGCCTGCGCCGGAAAAATTAGCTTCTAATTGTAACTCACACTGTTGTATTTTATTCTGACGCGTGCGCGTGTGCGTACGTAGTACTTATTTATTTAACAAAGCTATACACATTGGCCGCACAGAGGGTCTCACACCCCACCGCTAATCTCACCCGTATAATCCAGCTCTCGCTGTAAGGCGACACAAATGTAGCTTACAAGGAGCGCACAAAATAACAATTGAGTTCATGTTGAAAAGCGGAAGTAAACAGGAAGTAACATTATTATTCTATCAGCTCGAGATGTTGATATCAAATTTATTCGGCATGCTTCTGGCATTTTCTGTAACGTGTGTTATTTATCTGCGACATTTACACGTGCATCGTAATATAATTATTGTATTGCACGATGCAAATCAAAGTTGCAGCTTTAATATCGATCGTGACGGAAATCGTGAACAGTAAACAACCAAACAGCAGTCTATTTATCGCAACTTCTTGTCGAGAGCGATTGAAATATAATTACAGGCTTCGATTCAGAAAGCAGGTCGCACTGAGAAATCTTTTACAAGAACTTCGTTTTTCAGTTATTCCTTCGCGCTTAATTCATCTGCGAGGTTCGCATTTCACGAGAGCCCTCGCACAGGAATAAGAGCCATAAAATAATCACGACATTGAAGTCTCCCTTATAACTTCTCTGGAAACACAGTGTCAGAAAACGAAACCGGGAAAAAAGAAGCGGCTCGAGTGTCTTTACGAGCGCCGGAACACAGCCTGCCTCGTCAGCCGACAAAAGTATGAAAAATCAAATATGTACATATTGAGACCCTTGGGACCCGTGTCCTCCCTGCCACTTGAAAATCTCGCATTCGCGGCGTGGAATAATAATAATTACTACGAGCTATAATGCGATACACGCACTTAAATACCGAATTAACCCACGCTAAGTTACCCTAGGCTATATTGAGAGTAATATGCCTATTACAAGTCTTTCCTCTGTCCTCCCTCTTTGGCCGTTCTCCTCGCCAGTAAATTACGCGCACCCCCTTTTCTCATTAACGTGTGCGTGCACCTATAACCCTGTTTGTGTACAAACCCACCAAAAAGTAAGCGGCTGTCGTCGTATTCCGCCAGCCTCGGCGTAATTAAATTCCTTTCGGCAATTATTCCATCGATCGGTCAATTTGCGGCGAGTGCATATTTTCGGTAAAACTGATTAGCGTCGCATTAATTTCGCAACCCGCAAAACACCGCCAGCGAGCACAATATTTTTGAATAATAGACGAACCGAACTTGTAAGCGAGTCGCTCGAACGGAAGACCGTTCGTTGATTAGCCACGTATTTCTCGAAAGAACTCGACGGATTCTGCGCGCAAACGATTTTAACCCTCTCCGTGTTTTTGTCAAATATATTCGACGTTACGTGAATACAGTTTTTCAAGTCCAATAGTTTACGGGATATTTGAATTTTGTTTATGACTACTGGTTTTACTGTTCAGAGAGAAGGAGACCTCTGCACTTCATTATTGTTATCGCTAACGTTGACTGTTTTAATCAGCTAATTACGAGTTGAAGTTTGTGAAAATACCAAATTTTTGAACGAAAAATAAAATATGTACATTGATCGGATTATTTAAAAAGAAGTGTGTATGTTCCATGAAAAATGTTTTTGTAAAACTATTGTGTGGTTAAATGACAATATTTAATAAGCCAGGGGCATATCGGATGAACAATATTTTTCCTGGCTAAAGCACATAATGGCCTACATACAAATTTTCAGATTTTTGCTCGATCTCAAATATTATTGATCCAGAGAGAGTTAATTCAACTCGCTACTTAATCAATGTTGTTTAAGAACTGCTCGATTAGTCGACTATTTCATTTTCTGAAAGGTGTGACCGACAATGTAACTCGACCCACAGACTATGCGATTCAAAATCACACTGTTATTTACCATCGCCGATCAAACGACCGGTTTCAGATTTTTTTATTTGCAATTATTGAATTAATAGAGATCATGGCAATCGTTGAACACATTTCCTTGTGCAATCGTACACTGAATCGCGTACTTGATGACCCACGCATTCGGTCAGACCAAGTTTTTTGGTAAATGGACCAAACGACTCCAGATTTTTGTAAACTTCGGACTAGTTTACTAGACGATGTGGAATGAAAATTTTTCTTTTGAAAGATAAACGCAGTCCTTGATATATTATGTCAACGTCATCATTATCGATGACTATGTCAAAAGTTAGGAAGTATTCAAGTTTCTGTTTGGAACAATACAAAAGAACACCAACATCTCAATGTCATTCGATCATTGCTTTATTTATATTATTGTATACCCATTTGCGTTACGCAGATCCGAAGAACAAAATGAAAATTTAATGTTTCATAGCCGTTGAACGAAAACGATAACTTTGGCAACATCGGATACATAATACATCAACAGGTTTGTAAATCTACGTCTCCATTGTGTTGCAAAATGCAAGAAAATCCTGTTCGAAGTTTAAAAAATATTCCCTCTGCGAATCTCTTCGATATAAAAATACAAGTAGAGCAACAGACTTGAAGAACACAGCATCGTTATGACGTTACAAACACTCGGTACCTCGACAGACTCATAGACCGACATCCCCGTTGTGTTCGAAAATTGAAGTAGGTCGTGTTCGAAGATTGAAACGTACTTCCTGTACGAATCGGGTTGGTCAAACGGACACTTAATACATCGACCGGTTTATAGATCAACGTCCTCCATTGTGTTGTAAAATGCAAGAGGTTGCAAGCTTAAAAAAAATATTTCCCCCGCAAGTCGATTTGATAGAAAAATTGAGATTCGTACAGTCGAGCGAGCTCCTCGAGAAGAGAATAAACAAATTGAATTGTTGAAGGTAGCCCGGGGGAGCAGGGAGGCTGTGAAAAATAGCCTTAAGTCGTCGGCTGGTATCGCATTCGAATCGCGGGATGAAAAATCCCGGCGTGGTGCGCGCGGGCCGCGCGGGCCGCTCTCGGTGTCGGCCGGTGTTCGAGCGTCGCGCATCGAGCGCCGCGCTGATCCAACCCTCCGAAAAAGCACCCCGCGAGAGGCCGGTTGCAACCCTCCTATCGGCATCGCTCCGCCCCGTACCACCACTCTGGCTGCACCCCAATAGAGGTGAGCCGCGTACACTCGCCTATAGGGTTGCACCGAGCGCCTCGCTGCAACGCTGCTGCCGCGCCGCGCGTCCCTTTTCACTTGCAACCCTTCACCGGTCCCATCCGTCCTTCCGTCCATCTGCATCCCTCCCAACGATCTACATTCTACACCATCCATCTCATCCGCGGTGTGCTCGCCAGCTGCGGACTCGACTCGGATATCGTTGCTGTTAACTTCTCGCGGATATTTTCTCTTTTCAACCGGCGCGGCGACCCCCTTTCTCGGACCACCCCTCGCGAGACTCACCTCCCCCTTCCCCCCTCCCACGTTTCCAACCCCTCGGCTACCCTCCGGGTTTCTTTCGTCCCGATGTATACAACGCAACGCGGGTTACTCTCGCCCTTCGTTTTTTCTTTTCCCTCCGGCCACATCCTCTCCCGCTTCTGCCGCACACACACACACGCACACGCACACGCACACGCGCCAACCGTGTGCACGCAACCATACACGTTCGCCCGCGTTTGTATCACTATTAGGGACTCTCCCATTTTTCTGCCACAATGGCGATACTCGTTTCTTTGCAGCCTCGTCCTCTTTTGCGGCGCGAACGTGACGTCGCCCCCCCCCCCCCCCCCCGCAGACCGCCGCGCGCGTTCTCACTCATCCCCTTACCACTCTCTTACCAAACCCCGTCGTCGCGGAGGGTGGAAGCGACGAAAGCTGAAGATGACACACCCGGAGTACCAGACGACGGGACAAGATTCTTCTCGGACGGTCCTTCGTTATTATGCCACTCTCTACCGATCCGCCAAGAGGTAGCGAACGCTCGCGCTTATCGTGATTAAAAGTCTCGACCCTACCCGAGGATCTTTAATCACCGTGGACTACTCTCTTTGACCAGCGGTGGGGTTTTTGTTATTGCATTTCCGGGCATGATTTTAATGGGGCCCTGATAATTGGACGCATTTTCGCCAGCGTCGCGGAAGGATCGTCGTCGAACCCTCCCCCCGTCCGGCGGATTGTAACGCGATTTTTCTGGAGTTCTTGAAAGGAACCCGGGCTCGCTTGCGACGTACACTGTTGCGATAAGTTTAAAATCGAAAATCTGTTTATTTATTCTATAACGATACAATCCTGAATAGTCTAATATTTTCTTTTTTGCTGGTTGAGCAAGAATATCGTCTACGGCATATGATCGTTTTAATTATTTTGAATGTACCTTTACTAAAAGTAAGAAAAATTGAAACGAATTTATATAGATCGTACGTTGAGAACACAATCAGTTTGAATGCTGTCAATTTACATTTTTATGAATACTGTACGGTGCGGTTCTAGTGCTCGCGGTCTATTGAAGAATAAATAAAAAGTCGTTTCCGTGGACCAAATGCCGAAATGAACGAAAAATGCTGGCGAATCGTTAATTTGAATATCGCTGAGGCAGATTTTTGCACTTTGAGCTCCGCGCTATATTCCTGGTTTCCGTTCGGCATAACCGACGAAGAAACCATTAATTGCTAATATAAAAAACCATGCACCTCGCTCATTATGTTCTTCGGTGGTATCCGGTCACGTCGTTGAAATATTTCGACTGTCTGTGCAGAGGATGGATTTAAATTAACTTCTGCTCTCCGTTCGAATTTTCCACGGGACAGAAAGATATTCGGTGCAGCGAAACTTATTCCAACAATGAAATTGGGCCGGTATTCGCATAGAATTATCATCGTATTCTGTTTCGCATGTTTTATTGATAAAATAAACACGACAGAAATAGTCTCGAACAATATTTACCGTCCAACCAATTCATTCGTTGCGATGCAATTCCAACGGATAACTTCCTCCCGCGTACTCTCTGTCTAAAAATTAGCATCTCAGTTTAGAAACCTCTAACTTCCCAACATCCAAATAATACAGTCGAGGAACAATATTAAGTGGACATTCTTTAAGCACTTGTAACTTTTTTAAAATTGGACAAAACGAATCGAGCTTTTTTAAACGTTAGAAGGATTAGTTTTAGGTAATGAAAATTGCAGAAAAAAGGGGGGTTGTTTATACACACGCACAAATGCTGCGGGCATTGTAAGATGTAAAAATCTTTGAATTCTGGGCGTACGATTGATCTAAATCACAGTTTCTGAAATTTTTGTCATTGTTAAATATTCATATCTCACTGCGATCTTAATCGAGTTTTATTAAATTTTGTACATTTATATACATATAACTTCCTTAAATCTACGAAATACATACAGTGGGTGTAGAAAGTATTCGTACACCTTTTAAAGCAGAATAACTTTTTTATAATTGTACCAAACGATCTGATTTTTTATAATCAATTGGAAGCATTCGTTTACGAAAGAAAAGATTACATGCAAAAATAAAAAAGGCATTTTTCAAAACTTTTTTATGGGCCCTTAAAGAAAATTTAAAATATATGTTTTGTAGATCTATAGTAGTTACACGCATGCTGAAAATTTCATCGAAATCGATTAACATACACTCCGGCTACGAGCGGTTAAAAATGGTGAAAATCGTAGTTTTCCACGACTTTTGATCAGTTTCTGCTTAAAATCCACAGAATCAACAGAGTTTTTTCCTGCGTCAACCGACTTCGATGAAATATTCATCATGCGCATAACTAACATAGATCTACAAATCGTATGGTTTAAATTTTCATTGAGGACCCGCATAAACAAGTTTTAAAAAATGCCTTTTCTCGCATATCATTTCGTAAACCAATGCTTCCAATTGATTATAAAACAATCAGGTCGCTTGGTACAATTATAAAAAAGTTATTCTATTCTAAAAGGTGTACGAATACTTTCCACACCCACCGCGTTCTATGTTTTCATTACAGCTACAGGTTAGAATTTTGAAATAGCGACATTTGCCGTTTTCCTTGCAACTTCGATCAAAGCAATACCCCAAAAGCAATTCGCAATTACATTTTTACATACAAAATCTAGCGAAGTAATCCTTCTAACATCTCAAGGAAATTCAAATCTTATAAAGCATGTCCACTAAATCTTATCCCCGACTGTACATACTGAGAAAAGCGACGTGCTTTTGATCGGTACCCTAAAATTCATCAACAGCTCGGTTGTATGCTCGAAGCCTTCATCTTCTAATGTCCCAACGCTTCGCAATGGAATCGCCGAGACTCGGTGCGACGAAGGATAACTCGTTCCGCGCGAAAGTTACGAAAGACCAAACACGCGGGCAAGATCTAACGATCCCGCAAAGCGGGGCCCGAAAGGTTGCGCGTCGAGGATGTCGAGAAAGAAGCTTTCGACGCTATCGTCGAAACTTGTCGAACGGCCGGACATCTAATAGAGGCGCGAGCATTCGTCGGGCAAGGCGAGCCTTAAAAGATAAATGATCCCCCGATGAATGATCTAGTAGCAGCATCCCCCATCCTCGGGTCCTGGTGGTGCGCCCACCCCCGGGGTAACTAGTCCGGCGTGCTCTCGTCGTGATTCACGGTGAAGAGGACACATCGGCTTTAAACCTCAGGCAGACGGGCAACCTCCAGACCCTGGCGTAGAGTCTCCTTTCATTAGTTGGAGTAGGAAACCAGCCAGTCAGGCAACCAACCCACCTACCTACCAACTAACCATCCATCCAACCACCGCAACGACCTACCCACTACCACCACCGCTCCCGTCATCACCAACGAGGCCAGGCCTTCCATGATCCACTCTCGTTTCTGGCGCCCGGCTCTTGATCTTGCATGCGGTTGACTCGTTTTCAATGAATACAATGCCGGGGCAGATCATATTGAATATGAAAACGGGAAATCAACGAGCGCCTACCCCTACCCCCCCCTGCCCCCACCCCATCCCTCTTTCTCTCTGTTTCTCTCTCTGCTCGTTGCTCTCCCGCTTCGACCATCTCTATCGTTTCGGTATATACTCTACCGCTCCTCCCCCCCCCCCCCCCCCCCCCCTCTTTCCTTCCGCATTCCCGTTCTTCCTCCAACGAGGTTGCATCGTCCAACTACACCGGCGAGCAGCAGACCCGAGGCGGAATTTCCACGGGTTCCAGCGCTTTATCGAATCGAGTCAAAGAGATAGAGACACGCGGAAGGAACGGGACGGGACGGAACGAGAGGGGAAAAATGATATCGTGCCCGGCCATCGGGTTCCGCGGAAAACTGACGCAACGATACCCGACAACGGATGCCGCTTAATCGGTGCACGCCAGATTACCGGGCAGACGCGTCGGTTTTCCCGGTTAACCCGGATCACGGGAACGCTGTACACCGATCTCTCTACCATCCACGCCGACTGACTTTTTGTTGTTCCACCGTTGCGTTTCGGTTGATCCTTCGCGCGTATTGTCTCATCGTTGCCGCGCGGAGAACTGATCCGCAGACCGGAAGTCCCTCCAGTTCGCGGACGAGTGACGGATCCGAGAATATACTGTAATGTCTCGATGTAGGAGACACCGGGGTAGAAGTTCCCGGGGTAAGTTAATTATGGCTAAATACCTTTTGAAATGTTCATCTACATACTTATTTTGGTTTTTTTCCGCAAGAAGTCAGAAAATTAGCGTTTGAATGCGCAAGAAAATTGAATTACACAACATTCCACCGTCTTGATAGCTAAGGAATTGAATGCAATATAGTATGCCAAAGTAGTTTCATACCAAAAATAATGTTTGAGTTTTTATATTGTTTTGATGTTATGTTAAACACGGCATATTTTTGTTAACATAACCCTAAATAAATAAATATTATTTATGTAATAGCGTTGTGTTTCATTTACAGATGAAATATTTCATTAAAGATTCAATTATTAGCAAATTTTATTCCTTGGTAACGACTTGCCCCACAACGGGACAAAAAGTTCTGCTTCACTCAACGACAAATGAATGAAAAAATATGAAAAATCTATTACAATATTTTAACTTCAAGGTTAGAATTGTAAAATATAATAAATTTAACAACACAATACCCATTAAAAATGAGAATATCTATACTACTTCTACGTCATTTTGTATGTTTCTTCCAAATCGTAACTTATAGCTTCGGTTTCCCCTACATGCGACGATCTGGGGATCGAAATGTCACTTGAATCGCGTAGAGACAGCATTCGTTGATCTCGTCGCTGTGGTCGAACGTAGAAAAGAGTAACGAAGAAACAACATCTTCGTCGGCGTATCGACGAGACTGATCCAAGGACGAAACAGTTTTCCTGTTTGTTAGTTTGTTTATGGAGCATTTGTCAACACGTTTGTGACGCTTATCCGATTCAAGCGACACCAGACACAACATCGTTTGGATCATATTTACTTGTTTCACTTGTGACGCGGTAGAACCTCTATTATCCGTACTAATCATTGGAACATGAGTTTTCGGACAATAGAACAGCTATGTACTTACAACGTCAGATTAAACCGTCACTGATTTGTACAGTGGATAGCTTTAAATCGAACGGCTTACACGCGAAACTGGATATTCGGATAATGGAGAATTCAGATATAATCGAGGCTCTACTGGATCGTTGATTGAACAAGCAAATATGTTCTGAAATTATGTCACGTTTGGTCTTGTTTCGTTCAGAAAAATGTCGTAAATATGTTGGTAAAAGTTTCATAGAAAATGTTTTGTCGTTAGCAGGGAAAATCAATTCTCAACAAATGCCCATTTCTCCAAGAAAATGCTGCAAATTCGAACGTCTTCAGAAACGGTCAAAAATTTTTTTGTAAATGAAACTGCAGTAGATTTGAAGATAGACGCATCGCCTTCGCAACGACTCCTTAAAAATCGATGTACGATTTTCTTCACGGTTTCATGGAATGGACACGAGGAACAAGTTCGGTCGTGGAAAGCGATCGTAACGTAACTTGTACCACTATAAAGTTGGCGGCACACTTCTCATTCGAAGTTTGATGAAACTAAAAAAAGTCGTATTTCAATTTTAAAGGTCGTTGCAAAGAGGAAGCTTCACTCTGTAAATCTACGGTGGGTTCGGTCACGAAGAATGGAAGTGTAGTATAGCATATTCGAGAGAAAACGCGTCTTCAGTTTTTGGTCGGGTACATCGTGAAAAAATTGATGAATTACGAAATTAGAATCCTCTAGCTCTAAAATAAGTCAACATTTATTTTCGTACCATCAAATACTTCTTGGATCCACTTGTAAGTATCTGTCTGTTGGAAATATTTTGAAACGTACAGCCACGCGATGCGGGGACATTGCTATATATCATTAAAAAACTCGCTCTGATTTTGTTGCTCAGTTTATTTGCACAAGTGTGCCAGCGAACGTGTTAGAAACTGTGTGGATACGCGTGGCGAGAATGAGAAAGAAACATAATGTGTGAGAGACAAAAATGTACGAGGTGAATTTGGTTGTGTGAAATAAAGAAATGGGTGTGCACGAAGAAGCGTTTGTTTGAAAATTTGCCTGGTGATTGATCGTTTCTGTTTCATGTATTACGTTACATTAAATACATGGTCGTTATTTTTAACATTTACAATCCCATCACTGCTTGAACAAAAACTACAAAGATATTCCAGATGAAAATGTTAGGTGACTCAGCCTGTACAACTCAGAACACAAAAGAAAGACTTGGATTTGACGCAGGGTGTGCGTCTCGTGGGTTAATTACCATCCGTCTTCATTAGAACTTCGAGTGAATTGAAACCTACTTTTCAAAGCCACGAAAAAAGACCACGCGTAGAGAAAGTCGAGTATTTTCCGTGATGGGAACGAAGTTGTACCCGAAGAACCCTCGATGCTCTTTTCGGAGCTACCCCCGCGATTGGTACGCAGCGGCGTTGCACGCAATCATCGGAGCGGGCCAGGGAATCGAGGGAAAGAGAGGTCGAATGAGTCAACTGTTCACGATTTCACAGGATCGTGTTTTCTTTAGTCCCCCGACCCCTTTACATATTTCGTTCCCGCGGCCTCCGTCGGCAAACACACTTCGTTAGCCGATCCACTCGCCGTTGTTTCGAAGCGCGAGCAAACTATGTACTTCACCCCCGTTCGTAGCCCACCCCGAACAGACAACCACTACCTTTAACCCACTTACAACTCTAACGTGCCGTGGACATATATTCAAGGCCAAAGTCACCGAGCACCGCCGTCGGGATTGTTTGCGCTACGAGCCGGATCGGCATCCGTTTTTACGATTGAACGTTTCGACGCAAAACGTTTACCGCGTTTGTAAAAATGTTCCGGCCGGATATTTGTATTTTACAATCTTTCGTAAACATTTTAACGCTGCGCGCGTACACACATTACCATTCAATTCCGTTTAACCGCTTAACCGTGGACAAACGAGCAAGATCGCGCTACCCGCTTGATCGTCACGCACGCTGCCGCGATGTACACGGCACGCGAGTTTCAAATAATCATACGTGAAGGATTAAACGTGTAAGATTAGGCCACGACAAGCATCGTAGCGAAACTTCGTAGAAGGCACGAAAAAACATGAACCTAGGACGACGAGCGAAGAGGAAATACAAGGAGTCGCTACGCAGTGGGGTGAAACGTAGAAAATGGAGTGAAAATGTAGAATGTTATTATTAACTTATTGGTAGACGAATAAAGCATTTCCTGTGTATTATTTTCCAAAGTTCCATTCCTATATCTCATAATTAAATACTGAAGTTTAAAAAATATTCAAAAATTTAACTCCTACCGAGTTTCTTAGACAATTGTTTCATTTACTAAATTATAACTTCGTACGCGCAGGACTGAGGATTTTGCGCATGAATTAAACTGAAAGTAATGAAAATAATGAAAATAATAGCATGGATTTTGTTCATTTTTTATTGTACAGAGCGCCTACAAAAATTAATGAAGCAAGGTGTATTTATCAAGATTTGTTTCCCACTGAAATAGAATTATGAACCTATCGCCATCAATTTTCCCATTGAATTTTGAACGATGTTAATGGTAAATGTGCATACAATAATACTAAAAAGATTTTAGTTGCTTCTAGCTGCAGTTCTGTATGCTACAGAACAAAAACGATGTCGCGAGAGTATACGCATGATGTGTCTTGTGGCACTCGTCGCTTCAGTGATCAATGTGTTGTGTCGTTAGTCGTTGTATCAGGTCATTAAGTATGAAATTTGACAAATAAAACACACATTTCAAACACAGTTGTCAAGTTTCATACTTAACGACCGGATACATAGAAAGATATAAACAGAGGTTCACAAATGAATAATTTGCATAAATTTCTTCCCAATTCTTCGTGGATCCTAGCTCCATCAAATTTGGACTTTCACCCTGACACTGCCGAATTCGATTTTTAGAGTGCGCGCTGCATATTTCGTGTATGCAATTCTATAGACTGGATTTAAAAAAATGGGAAGCATTATAAAAAAAAGTGACACAGATGAATTGTCGCATAAACAATTATTACACAGAAAAAAGCGCAGAGTGGAAGAAGATTTCAAAAAGAAAATGGGTCTTTTGGTAGATTTACCGAAACAAGTGTATAGCACATCGAACGATGGTAAGACTGCAAGACGTGCTTTCGACAATGCAAACTTATTTTCGGGAATAACTGGTGTGAGTGAAGAATTAATACAACGATTTTCTAATGTATTGACAATTTCAAATAGCGGCCGAGAAATAAATGCTGTTTCATTTAATAATTGTTGTCTAGGAACGGTGAATTACATGTGGACAACTATAATTGGCACTATATGCCGCTTTCTGCTCACAAAGTACCGATTCATGGAGCAAAAATCGTAAAAAAATGCTTTCTTCTGTAGGACATCATTCCGAAGAGATTGTACACAGAAGCGTTCCAGATATCATACTAACCCTAACTTATTCCATAGAATATTACTAATCCGGTTACAGCAAATAAAAATGTACCGAACATCTTAGTATCGGAACTGCCCGCAGAACTGTTTGAGCTACTGAAACCACAAGAGGATTCGACTAGCGAAGATGAAGATAACGATGGACTAGGGGGTATGGTCCAAAGATCATTAAAACCAAATAAACTATACAGATTTTATATTAATGTAGTATATAAGTATAAAATATAAAATATAAGATGACATATTTAATAATAAGTCTGGTCAAATTCATAATTAACGCTTTCAAAAACGTCTTATAACTTTTATGTTTCGAGTCAGATAAAATCGGAACATAAATTTGCATTCGAAATAACTTAAAAAATAGTTTTCTTCGCGTTTTTCCAGTTTGTCCAGTCGCAGCTAGCGAACACATCGATTAGCACATTTTGTTAATATCATTCTTTTTCGCATATCGTTAGATAGCAATAAAGTAAATTATCGGTACGTTGTTGGGAATTCGTTCGCAAAACCCGATCCTACATTAATTTACGTAAACGTTTCTGAGTTGACAACGCCAAATCAATCCCCTCCTGACCGTAATCCGCGGTCGTGAAATTCAACGAACAGGAACTCATTTCGTTAACATTGGTAATTGGAACACACTTCGTTCGGACGATTGTTTGTTAACTTTTGTAACGTCGTTGAAGGAGGCAGTCTCATGCGGACGGGTAGGATAGAGGGGATTGTATTTTTTATGTATTTTTCATGTATTTTTCGCGACTAAATTATAAAAGGGCTAGATTTATGACGTTGAGAACGAGGCGTATGAGGTATAAATGTGAATTATATTTTCAATTTAAAAAGAGGTATACAAAAAGTTGATTATAATTATTTATTCCTGTTCGCACGGAGAACATCGGTAGTTCGGTGACAACGCGAACAAGTTCTTTGGAACTGTCCTGCTCGCGAGAACCTTCAGAGACCGACGGGGATCATCGTGGGAAAACGACGTTGACAGAGTTGGCAGCGTCATCCTCAGGAGCGCGAAGCGGCGCGGCGAGGGAAGCGCGGAAACGTAAGATCGTCGGGGGTGCAGAAGAGGGAGCGTAATTAGCTTTTCTAGATTTTTCGACGGCGCACGGCGGTCGAACAGGGAGCGTCCGTTCCAAGGGTGGACTGGTTTCACGAGGACATGCTCGATTCTTTGGGTGCTCGCGTATAGTCAGCCTCGCGAGGCAAAGGCTTCTCTGTTGCTCTGCTCCTCCGCGTTGTCGCTACTGCTGCCGATGCTTCTGCTTCTGCTGCTTCTGCTGCTGCTGCTACCGCTGCCGTTGCCGCTGCTGGCTCTTCAGCCTTCCGTGAGAGGGATCCCGTCGACAGTCGGTGCACAAAGCTTATTATGCCGGCTTGGCTCTCTTCAGCCCGAAGAGGATGGGCTCGTGCTCGCTGTGCCATGGTACAAGTTAAGTTGATGGCACTCGACGAACATCCTTCCTGTCTACATCCTCGATTCGGCTACGTAGCTTCTTCCCGTACTACCATCTTACTCACCTCTCTATTTCTCTCTCTCTCTCCCTCTCTCTCTCTCCCTCTCTCCCACTCTCCCTGCCACCCGTTTTTCATGTTGTCGCATCTCTTTCTCTCTCTTTCCCGCTTCTTCGGAGGGATACTCTTCGCCTCTACAACGCTCTCCTTTTGCAGCTCGTGCACGTTATCGTTCCGCGTGTCTTTTGCCGTTTTGCGAATCTCCGCCCCGGAACTTCAGTTTCATCGCTCACGTGGACCTTTGAGACCCTGCAGTTTCTGGAGCGACGCGAGTGGATTCGACTTCTTTAGAGATTCGATGTAATTTTCTGTTTGGCAACGTGGCTGCCGCGCGAGCCTCAAATGCCAAATGAGTTCTGCGGTGGAGCGATTCGCTGCTTCGGCTGAAATGCGAGGCAGATGGGTCCATGTCCCTATTTTTCCTAGTGTCTTTCGCGATGACGATGATCGCGCCACCATCGATGCGCGTCGATTCCTCTACAGATGTATCAGCTTTCCATAATCATTTGTTAATGGTAGTCGCACTTTGAGGACCAGTGAGAAATATAATTGTGTTTCGTGCCCGAACGTTTCTTGGAACAGAAATGCTGCGAACGAAGTTTGAAAACGTGTAGTGCCCATTCTCGCTGTCGCCGTTATTTTGATTGCCGTGCAATCTTTGTGCTACTCGCCTATACGCAAAGTAGCCAGATTAAGACTCGTGTCCACACTCTACCTTCCCCCCTTCCGCCACGGCCCGGTCACGTGGCGCGTTTCGTCTCCGGTTCTGGCAGAGAGAGGGTAACTTTTTCCCCTCGATTCGTGCTCTTTCCGCTCATCTGGCGACACCGATTACAACGTGGTTCCGTTTTCACGTTTCGCTTATTCACCAACTTCCTTAATTCTCATTAACCATGCATAATTTGTAAAACATAATGTAGAATAATATCATATATACGCTACCGTCCATAAGTATTTGACCGCTTGGCGGAATCGAATATAAAAGTTTATATCAACGTTATAACTTAAATTACTTTAGAATAGAACGAATATAAATGTATACGATTGACATTACAACAGCATTATAATGCATCATTTGTTAAGGGTTTTACCAGAAAATAGATGAAAGTTATTAAATACTTCGTTCAACGATATATCCACCGCGCTGAGCAACGATGGCGTTTACAATTCGAGGCAATCTAGCAACAAGCTTTTCTGATGTTTCTTCCTGGACTTCGAGAAGTGTATTCAAATCTCCAAAACGTGGACAAAAGAACTCTTTCCACTACCTAAAGGCCCCAATAGTAAACAGATAGACCGGAGAGACACTTGAAACTATCATATTCAAGGCGGTAGACTCGTTTCCAGGATTGCAAGGGTGCGGGATTCGCGTTCTCATTTCTCGATAATACAAAAGTGGTGGTTTTCAGTCGTAAAAAACGCTAGATAAAAGATCGATCTAGGACGCTATCGCCCTCAAAAGTCCTATTTTTTCATTTACGAAGCGTAATTTGCATTATTCGGCAGCATGTAGCTATGAAAATATGCTTCCAAATAATGAAAATTACGCCTCGTAAACGAAAAAATAGAACTTCTAAAGGCGGTAGCGTCCTAGATCGATCGTTTATCCAGCGTTTTTGACTACTGAAAAACCCCATTTTTGTATTATCGACAAATGAGAACGCGAATCTTGCACCCTTGCAGTCCTGGAAAAAGCAGTCTACTCCCTTACGTGTGTTCGCTCGATCAGTTTTCGTTCAATCTTTCTTATTATCTTTTTATTCACAGTAATTGATGTTCAATATTATCTGTATTATTAATTATTCCTTTTATATGAATGTATAAAAGAAATACTGTGGCAGAAGTTACATTGGGATGCCTTATTTTAAATATATTTTGTATATTTTCGATAAATCGAAGGTGGTCAAATACATACTTATGGACGGTAGTGTAAATAACGACGACCAATAAGTTTAATTAACGACAATATTCACGGTAGAGTAATTTATTCGCAGCAAGAACGCAAACGGCTAATATTAGACGTTTTGTTGTCTAACGTTGAAACGAACAATGTTATAATTGCCCTTACAATTAAACTGCGGATTTTATGCACTTATGACAAAAATGACTAAGCGGTATGCAAAACTCTAAATATATGAGAAGAATGTAAACAGTATTCCCAATATATTAAAACTATTAAGAATGAAAATAAACTCCTGTTTTTATATTGCATAACAATCCGCAGTTTATTTAGAATGACTCGAGCAACTAGAATAAATTCGTCGAATTCTTTGAAATTAATTTCATCGTAGACTGCATAAATGCGCTCTGTAAAAAGCCGATAAATCACAATTCCGATTTATGGTTTCATATTTCGATTCTAATGACTATTCACGTGTAATTACGCATCATGCGTCGAATGCATTAGTCGCTGTATAATCCGCACTACGCCGGTTGGAATTGTTTCACGTTTACGCGGGCAATACCAGCAACTTGATTCTCACTCCTGGAAATTGTGTTGGTCGACGAACGACAAGCAAAGTTATTCACGCGGCCAGCGTGGATCGACAAATGGCAAATCAACAAACTTTCACCATTATTTACAAGCATTATCGCGTCGGGCGTGCGTAAACAAGGATATTTGGACTGGCCTACGTGGCCCGCTGAAAATCGTTCACTGACAAATCACCGGCGATGGCAAAACGCAGAAAAAACCTCAACTAAATTTGCCCGTCTTTTAGCGGTTAAATACTTTTCCCATCGAGCGGTCTCGATGCTTTTGTTTGATCAACCGCGTACCCGTCAAATGATTCATTTCTGGATCAACGTTATTACACGTACTATTTATTAAACTTTATTTATTCGAAAGAGAACATTCGAAACTATGCTGCAGTTAGTTTCCCTTGTTCGATGGATGATATCGTACACTCCGCGACACTGCTATGCAACGCTATGTATACAAAACCATATACAGCGAATAACAGTAATATTCGGACACTTCTAAAAAGACGAGAACTTTTTTGAGGAGTTAGAAAACTTAGTTTATTACAAGACGCGAAAGAAAATTTTGGAGAAAATTACAATCGGTCGGAACTACAGAGAAAAATACTAGAAGGTGTTGTTTACAGCTTCTTCATGTGTGCGGGCCTGTATTGAAAATTTTAAAAATACGTTTTGTATTAAATAAAAATTAATTTTGTCCCGTAATCATTTTGATATATTGAAAACAATATAACATTGTTCTTAGATTTCTTCAATCTTCTACTGTTTTATCATAGCATAACTAAACTCAAACATAAATTAAACCTAACATTTAACACAACTTTTGATCTTTTATCTATTTATCTATTTATCTATTTATGTATTACTGTGACAGGCTGAAAATAATGAAAAACAGCAATTTTCACCATCTCTAAACGTTTGTGGGTTATTGCAACATTGACCGATTTTCATGAAATTTTCAGAATATGTATAACTGACACTGATTTACAAAACGTAATTTTGAAATGTTCAATATAGGTCCATTTAAACGAGTTATAAGTAACAACTTTTAGTATCTTCTCTGTAGATTCGAAGAGTTGCAATTTTTTTCACGTCATGTAGTGAACTAATTGAATGGGTGTCTGGAAGAAGAGTCTGCGTCAGGTTTTTTAAATTTCACAGAAGCGCAATATTGAACTCAAACGTGACTTGCAACAATAGAAACCATCGGAAAACGACACGGTCGTCTTCCATTGGAAAAAGACTGAAACCTGAAAGACATTTTCTACGCTTTATTAAATCCTAAAGCAAAATAAGTTCCTAATATTGTGCTGCTACAAATTTTAAAAAACCTGAGATAGGCCCTTCTTCCAGACACCCGTTCAATCTAACTTCTCTAAGAAAATCCCAGTCGTACGGTTCGATGTTAACAACGTGATCGTCCTTTCAAGAGTGTCTGAATATTACTGCGATTCACTGCATGTCTTATAGTTTTGTCGCGGGGTGTATTCACTGCATAAGTCGCTTGCGATCGACGGAAACGAAGAAGTTGACGCGACATCGGGTCGCGAATAATTCGCGGACGATTCGCTGTACGGACAGACGACGCTGACGACGACGACGCGATACGCCTGTCGAACGTCGTGGGGGTTTGCGAGGACGCAGCGCAGGGCCGAAAGTAAACCGGAGAAACCGGGGAACAATTCGGGCGCGGATAGTATGCCGGGGAGCTCTGCGGCTCGACTGATCGCCTTCTACCTCGAAAAGCCTTATATAGGCTTCCCCGAATTTTGTGGTCCACTTAACTAGAAAACCTGGTGCTTATCCGACTCCGGAGCCGCTGCAAAATTACACGCTTCGGCTTATCAAGCCGTGAAACTGGTATTAAGCGTCAGACGAACGAACGCGCGGGCGCTCCTGCACGCGCGCGAGGAGCCTTCGCCGGTGAGCTGAACCCGGAATGCACCAGTAAGCTCGTTTCCTAGGGTTCCTGTATAACTATATACACGGATATCGTTCACCTGACCGACCACCCTGACTTTTCGATCGGAACGTCCGTGCCGAATCGACCCCCGTTCGACAACTTGCCCCCGACACAACACCCGCCCTGCACCCTTGTCGTTCCACAACTCCGAACAACATGAACCAACCTTTTTTTTTATAACCCTGTGCATAACTTTCTCCTTTTGTTCTACTTGTTGTTCGGCTGAACCGTTGTTCGTGAAACGGGGACAGCGGTTCGGTTAACAACGATAGGCATGGCGAGCGAGGTCCCTCGAACAACGGTAGAACCCAATCAGACGAGGAAACCTGATTTTACCTTGTCCATGTTCCCTGCGAATTACTTTTCGGTACATTTTGTGAATGCCTTTGCCGAGATATGATGAGCAGTGTAAGGACACGGCGTGACGATTCATCGCTCGTTCGCAGGGAACTGTCGACGATGTTTATTTAACAAAATCACAACGCAACACGTACGAGGTGTGATCAAAAAGTAAGGTGACTTTTTATTTTTATCAAGAAATATTTATTTGTTCGTCAATATTTATGTTGTCCCCTTCAAGGTAATCCCTCTCGGATAGAATACACTTGTGCCAGCGCTTTTTCCAATCCTCGAAGCACTTCTGATAAGCACTTTTTGGTATAGCTTTGAGTCTCTATCTCCTGAATCGTTGTAAATCTCCGTCCATTCATGGGTCTCTACAGTTTTGGGAAGAGGAAAAAGTCGCAGGAGGCCAAATCCGATGAATATGGTGGCTGAGACACGATTGTGGTGTTGTTTCTGGCCAAAAAATTACTTCCAGTTCGGGACGAGTGCATCGGCATAAGAAAGAAAAGAAAACGAAAATCGACTGTAGGTAGTATACACCTCACTTTTTGATCAAACCTCGTACATTTGACACGGCATGCACACTCACACTCAGTCATCCACACGGTGGTATAAACCATTCTTACGATAGTAACAAACTGGAGTGAAATAGAATATTATTTACTTTTTTAATACATTTAATAGGTTGTACATAATACAACGTCATTTTTCAATTCTTTCGATGACTTTACTGTTTCAAATTAGACCATTTTTGTCATAAATGCATGCAATCCTCAATCTAAAGATAAGCTATTGAGATATTAAGTGCTTGAAGTGAACTAACACCTTGCCGTATAAAACACTAAACAGGATAAGAAAATTTATATGTATCGCGTATCTGCATTTACTTCGAAGCTTGAGCATCCATATCGGAGAAACAGAGTTTTAATTCGACTTTAAAGAAATTAATAACGTACATATTTAAGAGATCAAGTTTGAAATCGCGATCACAAGTCTAATACGATGCAGCACGACAAAGAGTTAGAGAGCATAGAGTTAAACATCAGGATTCTTTGATGGCACCAAAGCTTGCCATAAGTACAAACGGTGATGAAGGAATTTCGCCGTAACGATTTACAGGAAATTTTCTTGAAACCGCGCGAGGCGAGGGCTGCATACCGTTACACATCTCTGAAGCTTTGAAACGCCCATGCATTTCCGCTAACCGATGAAAGCGCGTGTCGCCTCCGAAATACCGTGGCACGGTGCCACAGTAATTAATTTCCCTCAAATTACACGAGAAATAGCGGAGGAAGTTTAGCGGTGGCACCGCACGCGTCTCTGTCGAGGACGCTGCGTCAAATTACAATGCGAGAATGCCGATTAAATGATCGGGAGTAATCAAATGCCAAACTAATTGGCACCTATCCCGTCGCGGAGAAACCCCTAGCTATAGAATCGAAGTTTTCAACACTTAAATTGAATACTTCACACAAAAGTGATTGTTCTAACCCCCACACGCTCCTCAGAAATACACTGTGGTACATAAATATACCACCACCCAAATTTTCAAGAGTTTTCAACGTACAGTGAACGAAATAACGATAGGTTCGCTTCAATTTGTTGACACAATGTTGTGTTTGATGCAGTATTTTTGATTTTACTTATTATTATTTATTCATTCCAATATAATTAACAGAATACACAGCTGAACCGAATAACGAAATGTAAATTAATATCAATTACAAATTGCCTATAACAAAACTTGAGATTTATTTGGAGAAATAAACATAGGTTCATTATGCATTTTTACATAAAAAATTAAAAAAGAAGAAAATAAAAATAATTCAATACTCAGTTGAACCTCCTTTATCCGTTATAGACATGCTGAAAATTTCATCGAAATCGGTTGACGCAGGAAAAAACGACACGCATCGAAAGATGTACGATTCTGTGGATTTTAAGCAGAAACTGATCAAAAGTCGTGTAAAACTACGATTTTCACCATTTTTAACCGCTCGTAGCTCGTGTGTATGTTAATCGATCTCGATGAAATTTTCAGCATGCGTGTAACTAACATAGATCTACAAAGCATATATTTTAAATTTTCATTAATGCCCCAAATAAAAAAGTTTTAAAAAATGCCTTTTTTATTTTTGCATCTAACCTTGTAAATTATAATGTCTGGAAAATCTTTTTTGCATATCATTTCGTAAACCGATGCTTCTAATCGATTATAAGAAAATCAGGTCGTTTGGTACAATTATAAAAAAGTTATTCTGTTTTAAAAGGTGCACGAATACTTTCTACACCCACTGTAAATGTTGATGAATTTCTGCTGGAACTTCACGTTCACCTGCAACCGCAATTGCAGAGGCATTCTACAACAGAAAACCACTGTTGCACCTGCGACTGCATTCGCAACTATAACTGACGCGACTGTACACGCAGTGTTAAAGAAGAAAGTATAAAGCGAGGAAGAATGTGAGAAGTCTTGTCAGTTTCAAGACGTAGAAACCGAAGTGCACTTAAGAATTTTGAAGCTTTTAAATACCTTGAAAGCCTCGAGTATCTTGCAAGCATTAAAACTTTTGAAAACTCTGGAACAACGGTGAATTTTCCAGCGGGTTATTCTTTCTTTTAAGACGCGCTAAACTTGCTCGAGAATTTTCATTTGGGAGGGTGACGCCGTACGCTCGAAAATTGTCTTTTCCTACGGTAAACTTAGGGAAGGTCGGGTATGGTTGTCACATTTTTCTAATTTGATTTTTCGAGAAATTATAGCTACCGGAAAGGTCATTTTAACAAGTCTAATACAATCTACCTGCTACGTCTGCCTCTATAAAAAATTAGTATCACGGATATTATCAATAAGATCAGAAGTTAATTTAAATTATCTTTAGAAATGATTTTGTGACAATGTACCTCGAGCTTTGGTTGGTTCCCACGGTGTTGATTGTTACAAATTTTAAATAACTAAGTTTATTAGCCTTTAAGTGAGCCTTCCAAATGTACTTCAACAATGCAATCATTCGATTAACGTTTAATCTGAAATTTATATCTAATGTTCGCGACGTTGTGAATTTGTGGACATTTACAAGGAAACCTATTAGGAAGCTCATTTTACTAAAACGATTATGCATCTGAAATACTATGGAAAATACAATTGAATTTTGGAACGCTTATTGCAAGAGACGGTCAATTATTATGAAATCCATCGCAAACGTCAGTTCTTATTGTAGATATGAAGGATATCTTATCTTGATTCTTGCATGCGAGCGTCATAAAAGCGTTCCGCGATCAGGATCTCGCCACACTCGAACAATTCTGCATTCTCGAATTTTTCTTGCGTCGCTGTAGGGTCCAATCGAGTGTCAGCTAAAGAAGATTAGCCAGCGAAGGGAAAATCTTTCGAGAGAAGTCTCTTGGTCCCGAGCCATTGTCGAGGTTGAGTCGATGGGGGTGAAACCAGGCAAGAAGAATTCTGGCATCTGTTTCTGTTTCCCGTTTTCTCATCCGCCTTATTGCCATTCTCGTCCTTCTTTCCCCGTTCCCTACCCTTCGTCCTTTTTCCACCCTTTGTCCCTTTGTTTTCGATACGGGGCTGAAACTTTCTTTTCACGGCTCGATACCGAGTAGTATCGTCGAATCGAACCGGAGGCTTACTTAAAACTGCATCCACCATTCGTTTCTCCGTTGATTCGATCAATATGTAAATACGCAAGATATTTCAGAAATAGTTTGTTTAAGAAGCGCCGTCGATAACGTAAGATGGAGCAAAAGAAATCAAACGCAATGATGATAAAATAATATACAGTACTTGAAATTGAATTGTATCGTATTAGATTGGCAACTAAAATCGCGACCTTTTGTTTCGTAATTCTTTTATCATATGTTGATGAATAAAAAAAATTGCTTTAAAATATAAAACTTCAAAAATTGCCTGACAATATAAAACTTAAAAAATTCAATTTTACCCACGAAAAACGGGTTTCTGGCTTACTGTGCAATGGCCCAGAAGTCTGCTGGTGTCTATACGCGGCAATTCAAACTCTCTATAGCGTGTTTCACGGACTCACCACCCAGCTGATACTCAGCCGCAAATATAATTACTGGCGTTTAAGCCGTTCTATTGTGCGTGGGACGCTTGACTTGGCGAACGGCGAGCACAGCAGCCGTAGAACCTACGAAAATCCGAGGAGAAACGGAACGGGGGAGCCTGCAGGACAAGGCCGAAGGGGCTCTTGGCCACTTCTGGCCACGTGCAACGTTTCATCGAGTTGAAATTGATGCCGTCAGGAGCCCACGGCTTGTTCTCACATTCGACCATTCTTCGACCGCTGACGGATCAAAGCTTGCAAGGCATCATGCGATTTCCGGACGTTTAATCTGCTTTTAACGCCTCTAAGCTTCTCGCGAGTAGCCACTCGTCCGAAGGGGATCTCAATTTCTTGTGGCACTCCTTTCGAACATCTTTACATCATTTGTATCGATTGAAATCGGACTGAAGATTTCAGGTATTCGTTACGGATTATTGAAACGTAATCAACTTTGGAAAAATAACATTTCTAGTAACTTTCCTCCGGGATTACAACCGCTGTCGCGAGATCGAGACTTGTGTCCCCTCTCTACCTTCCCTTTCTACGATGCTATTTTCTGTCGTGCATGTGTCCTGTACTGGCAGAGAGAGAGAGGGTAACTTTTCCCCCTCAATTTTGTGCTCCCTCGCCTCATCTGGCGACACTGATTACAACGTGGTTCCGTTTTCACGATTCGCTTATTCACTTCCTTCTTTATTATTCGCTTCCTTAATTCTCATTAGCCTTGCATAATTTTTCAAATATAACATGGAATAATATCGTATTACAGGGTCGAAGTACGGATGATGTATGTATTTGTACATCGTATTTTGTACATCGCATTGGCAAAATTTGCAACATACCCCTCCCTTCCAGATATATATTCACTTATGCATTTCGGATTCCTTAAGACATACAGAGTCATGTTGCATAGAAAATTTTCATGTCCAGTCAAGTTTGAAATTGGCCTATTTCTTTCGCTCGGGGGGCGTACGAGTGTTAGCACAGTTTCCCCGTACTTCGATAGCCCGCCAAATTTCAGGCTTTTAAATTCAGCATACATTTGCGACTGCACATAGTTCCCGATAAGAAATTTCATGTTCCGGAATACATGCCGCTGCCTGGAAACGCGTTATTCCAACAATTTTCCCTCGTCTGGAAAGTCAAAGCACGGAATCACCCCCGGAACGAATCGTCCTTATATCGACTACGGGATTCCATTACGAAGTTCCCGCGGTTCCCGCGTTAAAAAGAGGGGCGGGCACGTCTTGGGCGGCAAATTGTTTTCGTGGAAATTCGCAGCCGTCGTTTCACACGTCCCGGGCCACGGCCCGCGAACGCACGCTTGAATATCGCGTGTCATTTCGCAACCCAGGCGAATGCGGATCAATCCAGCGAAGGGGGGCCGGAAGGAACGCAGCGTCATGTGGCACGAACAAATACGTCATCGCTGACGTGTGAAAACAGCGAGACTGTTAACTGCCATTAACCCTTAAACGACGTACAAAGGGTTCGCAGCAACAAGCGAGCCGCGCCACTTTCTACACGTTTTCCCCATTAGATGTATTATAATCTTCGGTCGACATATTTCTCTTGTTTCTGACCTTGTATAACCGTGTAAGTCGTTGTGTTGCATACGTGTAAGCGAATTCGTCTTGACTCACGCTTTCGTATGACATTAAAAAGTATCAGAAGACTGCATAAGTTCTTGCCCCATTTTCATAGATGTCGCAAACTGTACTGCACGGCGGAGTGTAAAAAATATTATATGGTCACTATTCTTTTCTAATTGTAGAAATTAATGATGACATCCGCAATTAGAAAATAACGGTGACCATATAATTAATTGATAAAGTTGCGTGTATTCTTCAAAATTTAACCATTTAATTTTATTTTCAAATCGGGCACGAACTTATGCAACAATTATAAAATAATGTACATATATAAAATTTACATTGGCTATCGCGTTGCCAGTAAGACACGTTCGAAGTTCTACCTGTTCGATACAGTCAAATCGTCAACAAATATTTTCATCGACCATAGAACAGTTGAACACAACCGTCACGCAATAAAATAGAAAATGTACTGACACGTATTGGCATCACGAATTGGGATGAATAATAACAACAATTTCTTACGTTGCTGTACGTGAAAACGAATGAACTCAGACCTATTGGTAAATACGGGCCGTCGATGAGAATAATGTCGGCGAAACGAGTTGTCGACGATCCCAGGGTAACTTCGTAATAACAAGGATACGTTTCTTGCAACGTATCTGCGTTTACGGAGAGGTTTCAAAACTTTCGAGTACGCTGAAATCGTTATTTTGGTACGGGAGTTGCGCGGGAGCTGATTAAATGGTTTATTGCACAGTCAGGAGCCGTGCATGTTTGACTAGCTGGAGGAAATGATCGCCGGTATAGTCATTCATATAGTATTACATATGTAATCACGGGATCAGATTAATACCAATTTAATATCAGAATCATTAATACGCTGGTTGCGTTTGCTGGTAACGAGGCCCGTTTATGTTGAAAACCATCTGGTTTAACCCTTCGAGTGCTGTGCCGGAGTCATTTTTGACCGGGTACATCCAAATTGTCATTTAAGTACTCATTTGTGGCAATTAAACTAACTGGAAAGCTGTTTCATCGAGGATATCGGAAAGACCGATGTGTCTAGACGCGATATCGTCAAAAGTAAATTTTTAAAAATTATAGCTGCGAACCGTCCTAAGCATTGCCAATTATATAGGTATAAAAATCGTTCGTTGACCGAGGGTTAAACCTAGAATGTCTCCGGGATGGAGGCTTCGCCATATTATAGGGTCGAAGTACGGACGATGCATGTGCGTATGCGCGCGTGTTGACAGACAGCCCTATACGTATACGACTAAATTTGTAATAACAGAGAATCGAAAATAACGGTGGAGTTGTAGAATTACGATCGCCAACGTATCGCAAGAAGAACGTCTGTCGCCAACGATTGGTTTTATCCGTGCGTCCTCGCGGCTTTCCGGCATTTCCTTAAAATATTTAGATCCAATCGCTTTGTCTTACGCGGAAACATTTTCCCTTCGCAAGTAAGCAGAACAATCGACAACGTTCGACACGCGTTTAGAGAAATTCGCTCGTTGTAGCAGACACGTGTTATCGTTTCATCCAGGTGCGTAATTAACGAACGTCGAAGGCGCCAAATGCGAAGAGACAAAACTGCTTCGAGATCAAAGCCGAAAGCAGAAGTGTCGCTTTCCCGACCGCCCTCGAAAGGAACATCGACCTTCGTCGAGGCGAACGAAAACCGAAGAGCTACCTCGGCTAAACAAAGAGTCGTCGTCCCATCGAAAAGCCACGAATCCCTGCAAAAGGGCGACATCTTTGCCGGGTTGGTGCACGGCCGAGCAGACGCAACTCGCGCGTCCTCGGCCAAGTATACTCGGCGAGTATGCAGCGAGCATTCGTCAAAGCCGCGCGGCAAGGTATCGACTATTACCGTCGGGATCGACGTCGCGTGCGTGTACGACGAACCTAAGTACCGCCTAGCAGGCGTACGTACACAGCTCGTACAAGTTGTAGACATTGTGAGCGCCTACCGTCGAGCAATTGCTAGCGGAGAAGGGAGCGTGGCGCACCCCCGCCTCGTTATTAATGGCAATACAAATCTCGAGAGTCATCGAGCGCTCTTCAATCTGAATGCCTTCTGCTCGTGACGTCACGCGAACCCGCGGCTTCTCTCTTTCTTCGTTACCTTACTCGCCACCCTCGCAATTTCTCCCACTCTCTCTCTTCTTCTCTCTTATCCCAGCTAGCCCTCGATATCTCTTTCGCGCGCTCTCTTTCTCTTTCCCGCACGTTTCTCCGCCGTCAGAAGTTTGTTGTGTTTTTATTCCCGTTGAATGAGTCAATCGGTTCGGCTTTGCATCCGCGGCGTAAGTACACGCGGGCCCCAATGGGAACACTCGAGGCCCGCGACGCACCGAACAGAGAAAGAAACGCGGCCAGAAGGGGAGGCGCCTTCAATTAACTTCCATGATTACATCTCGTGCCCACATGTGCTGGCACTTTTGAAGTCTCCTGCGTCGCGTGCGCCGACCGCCGTTCAAATTGTTTAATTGCGTCGCATTACCTTTTTCCCCTTCCTCCGTCTCTGCGTCTCTTTCTTTGCGCCGGCTACCGGACCCTCCGCTATCCCTTGGATTTCGCCGACGCCGATCCCGACGCCGATCCCGACGCCGACGCCGACGCACAGTGTGACATTTCGATCATTCAGGGGCATTAAATTCTTAACGATGTTGTTTCTTCTTTTTTCCGTGTATTTTATTAATACTACTCAAAATACGATGATTTCGAATTACTTTAACATTACTTTTATTATTGTATTTACCGAAAATACGTATTTTTACTACTGCAAATTATTTCACTTATGCCTACATCGAATCGCAACTTCGATATTCAATGAAGAATGAAATTCATACTCGCTAAACAATGAAATGTGTTCTTCAATTTTGTATGGTAATTGTTTGTTACTAGTCATAAATTATGCACGATCTCTACGGTATATACCAGATTTTTAAACCAAAAATATTGAAAACTTACCTCAAGGAGTGAAATAATCGCCAAAATAAACAATATCTAAAATAATAGTCAAACAAATAATATTAAACAAAAGACAGAAACTATACAAATGACATTAGTATCAAGAATATAAAAATATAAGCGTAAATAAGCAATTTTTAAAAAATTTTCAATTTCGGAATTAAATTCCCCTAAATGATCGAAATGCCACACTGTGCGACGGTCTCCTTCGTGTCGCTGAAATCAGGAAAGTTTTAAATAGGGTAAATGAACTTATTACTGCGGGTGTACGTTTTACTGCGGTATATTTTCACGACGAGTTTAAAACACGTAAAAAATCAATATTTTGCCCCGAATAAATTTGTACAATTCAATGAGATTGTATTCTCGTTGGCGAGGCAAATGAAATTGTCAATCATTCATATATTTCTATAATCTTGGGATTTGAAAGAACATTCTTCGTAAAAGGTAAAAATAAGACCGTTTTTTAAATATCTCGATCACCAAAGGACTGTTGTTCGCATGATTGTACAATTCTTTATATTGCTTTAAATTGCGTAGGGGAAAGTTTTATTATTATTTCGATACCTGTTATTTCGAAACTTCTCTTACCTTTTTAATAAACAGATTACGCCATCGATACGTTTTGTAGGCCTGTGTCAATTATATGCACCGCGTAAGTTTCATCGAAATCGTTTGATGCGGGGGAAAACGACAGGCCTTGAAAGATGTAAAAATTCTTAGATATAGGTCGAAAATCGTGAAAATCTGCAATTTTTACCATCTTTAAACGTTCGCAGCTCGTTGCAACGTCCACCGATTTCGTCGAAATTTTCAGTATACGTTTAATTGACACAGATCTACAAAACGTATTTTTTAATTTTTCTACATAGGCCCACATAAAAAAGTTGTAAAATGCAACTTTTAATATTTTTTCTACAATTCCGATCAATTGCAATTTTGAAAAAATTTCATTTCACATCTGGTAGTAAACTAACTGCTCTACCTTCCAAAAGAAAGTTAAAATCGTATAGTACAATATTAAAAAAGTTATCGTCTTTTTCGGAGCGTCCGAATATGAATTCGAGTAACTGTGTGTCCCAAGTGGTTCGGTTCCATTTCAAATGATCCGCTATCAAGAGTATTTTTCAGTTACTGGAATTGATACAATTTGTTTATAGTTAGAAATCGAATGCAGTGAAATGATCGAAATAATTTTAAACGTCGTTGATCTTGTTTATAGAACTCTTTTGTCTATAGAAGTCTAAAATGTTTTTTATTGTGAGATCAAAGTCGTATACATAACGAAGTTAAAGTATCTGTATACACATGTTATCCATGCTCCCATCATTCAGAATTATTGATCAAGATCTAGATTACCAAACAGTAACCACTGCTTTTAACCGATCAATTGAAGAAATGGTAGGAGGGTGCTCCAGATGGTGTTCGAGTGGAGTACGGGTAGGGTGAGGTCCACTTTAGGGATGAATTCAGTATTTAAACACAATGAAACAAGTTCAGGCAAACATAGTACCTACTCGCATCGGCTCAAGATACAAACCAACCTTGTAAATACTTGACTAATTCCCGTTTACGCGGGGAGGCTTCGGTAACGCAGCATCGTCCAATCAATTTAAATGCATACCACTTCTTCAACTTGTAAGTTATACTTACAGTGCACCACGAAAGCATTTGAAACGACCTGACATTTTTTGAGCAATTAGAAGAATTGATTTTCCAAATGACATGCAAAAAAGATTTTGAAAAAATTGAAATTGCTAAGAATTACGTGAGAAAGTAAAAGTGACACCATACATAACTTTTTTTATTATTATTATTTTTTTGTTTCACAAACAAATGGACATTTTCTTTAATTTTATTGTTTGCAATGTAATTTATTTTGTAATAAAAATGTATAAGTACCTAAAAAGACTAGATTTATTATGTCCAAACGATGAAAACATTGAATTTTCGTGGTGTGCCATCTTTCTGTCGCGGAGTGTTGGAAGGATGGGGGCATGTGATCGTTGCGAAATCAACGTCGATCAGATGTAAAACAATTCTCCGAGATGGTCAATTTCATGGTGAGCCGTTGCCGATGCGGTGGCAAAGAGGTCGATCCGGTTCCCCGCGACGACATAAGGGTGGCTTTCCCTTTGGTCCCGTGGAACGCCGGGCTTCTCTGTTACCGTGAATCGAATGATAATGAGATTGTTTGACGGCGTCGGTCGATGGTCCTGGATGGTCACCGCCGGTGGCCATTCTCCGCAGGCCGCTAGATATATGCGCAGGTATTCACCGTGAACACATACTCGCCGGTATGGTAGCTGCATGCACGAGGCGAGGCGAGGCGAGGCGAGGCGAGTCGCGGCGAGTCGGGGACGAGGTGAGGCGAAGGGGCTGGTTGCGTATAGCACACCTGAAACTATGGTATCCAGGGGTCTATAATGCGAGCGAGCAGTGCATTGGGCGTCAGTAACGAGATGCAGGAAGTACGGGTGAGGTTCCCTGGGGAGCCGGCGAGTGGTCCGTGGACGTTCGCCCACGCTACTACGCCACGTTGGTAACGTGGGACAGAGAGGCCGAGAGCATGGAAGCCCGAAGGAGAACAGGGAATCGTAGCGAGAAATAGAGAGAATTAGGTGAGAGGGTGAAGGAGGGTGCGAAGAGGGGCCGTGCGGAGGGAAGTGAGGAAGATGGATGGACGGATGGACAGATGGATAGACGGATAGGCAGATAGACGGACGAAGCGAGATAGCGCGAGGAATAGGGAGGCAGGGGATCGAGCTGGGATAGAGAGAAACAGGAAGCTAGGGAGTGAGGGAGAAAGAGTGAGAGAGAGAGAGGGGGGAAGAGAGAAATACATAGAGAGCGATAGGCAGGGAGGAATGCAGGTTGCAAGCAGGGCTGTATGGTACCCTCTTGCCCGAGGGCGAGGACTTGGGCGAGGGCGAGGCCGAGGGTCGAGGGCACTGATATCCGCCCGAATGACTGCCACGTAATCACCGGCTAATTATCCGATAGATACCCGGGAGCTCTCCCGATGCCCGGCGTCAGCCGCAGCCATGCTCTCATGTGCCCGTACAGATCGAGAGACGGAGGAGGGTTGCCAAAGGGAGGCGAACCGAGGAACGGGAGTAAAGCGGAGAGGAATACTGCCAATATGGCGAATATCGGCGGATTCCATGGAACGAGCAGTTCGCATACCACTCTGTGCCTCTCTCTCTCTCTCTCTTTCTCTCTCTCTCCCACTCTCTCTCCCTCTCTCTCTTTCTTTCCCTTCTCTCCTGCTCGTTCTGTTACTCGGTGATCCTCTCTGTCTTACGCCGACAACCCCCGTATCAATCCCAACGGCGAATGTCAATATCGAGGCTGGTATGTAACGACGACTTAGTTTTGTCCACCTGCCTCGCTTTGACACCGGTGATACTATTTCTTGGACGTGTTTCACGAATTTTTTTACAGTTCGGCGCCGTTGAACGCCGCGGTTTGATGCTAGTCGATCGAGAGTGAACATTCACCGAACGTTCGCGAGCTTCGCGTTTAGAGGTGTGACTATCGATCATCGTATCTTATCTTACATCGTTACGGAGACCATATCTTCTTGAGGAGAGCGAAGGACAAATCGGTAATTGTTTTATGTTTAAAAGAAACTCTTTTTAATCGATCAGGTTTGTTTTCTAAAAATTAGTAGAACTGTATACAATTTATGTGAAAGTTGCGCGCTTTCAATGTTTCGACTTTTAATTGGCTTAATTTTACTGATCCACATATTGTTAATTAGTGAAAATGCTCGTCGAGTGAAGGCATTAAAACCAGGTAGACAAGTAAAATTCAACGATTTTTTAAATGTTTGTAGAAGACGCGTCTTCGGTGCTTGGATAAGGTTCTGACCACCATATACGAAATATTCGAAATGTATCTTATACGAATGAATTCGTTTTGGCACGTGCTTTCATACGATATAAAAAAAAGTATATAGCATTACATTTAAAAAATCGAAGGACACCTTTATTTTCAAAAAAATTACAAACACCGTTACATTTTCCTCTTTCATTCTTTCCGAATAGCAATAGCTTTCTTGACGTTTCTGTAAAAGTCGGGCGAATTATTTAGGTTTACCTTGTTACGTGGAACGTGGGAAAAGATTATAGTCAACGATGGAAAATACTTTGAATGAAATATTCTCTATTTGTCTACTCGAACAAGGGACTTTTATTTCCGGAAAGAATGGCAGAAACTTATTCAAGTACCTAATAGAAATGAAATCGTTGACGACGGGCACCCAATTACTGAAGCACGCGTCGAAAAAACGTTGTGATCTTGGAATTGGACTTACATCGCGGAAAATACGGTAGCTAATTAGCTGTGTCGGTTCATTAAGGGGAACAAGGTCATTAATCGGTCTCCAGGGGCTTCCGTGATGCGTTGGGAGGCTGCCGCGCGCAAACTGCATAGCGCTTCGATGCTAAATTCATCGTCGAACACTATACATGCCGTACTGTTTATTCCAAACACGAGAATTTCAATTACCTCGCGTCGCTGGTATACAAGCCGACATGATTTCGCGGTCATTGATCGACAAATAATCTCGTTACACTGTGTTACTTTCTGATACTGTGTCGCTGACACTCGCGCATATGAAATAATTATTAATACCAATATTTCCGAGCATTACACAGAATGGCGTGATGAAACGAGCAACAGCGCTTAAGAAGATGATTAAAAAATCTATCAATTAAAACAATCAACACAGCGAAAATGTAGCCGAGTACCTCATCTCCAGAAATTGTTATTTCATTTTAATGTATTTAACCTTCTCCATTCTGAAAAACGACGTTTCAATCACTGTCACATTTCGCGTCGAGAATTTGCTTCGAGTAAAATACTCGAATAAAAAACGCGCACGAAAAGGAGTTTTTCGCTCAGGGTACCTGTCCTTATAAAGCAATCTGCACTGTAGTTTGTCCATATTCACAGTACAGTAGGACCTCGATTACACAGGTCCCGATTACAAACAGATACGCGTTCAAATATGATTATATCATGAAGGGAAATAAATTTTCAAAATTAAAAAATTTATTTTGGAATATAACGTACATTTTAATTATTTCCTTGGGTCTCGATTATCCATCGGGCCTTAATTTATCCGGGCTGTTTGTCTCCCGATCGAGCCAGTTAATCGAGGTCCTACTGTATACCGTAATCGTATTTTAACCATTCAACTTTGTCCTCGAAACAACAAAGACATTTGAGGTAGAAACGTTACGCGACTCACCCTGTGTAAACGCGTAATTATAATTAATTATCCGTGCTGCACTGCAATTTTCAGATGCGATATCAAAAATGACAAGGTGGCCAGAAATTACCGCCTGTTCCTCTAACCTAAACTAACTTCTAAATCTAATCAAACAGGATGCCAGTTCCGAGAAAGGTCAGACGCCGCCGCGCCGCCACGATTAGTGGCAGCCAATTCCAAGGGCACTTTACCCAAAAATATCTACGAAATTCCGGGTCTCCCGATTCCATTACCGCGCAACACCATCAAACAGAAGTTTGCCCCCCGTGAACGATCTCACGTATGGAAATTAGGCGTCCCGCCGTTCTGGTCGAGCTAAACCCGCAGCCTCGAGCCTACGGGAGTCCTCCCGTGAATTCTCTATGGTTCTCGTCGACCTCGATTCAGGCTCGGTTAAAAGTCAGAAGCAGCATGATGGTTCGGCCCATCATCCTGGCGAGGGTCTCCGGACTGATTAGTTAACGGCATACGGAACGAAGTGGCATCGGCCCGTGCACTGTCCCGTATCGAAGATAACATCTAGATCCTGCTCGTCCTAAGCCTGACTGACGTTCCTGCGCGGAACCGAGGCCGGCTGTCCTCGCCATCGAGTGTCTCACCGAAAAAACCGATCCACGGCGTCTCGGAGGGTGTACATTTTCTCGTTGAACGCCCCCCGTCTAAAACTGAGGGGGAGAGGGGTCAAAAGCTCCCCGTTCCGTATCCTCTGCCCGTGAGCCACCGCGCGATCAAGAAAAACACAATTCGCCCGTTTTACGGGGCCACGCGACCCCCGCTACAATTCAGAGATCGTCGATTCATCGTGGCGACATGCAGCATGATCGAGCCACGAGCCGCTTGCCCCGAGTTTGTACAAGCATTTGTCATGGTCCGATGATACAGCCCCCCACCCTCCCCTCCCGGGGGCTACATTGGGCTCAAACGGATACAAGAAAGGAACACCCTCGCACGAGCCGGGGAAACACTTCGCCAAGGTAGATCTTGTTGCGTACGGAGAATATAATTCTGTTCTGCTTTCTTTCGAGAATCTTTTGAGTTCGTCGCCGGAAAGAAGACGCCCTGCGTCACATCCGCTTTAATCCTTCACATAAAATCCAATCTAGGATAAATGTTTCTACGCATTGTTGCGGGTTGCGCTACGGTGTTTTTTCCCAATGAGATTAAAATACGCGAAAATAAATATTTTGCCTCGGACGAAGTTGTACAATTCAATGAAATTGTATTCTCGTTGGCGATATAATTAAAAAGTAAATTCATAAAAAGTAAAAATGAGACCGTTTTTCTTGTATCTCAATCATCGAAGGATTGTTGTTCGCACGATTGTACATTCTTTATAATGCTTTAAATTGTATAGGGGAAAGTTTTATTATTATTTGGATACCTATTTCGAAACAGTAAAAATATAAAAAGTAACTTCTCTCGCCTTTTTAATAAACGAATGAAGTCACCAAAATTACGTACATTGAAATGATGGAGGTGTGCTGATTACTGCGGCACAAAAATCACTAGGAATGTTGTTAATACATTTATATATTAATGTGATATTGTACTAAAGTGTTAAAATTAATAGAAAGTTTATCGATTTAAAATGTAATAAATGAAAACATTATTTGTTACTGTAATCGGGATTTATTTAAATTAATGCCCAGATACGTAGTTTGTTCTCGTACGCTTGAATATTTCGAATTCTAATTTTTCGTCGGCAGCGATACGTACAAAATTTTATCGATTTTATTTTTTAATATTTTCTTATTTTACATTAAGTTTTGGAAGCTATCAATTTTTTTGTATTCAGAATACATCATTCTTCCATAAAATGCTTACACATTGTATTATTGTTTCATGACGAATTAGGAATAATATTAAAATATGAAGTACGATCGAATCATGATACCGCAGTAATCGGTACAGTTAACTTATAGTCTGAATTCATTGGAAACTGTTATTTTTTTGTTAAAGATGTAGGCATCCCCGTCCATTTTTGAGGGTACATTATTTGTTCGGGAATAAACATTTGTACAAATTAAAAGCTACAACGTTTGTATCACCAATTTCACAGATTGTCGGAAATGAAAAGATGGCTAACCAAAAATAGTACATCGTCAAAGCGAAAGCTGAAGAGAAGAACGGCCGAGGAACGTTTGATCGGTAGCCAACGTTGGAAATAAATACATTGCAGTGGTTAACAAAAACTCGAGAGATGGATTCCTCTTTACACAGATCCTTTTTTAGCATTGTCGACGTTTCGAATTCGCCTGAGCTGACTTCCTGTAAACAAAAAATGTAATGGATATTTAAGGACCATTGCCAGCGGCATCGAGGATCGTCCTGCGCAAACATCGTCGCAGCCATCCTGCAACAACTCCTCCGGCGGTTTAATAGCGGGATAAACAGACGCTTCTGCGGGGATACTTTGGCCCGCCATAGGAAAACAGGACACGTATCATTGCAGGATGCTGTAGGCATATAAAGACAGCTTAATGGCCGCTGCTCGGTGTTCCTCGTCTACTGACGTTTCATTTCAAACCAATTTGATAGCACCTCTACCGAAACCGGACACAGGATAGATCGAGGTGAATCGAATTTTTCTTTTAATTTTAAAAAATTGTTCATGTCATTTAATGACCACTTCAATCTTCTTGCAATTTCTCTGCTAGACAGACTCATATCGTGGAAAGCAATAGTTTGGCCCTTTTCGTTATCATTTAACGATTTCCCCGTGTCATTGTGCTTCAATAATATCAAACGAACATAAAATATTTTTTATAATTTGTAAACTTTTTAAATCTGTGTACTTACCATACAAAAACGTTCAAAAAATTGCACCATCAACAGTAAGTTTCAAATATTTCTCCGTGAGCCCAAGTTTATTTCATATCTTGTACTCGATAATTTTCAAAGTATTTTTGAAACAGGTACGTGTTTACATTAATACTGTTCATAGTCGACTGACTGCTTACGCAATGTGTAGCACACATTCTTGCGAAATAAAAACAAATGCCAGAGAACACTTCCGAAAACGATAATAAAATTAGAACCTATCATTATTACGACCACTTTAGCAAATATCATAATTGTAATTATCAAATATAGAGAGTATAGAAACTACTCGAAACTAATTTTGTCCACCTAGAGTCGAAACTTTTACCACCGTGCGAGGCGTGAGGGTGCTCTCGCGAACGGTATCGTCGATTCGTCGGACTGCTGTCGAACCCTCCTCTGCGGACCGCCACTCTTCACCCAGCATCCTCGGTGTCAGCCCGACAAATATCTTTCGGTGGAATCGGTCGCATCCAGAGCGCCCTCCGTTATCGCGGGCCCGTGTCCGTCGAAAGGAAGGAAAAGTAAACGAGGAGGAAGAGGAGCAAAGGAGAGAGAACAAAAGTCCCCGGTTCCCGATAGAAAAATACGGCAGTCGTTTCGGTGAAGTATTTCGATGAATATGAAAGTGACGGGCACCTAATCCGGGCCGAAATTTATGTGACCCCCCTCGACATCCCCCTAGCGTTGACCTGGGTCCACGGAACACGGGCAGCCCCTCTCAGGCCAGATAACGTATCGGGGCTCGCGCCATCCTCGAGGACCCCCATTCGTTTTAACCTACGGCCGCGTATATTACGCCTTGCCACGTTCCCGGAACGATTGATATATAACCCATTCCTAATGACCCGGAACGCTCGATCAAGAGAAAGAGCCGCATCCGGTGTGCGGTGCGTTAATTAATTCGCCCGACGACGCGCGACGCCTCGTTCGGTTTTCCAATCTCTTCGTGGACTCATCTTCCTCCTGTCGCGAGCTGGATAATGCTGGTGTCAGGACTGGATTACTCGGTAGACTTTCGCGGAAGCTGCTCTCCTGATCAATTTCACTTTGCTGCGCGAGTTGAAGAGGTTGCATACTAACGCTCTGTTATTCGGCAAGTATACAGTGGAACGAATGGGCATTAGGGTGGACCTTAGTTATACTTGGGGAAAATTATTTCGTAGATTTTTTTGCACGACAACCCCTAGAATTGTGCCACTGGACGAAAAAATAATCTGTGCGAAAAAAATTGATTTCTTTTTTCAAAGTCGATGCGGCAGTAGTTCCCGTTGTTCGATCAATTTCAAATTACGCACAGATTATTTTTTCGTCCAGCGACACAATTCTAATTTAAATTAATAAATTGTAAATTATAATTTTTGGAAAATCTTTTTTGCATATCATTTCGTAAACCAGTGCTTCTAATCGATTAGAAAAATCAGGTCGATTGGTACAATTATAAAAAAGTTATTCTGTTTTAAAGGGCGTTCGAATACTTTTGTGGCTCGCTGTATACATAAGATACGAATTTTGTCTCGAGAATTATTAACCCTTTGCACTCCGAATTGTTTGTCAATTGTGTTTGCCAAAACAACACCCTACTATATTTCAAGTGTCCTATTTGAAATTTACTTCAAATGACAGTTACTTGACTGCTACTTATTTTAAACAATCTTGTTTACCAATCACATTGAATATAGCTCTCAAATTTTGTTGTAATTTATATTCGTGGAACTTGTATTTGTTTTATCTAAAAAATAAGACAATTAAATAAATAAAGGAAGAATCTCGAATACATGTAAAAACATGTTTTATTTATATTTTTCTTTCTCTGTTGTGGAGTCACACTGGACAAAGCAGTGCAAAGGATTAACAATCACAGAATCATATCGTAACTCCTAGTTCGCTCGACTTTATACAATTGCTTATTAAATATCGCAACGTAACTGTGCGTTCGCGAGTCTCTTCGTAATTCATCGAACGGGAAACCGCTGTAGTAAACGATCGCAGGAAGAAACGCGGAAAATCATTCTTTCCGCGCATGTAAAGCGTCCGGTATGATTGATGGTCCGTCGGCTCAATGACGTTACCGCGAACAAATTGGATTCGATTTCGTAAGAGAGGGACGTGTAATCGCGAGACCGAGAAGGAGGGTGAAACAGCGCGATGGTACGATTTGTCGAAAGGATACGGCTGTCGACAGGACAAGAAGGGAACGTTGCTCGTGGAGGTCGGTGATTTTGTTTTGGGTACGTCGTCGTCGTCATTGTCGTCGTCGTCGTCGACGTGGTCCCCCACGCGAGCCAGGATTTTCGGGATTCTCTCGTCCTTTTCTCCTTTCAGCCGGGAAACTCGTCGCGTCATTGTTTACACTCACCTGTATATAGGAACATATATAACAATGTCACGCACACACCACGCCCTCGTTTGTTTCTTTTGTTCCGCGTCGCAGTCAGGGGTTCGCCCTCGCCGGGCCAGAGTGGCTTCGACAATCGGAGAGACGTGCCAGATCGAAACGATAAACGTACGAGATGTAGTGGACGGGAATACCGTGCCTCGACTGGATCCGTTCCGAAGGAGGTCACCGTGTTACTGCACATCAAAACCCAAATGCTGTTCCCTTTATGAATGAGTTATCCCTGGTGCGGGCAATCGCGTGCTTCTTTCTGCTGGAAATGTGCACAAGTTTTGATACATTTGGTAAATACATTGTGTCAAAAAAATACCAGAACGTCTTGAATGCAACACACAAATTTTCCATTTTCGTCAAAATTTATTTTATCGCCTTCAAAATAGGCCCCTTTCGAGGCGATACACTTCTGCCAGCGCAAAATCCAATCATCGAAGCACTTCTTAAAAGCGTTTTCTGATATGTCCTTCAGTTCCATCAGCGAATTTTGTTTCGCGGACTCCGCCTACTCAAAACTTCGACCTCGAAGGGATAATTTGAGTTTGGGAAATAAAAAAAGAGTAGACCCATGTCTCGTCGCCTGTTATACGTTCCACGAACGTTGGGTCGGAATTAGCTCGTTCCAGCATGTCCTCGGCAACTTGCTTTCGGTGAACTTTTTGCAAAAAGTTGAGCTCTTTCGGTACGCGTCGCCGCTAAATTTTACTTTACCGGACTCAAAATTTATTTGTGCCTTTTTCCTATAAATTATGATGTATTTGGTATGTAATTCGGTAGACTTGTATCCAGGACGGCTGCAGTCGAAGTTTCGATCCTGTAGGATCAACGGTTCAGGATTTATGCTTGCTTAAAGTTGTTCATTATCCAGTGTTTTTGACAGGTAAGGGCGCTGCCATATTGGTTCGTAGCGAAGATCGCACGCCGCTTAACGAGCAGAACCGCCAGATGGCAGCACATCAATTTGGCATGGCGACACCCATCAATTTATTTTCATCGATTACAGATTCTAAATTATTTATTAGATAATAGGGTAAATGTACCTATTATTGTGGGTGTACGTTTTACTGTGGTACTTTTTCCCAATAAGATTAAAATACGTAAAAACAGATATTTTGCTCTGAATAAATTTCGTACAATTCATTGAAATTGTAATCTCGTCGGCGAGGCAAACAATATTGTCAATCATTCTCATATTTTTATAATCTCAGGATTTGAAAGAACATTCTTCATAAAAGATAAAAAGTAAGACCATTTTTCTTCTACTTCGATCGCGAAGAGCTGTTGTTCACATGATCGAACAATTCTTTACATCGCGTTAAATTGCATACGGGAAAGTTTTATTATTATTTTGATACATTCTCCGATACAATAAAAATATAAAAAGAAACTTCTCTTGCCTTTTTAATTAAGCCATCAGCATTACGTACATTAAAGTGAAGGAGGAATGTCCATAATACTGCGGCGAGAATCGCAACTACGATGAGAAACTAGGTTCGCTTCAGCCTAACGTTTTAGATTAGCTACCTATACAAGAGTATTATAGATGAAATAAGAGGATATGGCAAAAATTAAATCGAAAAGTAATGAAAAACGGTAACAAAAATTGAAAATAAAGTAAAGTGAAGTGCACGAAAAGATCCGCTTATGAAACTGAAAACTTAAGAAACAAAGAAAGAATGGGGATTTTAAGAAACAAAAAGGAAAAAGAATTGAGAAAGGCAAAGGGGTTTGTAAATGCAATTATGAAATGTTGTAAATTTCACGATGCTCTTAATTTAAGACAGCTTCAAACTAAAGATAGTAAATATTACATATTTGTTGAAAGAATGCGTTTAGTTATTTATATGATATTATACTGCGATGTTAAAATTAATAAAAAGTTTATTCATTTAAAATGTAATAAATAAAAAAAATTATGTTGCGTGCGATTTTCTTCTCTTTGAAAATTTGCATTTTAAATTAAAGGCAACATTTATAATGTATAGCCATCTTCATCCGGTCTGGATTCTAGCTTTTTCCGAAGGTGCCTACTAGATTTTAATTACAGGCACAGATAAAACTCTTTATCCTTAACAGTCGAGGGGTGACTCAGAGTCACCGCTAAAAATTACTGTACCATTATTCACAATATTGTTTACATTATTAGATATATTGGTATCCAATCAATTACTACACATTGAACTATTGTATGACGTATTAAATCAATTTCATATCCATAAAATGAAAAAATCATATAGAATGGAATTATTCTAGGTCGGAAGTAACGTAATTTTCAAGTTAAAATAGCTCCAGGTTAAGGGTTCAAATTGGGGCCCAAACGTAAACCTTTCTAATCGATACTTAGAATCCGCAGCCAATATGGAAAAACTTTTCTCGCTAGATGCCTCGACTCTACTCGATCCTGTTGGCAGAGAGTGTCGGTGTACGATATCAATGAAAATGTTCGAGTTATAGCGCCTATCAGGGCCTTTCCACGTCAGATGAGTTTCGAAAGATACAGAGAGCATAACAATCGGCGCTCGGCCAACAGTTTTAACGACGAAACTTGGCCGACTCTCTCCATTATATCGCCGCGTTTCACCGTACATTTTCAGGTTTGTTTGGGAAGATAATAACGAGCCAGCTGCGGCAACGAACCCGCATCGTATAACAATTTACTGGCTAATCAAAAAACTTTGTTAAGACCGAAACTTGGTTAATTAGCATCTTCACCGGAGTGGCTGCTTACCTTGCGGACCTATTCCACCGACCGGAAGAACGCCCAAGAAATTGTACAAAGTACAAGACGGCGCGGTATCGATTCCGCGATTAACAATGCTAATTTGATGCTGGCCTCCATGCCCCTCTCGTTGAATCGAACCGCAAGGAATAAGCCATTATGCTATTAGAATCTTCTGAACACAATATTCCGTTGCTTTCAGCAAGTGTCGGACTTCATTCTCTGAAATTGTTTTCCGTATGCTATCGGTTCTCAAGATGCGAAAACTTTCCGCTCAATTTCAAAAACGAAGAATAGCGAAAATAATTTTCTTTCACGTTGAGTACAGTAATGTCTTGATCCAAGAAAACGGGTGCTTAAGGATCTAAGAAAATTGCTTATTCCCTCCCCCACTGCGGGGCATATTATGTAAGACTGAAAAGCCCAAGCGTTCCGAAGAAGTGAAAGATACTTCTTATTTGCAGTTGTTGCGGAAATTAGTGTACAGAAATTTGATTGGGATCATGAGAGACCCCAGGAAAATATATCCGTAATCTCCTCGGGGACATATTAAAATCTGTTGGAGAAACCCTAACTATACAGGGTGTTCCATTTGAAATTCCCAATATCTCGACAAATATTAATACTATGAAAAAATATTTTAGGTTTGTTCGGCCTTGAGAGATGCCCTTGAGCTTCTGCCCTTTAAATCCATCTATCTGTACGAACCGTTATAACTTTATGTTATTGTTTATCATCCTAATGTCGATGTTAACTATAAGGAGGTTTTACAAATTACACGTCAAACATGTTATAACCAAGTGTAACCCATGTGGTCGCTAATAGCCTTGCTGTTAATGCGACCACGTTAAAATAAACTGTAAATAAATAAATAAGATCATCTCAGGGTCGAACAAAAAACCACACAACTTCTCTCTAAAATATCTTTTTATATCATCCATATCTTTCGAGATATGTGCCCTGCGAATTTCAAACGCGACAACCTGCAGTATCTCTGAATAATAAAAACAAAAAAACCGTCAGATGGAAGCGCTAACAATATTTTGATCGAACAAAGAGTCAAATAATTTTCCTGTCATTTTAAAAAATTCGTCCCTGAGGAGATTACGATCGGAGTTGAATGGTACGGGTTCGAATAAAGTAGACATCCTCCCGTAAAGTATCCGTTTTTATTCTTTCAAGGCGTTATAGATATCCAGGGAATAATCTCTGTCTCATATATATATCATTCTAATAAACATGAACAATAATAAATATAATGTGTCCAAGAACGTAGGAAGTTTTGCGTCTAATCAGGCTGCTCGGTACAAAATAGCGCGTTTATATATGGCATTCTCGGCAATAGCTTCGTGCACATATCCTTTTGATTTTAAAAGACACTGATCACTCGCCTCTACCCTTCTTCACGTTTTCAATTTGTACGTTCTTTTGCGCAAACCCCGTGGCCCGCGAGGACTCGCGCCACCTTTTCGCCATTCTGATCTCTTTCGATTTGAGCTCTATCGCTATTAGAAAATAAATAAAGAAAGGAACTAATCCGCTCAATCAAATATTCCTCCTCGGCCGGCAAAGATGGCGCGTCCTCGTCGCGCACGGTTCATCGGTGAATACATTTGTCTCTCTCTCTCTCTCTCTCTCTCTCTCTCTCTCTCTCTCTCTCTCGCTCTCTTTCTCTCTTTTATTATCACTACAAATCACCTCGAATTGCACGACGATCAAGCGCTGCACCAATTTTTCTCTTTGGAACGCAATAACGCAGGGGTAATTAGCAACGGTTTCCGAAATAATGCGTTCGCATTGCAATCATTCGATTCCCTTCTTTCACCGACACTGATCGAATACGTACGAAAGAGAAAAGAATCGATCGATCAAGAATATTCGGATCTTGCTACCTGTTAAACGCACATCCTATTCATTTACTTCATCCAGATCGGCCGATTCCTTTTTACAAATGTTCGTGTCGATACAAATCGATACAAATAAATATAATCTGTTCAGAAATAGGTTTCATTTAGTCGGTGAATAAGATCTTCAAACCAGAGTCACCAGATCAAGACTCGTGTGCCCGCTCTACCTTCTCCTTCTACGACGCTATTCCCCACGCTTCGAGAGGGGGTAACTTTTTCCCCTCAATTTGTGCTCCCTCCCCTCATCGGGCGACTCTGCTTCAAACAACCTGAGGAATTCTAAAGAATTCGAAGACGACTATTGTTAATTGATGTATAGGAAGGAAACGTTGCCATAAGTGTAGCAATATTAACCGATAGTGCACTTTTGTAACAGGGAAACTTGGGTTCCCATAATCTCTATAGTAGTGAAAGTAAAAACAAGTTCAAAGAACGTTCGAAACGATATCACAAAACCTGGAACTTGACAATCTCTATTGAACTGCCAGTTGAGTAATTAAAAAACTGCTGTTTATATTTATTGTAACACATATTATATCTGTACCAGCCCTGTCCAAAGTCGTTTCCCATACTTGGTCTAAATATTTCGGATTTCTCTTATACAATAAATCCTCTAAAATTGCTTTTTAATTACGATCACTCATATTTACTTTTGACACTCACGATACGTATGGAATTACGAAGACAACCTGAAACACAGCGAATCGCATAGTACAGTAAAGCCTTGATCCAAGAAGAACCTTCGGGCCTGTGCTGTTTCTTAGATCCTGTGGCTCTAATATTTCTTCGTGACATCGTCGTGTAAACACGGACGCGCGGCCATCGATTAACCCTTTGCACTCGGAGCTATATTAACTTGAAAATGAAATTGAACTTTTCAAAGTTTATGCACACAAAATTGGTATAATACCTTATACAATATCTGAAGGTTTAGTAATTGATTAGATATCGACACATTTGATAATGTAAACAATATTCTGAATAATGGTACAGTACTCATCGTTGGAGTACTAAGGGTTAAACCACTAAATACAATTCAAACTACATCTTGTTTAGTGTTATTTTAATGAAGAAAATGTCACAAATAAGTTAGCGAAGATCCCATAAAAAAATAATGAAAAATAAATAAGTTTTGTAATTGGATTAGTTACCGAGGCAGTGCTTCTTGACCCCTCGCGGGGTATGCCCCGCAGTGGAGGGGATATTCGTTTCTCTTACAATTAGATCATACAGTTCCCGGTTTCTTACATCAAGGCTGTAGTGCATATCCAATCCGTGGACAAGACTGATTTAAACTAATTTCTCTTTTAACACTTACGAAATCTTTGGATCTACGAATTATTGCACTGCGCAACTATTCGAATTCTGTCGCCCGTCGTAATATCTAAAATCGTGGTTTTACGAACATCTTGTGCATATGCTCATGATCGACGCGTCGACAGCCGATGAAACGTTCGCAGTATTCACTTAAATCATACTGGTGGTCGCGTCAGTGTTTAATCCATTTGCAAATTGGATCTCGTTCGATATTTACACGACAAGTCAAGCGACACGCGCTTTCAGTACGATGCAGTGCTCGGAAAAGTGTTCGACACGTATTCTTTTACATTTCCAATCGTCCGCTTTGCCGGCGTACAAATAGCCCTAAAAGTTCTGCAAATAAAATTTCTTTTACGATCCCGCATACTCGATCGGACATGTTTCCATCCCCTATTACAAGTACCATTTTCATACCTTTAACCCCTCGCAGTCGAAGACTTTATAAACTATTCAAAATATTTTCCTCGAAAAAATTTGATTATACGGCGGGCTGAGAATCGTAGTGGTGTAAGTCACCATACATAGTATTTCGAGAAAAATAATGCCTCGCGGTTGCAAAAACACATCCATGGACTCAGAAAATGATAAGAAATGTCTGTAAGTGAAAATTGATGCGCGAAACAGAATTTTATTTACGGAGATCATTTTTACAAACGGAAAAGTTACTTGAAATGGCCTCGGGAATCAGCCCTTTGAAGAAAGTACAACATTTTTGGGACGGCCTGTCTATTCTTAAGAAATTAAATTTTTCTACTAATTTCCTCTTCAAAAATGTATACTGTATTTAATGAAAGCAAAATTATTCATTACATTCTTCCGTTTCGTCATCAGAAGGACCACCGTGATCTCGTAAATCTTCGGCGGATGATTGATTTGAAGAAGGGCGTTGAATGCATGGGATGTACTTGAATAGTCTGGATGTACTGTATAGCGATTGTAGCACGCATAAACATAGTGTTCTATATACTATAGACCATAGACAGTAGATATAAATTTCCTTCTTCTAAAGAATTACGAATAACAAAGAAGTTTGGATCACTGTAACCGTAAAATAAATCGTAGTGCAAGGGGTTAAAAATTGGTGATCGCGATTAATTTGGAATGTGGTTGATGTCGCGGATATGCCGACATTTGTATACAAACTCAAAAATACGTGTCGAATCTAATGCTGCATCATATGTATACTTCGGGACAAAAAGATAGCATATCTCACGTTTCTTTTAAATTTCTACTGTCCTTACTTCGCTACATTGCTGTCATTAAATATAAAGGAGCACCAAATACTAAATACAAAATATCATTCGCTATCTTAGGTTTCTATACTTTAGTTTTGTCACTCTAGGTTTAGACAAAAAAATCTGATTTTTGTCAAATATGACTAAACAAGATGGTAAAATTTTATTTCACTTATATATTATATGTTATTGAACGTATCCTAAAATAATATACAGGGTGAGTCACCTAACTCGTAGGTGTTTAAAACTGGGTGGCACCGTTTATGAAAAATGAAGGTGACCTTAAGATTTCTAAAAAAAAAAATAATAAAACAAATATTTTGACAGCATCACGTGAGTCTCTTTGACGTATCTCTAAAAACAACAAAGATATTTAAGGTGCAAACGTTAGGTGACTCGCCACGTATACAAACGAATTTCAATTGCAATGTGAAAATAAAGAAAAATCATGTAAACCTTAATCCGACGCTATTTTAACTCGAAAATTAAACATTTCTTACGATCTAGAATAATTTCATTCTATAAGATTTCTTTCATTTTATGGATGTGAAATTGATATAATACCTCATAGAGTACTTAAATGTCTAGTAATTGGTTAGATCCCAACACATTTATTAATGTAAACGATATTTTGAATAATGTTACAGCAATTTTTAGTGGTGACTCCCCCAGATAGCACCCGACGCCTCATAGACGTCTGTTTGACATCGTTTTTAAAGACGTCTTAAAAACGTCTATTTGGAGACGTCGTTTCTACGTCTGAAGTAGGACGTCTTTTCAGAGATGTCGTCTAAAAAGACGCCTAAAGTACGTCTTTCAGACGTACCGTTTTGTAACACAAGACATTCGGGAGACTTTCGGGATCCGTTCGGACGTCTTTCAGACGTCCGAATGTCTTGCGACAGGGCTGACCACAACCTGGGCTGAGCCACCACTCGTGTGCTAAGGGTTAACGCGTGCTATCATTTTGTCCGGGCGTGTAACGCTGCATTATACTAATCCATCGGCTGCTCATGAATGTCTGATGGTCCCGAATGGACTCGGATGACAGTCGACGCGTCGATGTTCTCGTGCAAAGTAAAAAATCGGACCTCGAGAAGACATTACAGAGAAGAATCGCAACGACTAGGAGAAACATCGACGCAAGAAGAGCAAAGTGTAAGGGACGATCGGGGATCGTCCTACAACCTTCGTTTCCCGTCCCCGCTGATCACTCGTATTACACCATTTACGTTCATAAGTCTACTACGATATTTTACACGCTCGCGACCTGCTATGTACACATCGAAAATTTCTCTTGTCTCTTGCCGGAGGAAAGTCGGTCCTCCCATCGAACCGACGGGCACACGCCGCGTTGTTCCGTTCCACCTTCACGCTCAGATGAAACGCGAACTACCTCGGATAGTTGAGCCTGTTCGGATACGACTGGAAGATGAGAATCCTCTGGGGAAAATGAGGGAGAGGGCTGGAATGAGGACAGACTACGAGTATAATTCCATTAAAAGCTTCTACGGAGAACAACGATGACACAACGTGTATCTCAGAAAATAGCGCAGAGAATTGACCTCAGCAAAATGTGCAGACGCACATCAATAATTAGCGTAACAGCTTCGCCCATCGATAGCAATCGATCTTCTCACTCGTCGCAGGTATCTGTTCCAGTCAGTTGACGAATCACACGAATTATTCAACGTTTAGATACCGTATATTAATACTTCAATTCAAAATGTTCTTAGCCTTTACGCGACAGACCATTCGATCGCTATACTACAAAGTACAATAGTCCCCGCATTTATTCCTCGATCAATTCTTTCAACGTCGAACGAACCCCGTACAATTCAAACCTGTCGTTGGCGTTTATCGTAGCTTTCGTGACAGCGCGATACAGCACTCTGTCTAAATAAGGATAAATATTATTTTTATGCAGGCACGTGCAACTTCTTCCCCGCTGTCGCTTCACGACTCCCACCACCGTGTAGCGTTTCCCCCACTATTAATTTTTTCATATTGCCCCTACCGTGCTTTGCTTCGCGTGACTGCAAGGATACGGACTCGTACGTATGTACGCATAGACTCCTAACGTCCTCCTCCGAAGTTTGGTGAGAAGGACCCAGGAGTAGGTAGATAAGTCCCTGCTACATGTTCCCAGGCCTGTTTTAAAGTATGCCACGAAAGTCAGTAAGAATTTAGTAAGACGAGTCGTTCAAACGATTAAAAAATATGACAACGTGGAAAAAGAATTGTACGTTATCCTTATCGCTTTTTGAAACTGCTCGAACCATATTAACGATCCCAAGCCAGCGACTATTGAGCGGGGACTACTGTAGTACATTTGAATTTCCATTCATCCTTAATCATCGAGCATGAAAATCATGGAAAGTTTTGGAAAGGTAGATTGATAAATCTTGATTCGTAGTTTTCCCAAAAATTGGTTTCCTCCAAAGACGTTTGTGCAGTTTAATATCAACGAGTCGATGAAAGATACATTGAAACCTACTGGACCATTGATCACGTGAGAAGACGTATAAAAAAATGCATTTATACTTAGTGCACGAAGAATTGAACGCGTGAGCAGAGTCGCCAGATCAAGACTCGTGTCCTCGCTCTACCTTCCCCTTCCACGACGTTAATCCCCGCGTCTACGTCGTGGCCCGGTCACATGTGTCCGGTACTGGCGGAGAGGGGGTAACTATTCCCCTCGATTCGTGCTCCCTCCCCTCATCTGGCGACACTAAGCGCGGGCTTCGTGCCTCGCGATCAGAAGAGCGAATATCAAAACGCTTATAACTGTAGACTGTACAGTCGAAAAGGAAATGAATGTGTCGCCGTGTTGTCGAGCAAGAGATAGAAAACTGGGGAAGCTTGAAACAGTTTAACAACGAGTGACACCTAAGAAGTAATCACTCGCTGGAAATTCCATGAAACTCAACGAATAGCTTCTACCTTAGCCACGCAAAGGAAATGCTGTCAGATTATACTGTGCGGAGAGACGGTTTTCATAAGTCATTGAATATAGCTCTCTGTACTTCAAACACGAATTCTTACGATCTGTTGTTGGCGCGACAATTGTACAAATATTCTAGAAGAGATAGAAACGCTCTCACCGGAATCAGTTTGGGTCATTACGTATTTAGTCTACGCTTCAACATAGGAATCTTAGAAGTTTCTTCGATTGTCTATAATTTAATCTAAACTCGCTTTATGAAAGACAACGATGTAGGACAGGCCCGGGCAACTTCTTCCCTGCTGTCGCTTCGCGACTCCCACTACCAGCGTATCCCTTCCCCTACTATCAACTTTTTCATATTGCGTTTATTGAACCGTATTGTGGTTATTCCCCTAGATTTTCTCGATCTGGCCACACTGCCTCCTTATACGCTCCTAATCTCCCGAACCTCCTCTTACACTCCACAGGAGTAGGGAGAGGAGTCGTCTGTGACTCGCGAGCCGCAAGTTGCCCGGGTCCGATGTAGGGCATAGCTTATCGTATACAAAACGTGTCTCTACATTCAACATATACCTAAAGGTTACGCAAATCAACGTATATACGTGTTGAATGAAAGAAATGCCTCGACGTGTTCGCGAGTCTTTCCACGTTTATGGGTCGTGCTAAGACGCATCAAAATAAGATGATACGACGGTAGTAGTTTGACACCTTGGATACGATGAACTTAATAATATTTAACCTTTGGACGGCGGAATCTGGGTCTATTTTGGCCCAGAGTGTCAAAATCGTCTCTCAATTATACTCAGTTTCTATAGGGTATCAATCAAACGATCTGTATTAGAAACAATAAAAAGATAACCCTTGGGTAGCCAATAAAAATTGCTGTATCATTACTCAAATATCTAATTCATTACTAAACATTTTAGTATTGTATGAGGTATCGTATCAATTTTATACCCATAAAATAAAAAAAAAATGATATAGAATGGAATTTCTCTAGATCGAAAGAAATGTTGAATTTAATTTTCAAGTTAAAATAGCTCCGAGTGCAAAGGGGTGCAACCTTCTTGTATTTAAGACTGTATTATATACTTTTCTCATTTTGAGACTATAAATTAATATATTAGCGAGCAAAGAATTGACATTCACAGAAACTTTGTAATATTTTTAGAGGTACATTAACAAATTCTTGATAGAAATGTAGTAAATGGGTACCCGATTGACTACGCGAGGCTAACCTGTCTACAAGAAGTGCCTTCAAAAATATTGTTTACACAATCAATAAATAATGCGGTGAATAGTTCTAAACGTCATCGATTATATGTACAGCTGTAAGTATGGTCCGCCGTCCGAGAGTCGATGCACGTAAAATCTATCGAAAGCGTTTCGAGGAACGTGGAAGAAATTGCTGCGAGTTTAAAGTTACAATTCGTGCGAGTACGAGATCGATGAAAAATTCGATCGTCCAAGGAGAGGCGCAAACATTTAGAAGCGAAACCGTTAATTGTTAACGAACCAATGGCAGGATATCGTAAACGGGGATTCGGAAAAGCGGCGATGTTCGCATAATTAATCTGAGGGATCTCACGCGGGAAAATGTTAACGAGGCACGCGAAGTTTTTCCGTGGAACGTGTCTGACGCCACGTCGCGCGCCGAGGCGAGTGAACGATCGCGTGAATCCGGCTCTCAAATTGATGCGATTTGAGATAAGCACCGTGTTAATGACATCGCGTTTCCCGGGGAAACGGCCGCGTAATCAGGACGAACGCAGAACTTCGCTCGGATGAGCTCGACTGAGAAGCGGCGTTGCGAGATGTCGGGCAGGAAAAAAATTTTGAGTAAGTGTTTCCGCGGTGGATCGCGCGTCGCGCCAGACAATGAAGCGCGTTGCCTGCATCCGACAAACTATCCGAACGCATTCGGTAAAAAGCTTCGTGAAATAAATAACAAAAACATACGAATCTGCAAAACGGTTCGGGAGAAAGTGTCTTTAATATAAAGAGTAAATATTGAACCAGTGAAACAATTTCTTTAAAGAATCATTATTTGCGTGTTTATTTGAACAGAGTACCATAGATTTCAAGAAGCACACGACTTTACATTTATTTTAACATGGGAAATAATTTATCAATCTATATTCTAATTCTTTTACATTTAATTTACCGGTCACAGTATTTTATTCTCGAGTCGATATTGTTGCGAGTCACGTCGTGCATTGTCAAATGGATGAAACATTGCCTCGTTAAGAATGAAAGAAGTTCTGCGGTCATGGATCGAAGAACGATACAAACAAAATCGATTCCATAACGAAAAAACTTTGCAATAATTTTTTAAATAGAACGATTCAGTTTCGACCCATGGTTCTTTCTGCATTTTCTATCCTTACGACGAGTAGAATACGCCACGATAAAAAAATTGATGACTTTTCTACCTCGACAGACACGTTTTACGAAAAAATTGGGAGACGCGTTCAAAGCGCTGCGAGACAACTGATAACGCGTAGATGAAGAGTGGAATCCAGAGAATTCCGAGGGACCTCGAGATACGGGTGACTCGAAGAAATCAACAACACATGGAAGCCATCGAAATAGTCGGTAATGTCAGTTTAATCACACAGAAGTGGTCTAATGTACAATTAGGAATTTGCTTCGACCGTTTCTTTGGTATCGTTTCAGTGAACTGATTCACGGTGATCGCTCTAACGTAGGACGCTCTAGTTTTGTTAAACCACACACCTATGTACACTTACGTCTCGCACCTGTATCGTTAATCGTCGACCTCGCTACTCGCGAGAAACAAAGCGCATATTCGAAATTAATGGTATCCGTGTCTCGGTGGCCGAGTTTCGGACGCACGCCTGTACACCCGTCCTGTCTGTCCGGTTTCACGAGCCACCGATCGTGTCCACCGAATTTCCTGTTCGGGGTTTGCCTCGTCGTCGCTTGGTCCGTAAACGAGTATCATCCCGCGATCGGCATGCTCGGCTCCTGTCTAGACTTATCGCGATACCATTCCGATCGATATCTAGATCATTTTATCGTTTTATCTACGCCGTACAACTACAGTTTACTCTCTCGGTCGTTACTTATATAAATACTTAATCGTTAAATGCTGTATATAGATGCCTCTGTCGTATCGCGGGTACCGCGTCGACCCGTATCGACGACTCTGGAAGGAAATAAATTATTTCATGCGTCTATCTATTGCGTCCGGTGTGTATGTGTGTGTGTGTGTGTGTGTCGAGCGAGTAAAACGTCTGTCGACGATGCGGAAGATAATGTACAGTACGCGAAACGAAATAGCTACCGATCTCCGTTGCTCGATACTAAACCTATATACAATCGAACGGCGAACGCAACGCGATGCGACGCAATACGACGTTCGCCGGCTATTTCTTCTTCTTTTTTTTTTATTTTAGTTGAGTATACGCCCCGACAGCAAGAACACGGATCGTGAAATCGGCTCGAACACGTGTGTAGATCGAATATATAAAAACGGGCTCCATCGTTGGCACCTGCGAGGTTATGTCCGCCGCAACTTCTATTGTTCGTTGATGGACGAAATGATTGTTGCTCCGAGTCGCGAATAGTATTCGTGAACGAACGCTTGGTACAGTGTCCGCGATTCTTCAGGTTCGAGAATGAATCCAACGCGTCGTGATACGGCGAAACGGATGGACGTTCGTCACGGTACATTTGTCTATATGCCGTGACGATTTGGTGTTCCGAATTGCACTCGCTTGCTAAACCGAAACGTTAATTTTCTGTCGAACGCTCAATTGCTCCTCGCGTTCAGAAAGAGGTCGCCGAATTAAGACTCGCCTCCCACTCTACCACCCTTCCCCTTCCACGTCGCTATTCCCCCGCACTTCCGCCACGGCCCGGTCACGTGACTAATCCGATATCGGCAGAAAGGAGGTTGCTTTTTTCTCCCTCGATTCGAGTCAATTCCCCTAATCTGGCGACCCTCTTGCGAGTACTCTCCGTGCCTTGCGAGAAGTCACCTGGCAGAAATGCGACAAGAATGCGGCTGTGAGCCGTCCGATTGGGTCGTTCCACACGCATTTTCGGTTCTAGCCGGATCATTGGCTAAAGCGGGTGACGTCAAAGCCTAACCATTGGCTGCGAGCGAGGAGCCCCTTAGCTTCTTGCGAGGCACGGAGAGTAGATAGTCTTTGCATTCGAACGCTCGAGCGCTCGAGCCCTAGGGTATTCGAATACTGAAAAAATACAGGTATGAAACGAACCGATGTATCGAAGAACTCAACCGATGAAACACTCGCGCATCCGAGACCTCCTCGAGCGTCCACATACTCGAGCGCTGAACACCGAAGCACCTAAGAGTTCTAGTGCGAATTGCGCGGTCGAGACACGCTCGGCTAGTTGGACGCAGGCGAACTCGGATCTTCGCATCTTCAATTTCTCGATTACTTAAGTCATTTGTACTAATCTTCCTTATTGTTTCCGCAGAATATATTTCTATGGTACACCAGAATTTTCCGGGGTGTAATTTACGTTTCGGGGAGGATGCCCCAATGACTTTGACCGTGACATATCTTGCCAAGCGGTTCTGGCCGTCGCTAGAGCAACTGCCAAGCGGTTCTGGCCGTCGCTTGGTTTTTACGAAACTGTTTATTATTAGCGACACGCGTAAGGAAAAATTGTTCGGAATCGCGCGCATGACAACGCGTGTCAAGATCAAGGCAATCATCGGATCATCCTCCCGCGAACGTGAGTTCTCTCTGTCTCGGATACCGAAAACGTTGCGCGCTATGAAAAATTCGTCAGAATCTGTGGTCCGAAAGTTGCCTCGACACCGAGATCGCCCCCCTCCCCTCCCAAAATAGAAAATCATAAAAAAATACTTCGATCAGCAAAACCCACTGTGAATCCTACGTAAACGCGTTCCAAAGCCGTTCGAAATATCAGACTTTATCGTGGCACTTTCAAACCGATCGATCGTAACGTTCAATTATAAACAAAAAACACGTAACAAGTTCATCACCGTGGACCCGACGAGTGGATCTTCGCTTGGAATGGACACGGGAACGCGTCGAACAAATTGGCAAACGTTCGTCAGTCGACACCCTAACGATTATCAAAACCTGCCGCCTGCGTGCGCGTCGAGTTGCTAGTGTCACGCGGTCGAAAGTATTCCTCATATTTCCGGGCCGAAGCCCCTCGAATAACGTTCAACTCTGCTCGACTCGTCGACACTATCGCGGAGAACAAACCACCGTTCGACGAGAGCCAGTGCTACGGAGCCGGGCCGCCGTTTCCACTTTCGCGACCACCTGGTTCGCGAACGAATAAACTTCCTTAGCCTGTTATTTATCGACACATCGAGGAAAACGTGCCGATCTACTTCGGAAAAACTACTGCTCTACGATAGCTGCGCTACGCGGAATACACCTGTGCGTCGAGGGCACGGACACATAATTAATTACACCCCCGCGGCGCGCAAATGACTTGTTATCACGATGCTCGCGGAACAACCATCGCCTCTACCGTTCACCTCGCCGCATAGTCCTGTATACATAAATTACCTACTACGTCTAAACGTGACGAATACAAAGTGTGCGTATACCCACGCGGTACTTTTCTAGTGTGTTTTATTTTTTGGCAGTATCTCGTGTTCCGTTCGCCCCTTGTTTCCGGCTCTATCACCGATGGCGGATCAAGTCCAGTCTCCTCGATCGTCGGGCTTGGCCGATCGATCCGGCTGTTCGTCGCTCGATCCTACGATCCCCCGCTCGTATGTACATACATACACGCATTATACATGCAATCTTTGGTTTCGCTACGGAGCAACCGACGCGTGTACGGAGCACCAAATCGAATGGCACCGGTGCCATCTTACAAGCAAGTGTCCCCGTCTCTGGCTCCATTCGTTATCTACGAAGTCGTGTTAGGCCTGCTCCCTGAAAGAACGGAGCTACGATGCTACGCGTTGCTCGACGATACGCTACTATGACATCTTGCGACGACCCGAACGCGTTCCGCGACTCGTCAGGTTCGCGCGTTCAACCAGCGAGGAACTTCCGATTAATGCACGGCATTAACTGTTTTCAATATCCCTATCGAACGTCCGTTTCCTAATAATCTCTCGTCTACGTCTCCTCTCTAACTGCTCCAATAAGCTTGTTAATATTAAACACAGTTGATCGATGAAATCCGATGGAAGTTTCAAGCTTATATCTTCAATCTATTTCGCTGTTACGTTGTATCCAACATCGGGGATCCTTACGTTACAGAGAGCCTTCGTAGTGGCTTCCACAGAGTATTTAAATATATGTATGTATATGTATATAATATACGTATGCGTATTAGATAGATATTTGGTACCGCTTCGTGGTATAGTTTCGTTTTCCTAATCGCGAGGTTCGTCGAATTAGCACTCGAATAAATACACTAGCTGCGGAGAGCTTTCTCCGTTTTCGTTCGTTCCTTTTTCTTTTATAATACAATAATAGGTTGGACTTCGCCTTCGGAAATTAAAATTTTTTTACCTTTTTTAACGTAATCCTGTGGATTCTGACGAGATAATGCTGAAAATCCAAGTTTCGATGTTAGAAACACGCTGGTTCAAAAGTTATGCGCGTTTTAAGTTGGACGATTTTAAGCGTCTTCGACATGTAAGGGTGCCGCCATGTTGGTACGTACTTATCGGTCGAAAACGCTTATAATCGCTCAGCCTTAAACCCGCATCACTTTCGAACCAGTGAATTCCTAACGTTAAAACTTGGATTTCCGGTGTTACCTCGCCAAAATGTACAGAATTACATTCTAAAAACTAAAAAATTTCAGGGTGCCGTAAGCGAAGTTTAGCCCAACGATACGTGTGTGTCTGCGACCGTGTGTATGTATGCGACTATCCTGTGTACGGCGTGTATACGCGTGTATGTATTTATACGTAACCTTAACACCTGGAATACAAAACGATGCGTGAGTTGTCAGTCTTGGGCGATGAAACGTCGAGAAAACGGTGGCAACTCGTACGACGCGGCGGAATCGATCAGTGGAAGAATAATAATATAATCGAACCGCGGACGATAAATCGATCGTTGTCCGTGGTTCTACGTGGGTTACGGAGTAGGAAGAGGGAGAGGGGAGGAGGGCGGCGGCGAAAGAACAATTCAGCCTCAAAGTCTCATCAGTCGTTAGTACTTACTTACTTGGGATCGAAAATTGAGCATATTGGAATTTGTCAGCTCGCCCGTGTCGTTTTATCGTGGGAATGTGCTTCTTCTCTACTCCGTTTTGTTTTGCTTGTCGTGACTTGTGTCCGTGTGTACGGGTGTGTGCATGTGTCAATCGATTTTTCACGAGCCGCAGGGTGGGTGTGTTTCCATCTCGAGCTCTCTTTTTTTCAGTTTTCGCTTTTGTTTTTTCCTTTTTTTTTTGTTTTGTTCGTTTGTTTCTTTTAGTTCATTTAGGCGAGACATCGATGTTACGTTCCTCACTCATCCGTACCGACACAAAATGTCGTGCGTATAACTAGAAAATATCTACGGTGTCGGGAGCATTATTTTAGTCGAATAATACTGATCGCGATAGACGCCCGTCGCGCGGTGAGAACGTTCGCGAGAAACAATCGCGTTTTCGCACAGGGTGTTCCATTTAACCTGATCATTCTGTCTCGGAGCTTTCAAACTTTCGAAAGCGATAAAACGATTGGTCGATCGCTGATCGAGTTCAACTTAAACGTATCCACAACTGTTGTGGCGTTTAATTGTAAAAACGTGTGCACCATCTTTTTATCGAATGGAGAAATATCAGTGGGGTCTTGAATGTCGAATATCTATACCTACGAGTAATTAATATTAACTGAAACACGGTAATATCTACGCGTTAACTACTCGTCTGTGTTTATCGAACACTGTGTCGCCCGTACTCTTGAATTCTATCAAAAAGCAACGTGGCTCCTTTGGTCGTTTCAATCGTTACAAACATCTCGCGATTCCGAAGCTTACAACTACGGTTTTCTCGACAAACTTCTCGAAGAGAAACAATAAAAGCGATCGTTGTTGGACTTTTCTTTTCAAACTTTCGCTCAGACTTTTTGTCGTTCAGACACCGCAACGGTTCAAGACGTTAGAATGCTCAGAATGAATACAACACGCTGTGAAGCTGAATCAGTGTGTAACAAAGTTCGTTTCGAATTCGTTGTTTCCGGGTAGCTGTCAGTCTCGCCACGCGATCGCGCGATCACGCGAGAAACGTGTAAAAGGTGAGCACTCGATTGCTTCGAGCTTCTAGACAAATCTTCTTGTCGGTTCTTCTAATACTCTCGACGCGGAGAATCACAGTGTCGCTGTTCGAAGGTCGGTCGGATTACGGTTCCGTAAACTGTGGAATTTGGCAAAGTATGATTCGACGGTCGTCCACTTACCTGAGCCGCCGCGAGGCCTTCGGTGACTCGCCCCAGGAAAAAGTGTTCATACAAACTGTACGCCGAAACGCGTCACGCTCTACCACACGTGTGTATAACGCTACTACAAAAGTTCGTGACATAAAAAGGTACCGGGTAGACGGTGCACCGGTGCCCCCCAATGATCGTTACGCAGAGTGATCCAAAAACGATGCGATCGCGATCGCTTCGTCCGAGATAATGTCCAGTTCCCGTACAGCAAGCGAAACCTCCGTCATTGCTGTAGAAAGAATTTTGCGCGCGTGTATAGCGTCAACCTCCGTTCAAACACACCGGCTGAAAACTTCGAAAAGCTACGATTCGATCCATGCACGCTCGTTCTCTGAAATCGTGCGTCGAACGAGAGGATTACCTGCCTCCTAACCAGAAGTTAGAGCATCGCTGGCCTGCCCGATCTCGATCGGATCTAGCCATGGCCGAACGATTCAATTTCATTCGAGAAACAGAAATGTTTCGAGCTTCTGAGAATCTCTCGACGATCTGTCTAGAGTTCTTCCGATAGAGCGATCGGCGCTCTCGAGCCGGGCTTCATGTCCTTGACGCCTACGCCTATGCCGATGTCGTCGACGGGCACCGGCGCCAACTTCAGCTGGTTGCCGTTCAGCTTGATGTCGTTCACCGAATGAGACCGTCCGTGAGTGACCAGTGGCTTCGCGGTCTGATTCGTGCTGGTGTTCGAGTTCGAGCTGATCACGGAGTTGGTACTTGTTGCATTGTGCGAGCTCGAAGTGCAGTTCGCGGTGGTGCTCGAGCCGGAACTCGAGTTCGAGTTCATGTCCTGCGGAGGACCGGGGACCTGGATGATCGGGTTCAAGATGGACGTTTTGGCTCTCGGTTTTGGCCTCGGGTTGCTAAACGAGTTCAAGCCCGGGCCCGTCGTCAAAGGCTGCTCGGGCTCGCGGCCAGTCTCTACGGCAGAGTCGGGCGACGCTGGCAACTTGGTAGTCGCCAGTGGTTTCGTAGAGAACGCGATCAATTGGTTCGCGGACTGCGATCGTACCGTGTGACCGCCCAGCTTGTCCCTCAGCGCCATTTGGTAAGCTACCTCGAAGGCCTGGCCTAGAGTCAGAATCACCTCTGTCGCTTGGTCCTGGAACAGGAAAGTCTCGCTTCGTACATTTCTCGGAAAAAAACAAATTGCGCAACAATCGTACATAGAAGGGGTAGCAAGGGGCCGTTCCATGCCAAATCGATCACCGTTTGATGTCGCCATCGTCGATTTTGTTCTAAATTAAATATGCTGTGATCCATGTTGTTGTTTATTTCCTCGATCCCTTACGGGTTACAAGGGGCCCCGTTCCCTTTACACAAATTACATTACAATCTTCGCCCTCCACAAATCATGCCTGCATTCCTCCATTCATCCGTTCCTTCTATCTCTCCCATCCTATCCCCTCTCTCACTCTCTCCTTCGCACCAGCCCTCCTGTATCTCCTTCCTCTCCCTATCTACCTTTCTCGTCCACTCAGATCCAGAATTTCTTTTACCCTCTCCGGCAACCCCGCGTCCTCTCCATTTCCTCCTCTGCACCTCTCTAGGACGCTCTTTTGCCAGTTTAGAATTTGTTTAGAAATTGTAGGCCTTCAAAGTTTGCAATGTTTGCTCATTTTGGCGAAAACGAGCCTCGCACACGAAGTTTTATCTCGAGAACTGTTTGTCCGATCGAGCTACATTTTATTTTGTTTTATTCAGAAAGGATTCGACCACTGTAGAATAATTTTTATAACCTTGATAATTAATTTTACGACGTCGTAAAATGTAAACAAATTATCTTTTTGTGTTTTTTTTTCGATGATGGGCAAGAGTGGTTTAAATGTGGCCATATTACTGGGTGTTTCCTCTTCAAAATGAGCCCTTCAGAAGGATAGAGAATTGAAAATTGGCGTCGCAACGAACTGGAAAAGTACCCTCCGCTATTACGGCCAGTTGTCTATACGGCATATTTCGTTTAGAACAAAATAGACGATGGCGAAGTCGAAAAGTGATCGTTTTCGCATGGAACGACACTGGGAAGAAATTTTTTACGAATATTGTGCACATCTTTTCCGCGTTACATCGAACGTTATTGCGCATTCTTTTTAATTCCGATAAGCGTTTGGAATTAGAAATAAAAGCGAAAAGACTTACCATTGTCGGCACACAAAAGACGTGACAAAAATGTGTCGGGCTGTCGTGGTCCTTGGTGATATACGCGAAATGAGTAAGATCATCGGCGTCCTGGCAGGCGCAGTGTATATTGCGAATTTCGTGCACGCAAATGGGCTCCTATCGATTTATACGATTCCAATTGCAAAAATGCACATATCAAACTTCGTGTTAATCCTTCACGGTAAAGTGTGCACGAAAATATACTAGATATCGGAGAAACCATCGATCACATTTGTATCTTGATCGTTTTTAAACGACTCTACGGTTTCACGTATTTGCAATTTTTGTATATAAATACCGTAAAGCCTTGATCTGAGACAAACCCTTGGGAATATTATCAACGTTCGCGAGTTTTATATGCTACCATGAGGGATTAACGGTAATGTATTCTGGATAATTTCACTTGAAAAAGATATCTTACGTTGGTAATCGTATTCAGGAAACGAACACCACGAAAAGAAATGGCCAAAGTGATGTCAGGAGTGACTCTCGGCTCGCGACACGTTTTCTTCAACTTCTGTATAGACTTCTTTGTAGACTCCGTGCCACGCAGTTCTTTCACGACGGTGGAGCCCAGATACTGTGCGATTTTAGAACAGAAAAAAGACCCTGTCTCTAGAATCACGACGAAAAACATTGAATTCTCATTCACGGTGCGAACGAAAATAAATAGCTTTATAAGTTTCCTAGGTTGTGATAAATGGGGTTTGATGAAACTCTCGAAACGTACAACGCAGATCTTCGAAATGTCCTTGCTCCAAATAATGTTCAGTCAAATGTGAAGTCCAAAATGTTAAAACTTAATGTCCGACATTATTATTTCAACGAATTAATGTCACTCTCTTGTCTGTCGCTCCAGTTTGTTGTAATTCAGGTAGAAAATTTTTATTTCGCATAAAGATCCGCTGTCTAACCCGGAAAAATTCCCGTTGGTGATCGAAGTATCAAGAAAGTTCGACCGTGTGTGGTACCGCGACAATATGCCACCGGTAACGAGCCAAGAAAAAGGAGAATAGGGGATGCGAAATCAATTAGACTTACGTTGGCGATGTACGTGACGCAGCCGGCGACTAGAGCTTTTGGCTGGTGCCTCCATTGCGTCTTCAGGGTGGACGGGACGCCGAACAGCAGCTCCGACGGTGCCCTGATCTCGAGCTGTTCCGGTGCCGAGATCGCCCCATTATGCGAACTGGGTCGCTGGGGTGGCTGCGGGGCCGGTCTATTTTTGCGGTGCCTTAATGTGCCCGTGGTAGTCGAATTCGTTCCGGTTATCGACGTGCCGCCATTACCCTCCGTCGTTGTTTCCGGCAGTTTTTCTCGTATCTCCTCCTTCAGTTGCTGTATGTTCGTCTTCTGCGGAAACGAGGGTATACGGGCGTGTTACGAGCGATCCTTCTTAACGCTGCCACTACAGAAAACTTTTCTTCGCTGTTTCTGTTCGACGACGTACTTAGCGTCCATGTACATAATGTATCGTTCACGCTAATTATACAGTAGTGCTCACTTAAGGACTGCGTACACTCGCGCACCGCTAGACCACGTATATGATTTGTTAATAATGCAAAGACGGAGTTTCTTAGTAGTCAAAATCGCTACATGAAAGGTCAATCTAGGGGGCTATTTCCTTCAAAAGTCCTACTTTTACGTTTACGACGCGTAATTCTCATTATTCGACAGCACGTCGAGGAGCCGCGAGAAGCTATGGATAGGCGACGGTGCTGTCGCCTATCGTGGCTGTCGATATGCTGCCGAATAATAAGAATTACGCGTCGTAAATGTAAAAGCAGAACATTTGAGGCAAACAGCCGCCTAGCTTGATCTTTTATCTAGCGATTTTGACTACCGAGAAACCCCGTTTTATAAGCAACTATGTTCTGATTTATAAAAGGAAGAAACGAATGATCTTTGTCACGATCGCTTGTTATTATGTTTCATACTCTCCGACAGAACATCTTGTAACGCTTTCAAGTAACTAATCGAGACTAAACTCCTATACGATGAATGCTGTGCCACGATTTCAATATTTACCAACATACCGCACGCAACGCACCACAAGCGACACAAGAATGTGTAGGTGAACATTGTAAACATACGCGTCTCGGGTAAAACGATCGAACAGAACAGAAAATATAATGTCTATAATGTCAAACCGCTGGTGCTAGGTGGCCAGATATCTCGTCAAAAGCGTCAATCGGCCTGTTCTGGGTCGCGAGATATCTCGTCCAGGGATACGAAGGGGTTAAGAGCTCTAGTCGCGAAGATCGTCCGACACCGGTAGCGGATAAGGTCGAAAAGAGACTCGCCTCTCGCAACCAACAAAATCGACTCGAACGCATACGAAAAGAGTCACCGACCGATGTTGTCGAACGAAAAACCATCCCCATGGTCTCGCGAACACTCGAACAACAGAAGGAAACATTTTTTTATATTCTCCCTAGTCGCTGAACCGTGTGACACAACGTTGCACCCGTTTCACCGGTCCCGATACGTTGCCGAACGAAAAAACAAAACTGGGGGAAAAGGGCGAAAAAAAGGAAGAGGCGGAGAGAGAAAAAAAAACGAGAACCAACCCGTCAGCGAAAAATTTTTTGCAAGGCGACGCAAGGCCACGCTCGCAAAATCCGGCTCGCGTCACAGAACGTACAATTACACGCGTAAAAGTCGCGTTTCGAATATCCAACCCCGTCACAGGGCCTCGGTCTGCCCCGAAAAAGAGGGAAACTTTCGACGATCTAGCCGAGCGAAACGCTCGGCACGGGCTGGCGTACACGAGAGTTACGATCGAATCGGATTCGAGGCATGCGAGCGTGTCGCTCGAATTCGGATTACACGCCGCGAATCATTTGTTACATCTGGCTTGGCCGTATAATTTGCGAAAAACAAGGGGACTCCGGAAAACCAGAAACAGAGATGAACAGAAAAAAAAATGGGGTGAGGTAAAGAGATTGGGAGACGAGCGGATAATAAAAAGAGAGATCGGTGGGGGGGAAAGAGAGAGGGAGACAGTATGGAACAGACGAAAGTAGACGGAAAGGTTGACAGACGCGAGATTTGAAAATCGGCGCGACGCGACGCGGCGGGGGTGGCGCGTCGCGCGTCCTCTCGGACCGCGAATCGTGAAATTCGATTACCGGCGAAAGAATAGACGTAAGGACCAGAGAAACGGAGGAACAAAAAGAGCAATTTGGGCGTGCGCGCGTCGACCGGGCGGCGATTAATCGAATTTAATTAGCTAATTAAGGGAGCAGCGCCGAAAAGACGAGCGGGACGAGGTAACGGAGTGGCTCGTTAACGGATCCGCGTATCGCGCTCGAGGCGCCCGAACAAAAACCATTAACGTCCGCTCGAGCGATCAGGCTGAAAGCTTTCTCGAGTGTCGCCTGCCCTGTCCCATCACCCCCCTGTACCCCTGATACACCACCTGCGTCGTCGCCCCTGTTTTCCGTATACGTATATCGGTGTACGGTGTACGCGCCCCGCGAACAGGTGAGTCGAAGCACGCGGGGCGAGCACAAGCGTTACAATAACGGCTCTTCAATTAGCCACGATATTTACATTATGACGCGATCGGCTGAAAAGCCGTCAGAAGCGATCGAGCTTGCCGTGTCACACAGCCACCCTCGAGCCTCGTTTCGTCCTCTTTTGCCCAAGTGTACGACCCTTGTCAGACACCCCGGTGAACCGTTCACGGCAATTCTTAACGGGATTGTTGCAACGCTTCTCCTCCTCCAGCTCCTCCACCCCCCCCCCCCTCCATCCTTCTACTCGTTCTCCAACTTCAACTCCTACTCTTACTCCTTTGCTGACACGCTGATTCTCTGTTTCCGCTGCACCGTTAATACGCGATCTTCGCGATGTGACGCGCCCCCTCGACGCTCGCAGGTGAGAGAATCGACGGGAGAAGAGTGTCACCCCGACGGGACCGTGATATCGCGTGACGAACGTCATTAGCCTCTTCCAGTCGATGTGCCTTGCAACAGCGCACCCCCGAATGGATACACTCTGTCTATTAAGGGGGCTACAACGGTATTGCAACTTCAAACAATCAAAGGAGAGAACGAACAATTTTAACAGGGTATGTTCTATACCTTACAAAGAGTACAACCCGCGGCAAAACCATAAGACATATAAGGAGTAAATAGTCTTATTCTACCGAAATTTACATGGTGAGAATGTCAAGAGATGCTAATAATTCCGATGTATTATATGTAACTCATTGGAATTGTTAAGAGAAGAAATAAGTCTCTATGCAGCTCCTGTTCCTTGCAATCCGTGCACGACATTTTTGCATAAAGATCCGCTGTCTACTTGCTACGTGTTATGTCCATCGATTTTACTATGAGTATGAAGCGAAGTGAAAAATTCTACAGAGTGCCTGAAAATTCTTTCAACATCCGGAAATGGGAGGTTCCTGAGATCATTTGGAGCAACATAACAAAGGAGTTGTTAACGATAAACACGGACCAATCAGAGCGCGACCTAGATGCGTGTTAACACAGTCGGCCCGGCGCGCCAACTGTCAAATGAATTTTTGCAAAGGAAAATGTTGCTTCAAATGAATTTTGAGACACCCTGTATATCATCGTGACGAAATAATGTTAACAAATTAGAATCAGAAGTCTAAATATGTCGAAGAAAGAAGACTTTCATAATTACCGGCACATGCTATATACATCACCGCTCACGGAAGTTTGGCCAAGAGAGAAAATTTCAAAATATAATCGTTTAAAACGTTTCGCTCGCTTCAAGAAAATTTATGTTATTACATAGTAATTTTAAATAACCTTTCTTCGAAGAAAAATGTATGTATGTTAAAGTATTTCACAACATTGATGTATAATCCGCAGTCTAATTGTAATCGTTCCTTGGACAGTAGACCGTATTTGTTTCCCTTTCGCATAGTTCTGCCGTAATGAAATTCCATAGGAAATCGATTAGTATTCATCGTGCACGAACGATTTCACTTACCAAGGTGTTGAGATCCTTATTGATGTCCTCCAAGTTTGGACCCTTGCAATTGCGATTCTGTGCACGAGTATTTGGGCCGCTGACTGATGCGAGCATCCTCTTCCTGTGCGCTGGCTTTTGGATTTCCAACACGGCCGCGAGTTCGACTTCCCAAACGCACCTCACGCGGTCCATATCGGTGTACAAGTGCTTTTGGAAAGTCTCCGTGTAATTTTGCAGGTGGATATTCTTCAACCACTCGACGACCGATTGGCAGTTGTTACCGACTCGCTTTTCCACGCGTTTGCTCAACAAACCAACGGCGTCCATGATCACGGCTCGCTCCTGGTCGCTGGTGATCCCCATTTCTTTCAGATCCGACTCGTCCATGACTCCATTCTGTGACATCAACGCAAAGTTTGCTCGACGCTTATCTTGACCCTTCAGCTCACGGATTGGGTCGTTCACCTCACCTCACGAATTTCTATTTCTTTAGTTTCTGTACAAGTTACGAAAAGGCTGCTCTTTTCCTTGCATACCCAGAAATGTTTGTCTTTCTCCTATAAATATTTGCCTTTTCCCTGTGTCATCCGGTAGATTTGGGCGAGAAGATGTGAGAAATCCAAGTATCGATCCAGCAGGATCAATGGTTCGCGAGTTATAAATGTTTAAAGTTGAGCAATTTCCAGTGTTTTTGACAGGTTAGCGCCGCCATGTTGAGCGTAGTATCGCCAGATGGCAGCACGAGCACGCGGTAATGCCAATAATTAATTGGTTGGTTGGTGATTAGGTCTGTCGGGGAGGGGGGAGGGGGAGGGACCGTTACTACACTCAACATGGCGGCGCTAACCTGTCAAAAACACTGGACATTGCTCAACTTTAAACATTTATAACTTATGAAGCAGTGATCTTCCAGGATCGAAACTTGGATTTCTCACATCTTCTCGTCCAGGTCTACTGGATAACATAGGAAAAAGGTAAAAATTTGTAGGATGGAAGGCAAAAATTTCTGGTTACGCAAGGAAAAATTTACCCTGTGAAAATACTAAAAACTTCAGGCACGCGCACACATCGGACATTCGGATAGTCGAGGTCCTACTGTACACAGGACGAGGCACCTAAGACTTTCGCCGAAAATATCTCCGTTGTGTTCAGTAATACGAAAAAATGTTTCAGGAAGAAAATGTTTCGATCAGTTGGGCAATATTGTAACGGAAAAGTTTTTTTATCTCTAGGTCATATTTTCCGATATTTTAAGATCATCGTCGTTTTTTTTAATGGAACAACGTATTTTGAATAGCGTAACATTATAGCTAATGAAAAGACAAATTCAACCATGTTTATTGTGTTATCCTTGAAATGATCTTTGAAGAAGTCATTCTTCAAAAAGCATAACTTAACGTATGAAGATCGTGTTCATGCTTACCGTCCTTTACTAGGGTTCCGTTGATGTAAACACTGAAACATTGCCGGAAGACATCTGTTGTTTACAAACTGCCATACTGTCTAGCATTTTCAAGAATGTGTTCAAAATGGTAGCCGTCAGCATTTAAACATGCTTGTAACCTGCTTCGTAAAGAAGATTGCACAGTATTTAATATCTCGCGAAAGAAAATGTTTACATCTACGGAACCCTGGTAGCGTACGGTAAGCATGAACATGGTCTTCGTTAAGTTATGCTTTACGAAGAATAACTCCTCCGAAGGACATTTATAAGTCAACATATTAAACATAATTAAATTTGTCTTTTCATTAGCTATAATATTACACTAATCAAAATACGTCGTTCCACTTTTTAGAAAACGCCGATGACCTTGAAATATCGGAAAATGTAAAGGTTTAAATTATGTTGGAAGTTCTCAATGAATTCTTGTGTTACCAGCAGTAGTTGTATGCAATACAGGAACAATAGAAAACAACGTATACTCACGATAAACTCGAGATCGTCGAAACCGTAATTGGTGAAAAGAGTCTCGTAATCCGCCAGGCCCAACGTTGACAACCACTGACCGACGGAAGTCGAAACAATGGGGCTGCTGCTAGTGTCTGAACTCAGACCTGCGTACAAATCAGACAGAACCGCAAAGTTAATTCATGAAAGACGCCATCGATACAAACCCCCCACGCGTCTCCCTTGTTTGCCCGTTTCTGCGAAACGATGACATCAAGCAATTGCGGGAGACATTAAGGGAGTATTCCCATTCGGAACCGTCAATGTGAGGCATTTCAGGGCTGAAATTTCACTCAGGAGACCAAACATTTTCAACTGTTCCGAATGTAACATTATTCGATTCGACAAAAAGATGATAAAACTTTAAATTCTAATGCGAGAACTCCAAGTTTCGGTGTACGGAGTTTTCTTTACAAGTTATACACGAATACAGTTACTCGAATTCAAGCGCATTTGAGAGGTTAGAACGCTGCCATATTGGTTTCCAGACATAGGTTCCTTTATCCACCAGATGACGGATGTGGGCAAAGTGCTATAGGCTGTTGAGAAGTCGCAGTACCACGAAGTTAGTGTATCTTTAGGGGAAATGGGAATCCTCGCCGTATCTCATTCTGTATAAATATTTTTGAAAACTGTAACTGTAATATATATTTTATTTTATTACTCGTTCATTTTTACTTTACTCTTATTATATTAAATATGGCTAATTCATTTCGTCAATTATAATTTGGAAATAGTTAAAATTTAATGTAGATGTCGATAATATGAGATCTGTATTTATTTCCTCGTAACTTACTTTATTTGAAAAGATATGTTTGTATCGCGGCCTTGTCGTTCCTTACAATTTTTTATCCAAAAAGTTTGTACCATTTTTACAAATGTTTACGAAATAATGCATAAATATACTTGTACACCTCGCTTTCATATTCTGTCCACCATTTTTAATTATCTTGTGACGTGACTTGTGGGCACCCGATACTCCGTTATCTTAAAACACTGCGTGCTATATTACTATGCCGGGTCTATAAGTATAATATACATATACGGTATGGGTTCAGGAAGCGAGTATGATACGGTGGGTGGATCCGCTTGGCCTGGGTAAAATCTGGGTTAGGTCTTGAATTTCTCGCATTAGAATTTAAAATTTTATCATTTTTTCGTCGAATTCTATAATATTTCATTCAGAAAAGTTCAAAATTTTTGGTTCCCCGATCGAACATGTAATCCAATTTAGACTAAAGAACGGTTAGGCTATCATAAATCAAGTGTTTTTAAACTTTGTACAATAAAGTCGCGATCTCTTCTACGGGGGGAGGGGGCATCCTCGCGAGGGGCCAAGAAGCTCGAGCTGCCCCGCGGTTCGTGATTACATGCTGTCCTTTTCTGCGTTCGGTATCCTTTGTAATTTCGGCGCGGTCATAAAAAAATAGTTTCCCTACGCGATCTCTGTCTCTGCTCGGAAGAGGCGATGGGAGCTAGACCGCGACTTTACTGTATATACATAGCTGTTCCGCAGTTACGCCCGGTTTCGGTACAACATGGAACGAATTAATCGTGTTATAGGAAGGGTCGACTGTGATTGTCGAAAGCCGAACTCAAATGAAAGATTCAGTTTACCTAGCCTTGTCTGGAACTCCTTCTCGAGCTCGGTGACGAAGACCGACTCCCTAACGAGTCCGGTCCCAAAGGACGCCATGATCTCCGAGATCTTCGCCCATTCCTCCTGCTCGTCGAACGGGCTCATTATGCTAAGGGATTTCTCGTCCCTTTCGCGGTCACGGTCGGACAATCGGAACGGAACCTCTCCGTCCTCGATGCGTTCTCCGCCTCCGCCCTCGCCTCCAGCTCCCATTCCGCATGCGGATGGCCCGTAAACGTTCCGCAGCCGACGCAAGGTCCGAGGCCGCTCAGCTGTCACGGATCCTTTCAACAAACCTGTCGAAGTTACAACATGCACGTTACACGCTGTCCCAGTGAAAAGAAAAAGCGTTCTCTCGACGTGTTAATCAACATTTTCCGCGCTCGATTGTTCGTCTTGGTCGATTATGTCGCAAGAGGTATAAAACAATTCCCTGCGCGTATTTTCTCCCAAGGCGTCTTCCGTACGGCAACGCTACCTTTCAGCAAAGACGTTACAGCATTCTCTCCGTAACCGTTCAAAGATCTCTGCCGTAACTGTCCAAATTTGATCCCCACCACTGGGAGACAAAATAACATCGGACACGATAGAATTGCGATTCTAATTACTCGTGTAATAAGCAATTCAAGTTTCAGGCGTGAAAGAGGACGACGAATGGAAAAGAAAGAGAGTCGAAGCGTCAAACCACGGTCCCTCTTTCTTTTTCAATCGCTGTCCTTCTCTACGTTCGGCAGAATGTAAAGAATGTAGTACGTCTTCGGTAACTGTCACTCTTCGAATACCGTATCGAGACAATTCATGTCATCTCGGTAACACAATCCGTGGCACGTGGGTCACATGCTAAACTTTCCGTTCAGGACATTTTTATACAAAATTTTTATGGAAAAACAATAAAAAGCTATAATTATGTTCTATTTTCATTTTCAATTCCATCGAATCGAATTTTCAGTTTCAACACTTTTTCATTTAATACATCCCACGAGCTTTCAATCAATTTGCCGTTTACACGAATTTTCTTCTGTGTACGCTGCAACGATCACCAGCGGGAGCCCATTTACTCTTTTTAGTATCGAAGAATTGTAAACATTGTTGTACTCTGGTGCTGCGAAGAACGCGTTTCGGATCGTAAATATAAAGGTTGTCCCCAAATTTACGCAAGATTTTAATTTTGCGCCATTTGTGCGGTAAAGTGTTGCCAACGGAAAAAAAGACAGCGTGACAGCTAACAATTCAGGGATATTAAAAATGGAGTGCTACACGAAAGACCAACGCGTTCTCATTGTTCAGCAATATTTTAACAATGGAGGTTTGGCAGCTACAGTTCTCAAGTTTCGTACAAAATATGGTCGGAACAGTGATTTAACTTCATCAACTGTGAAGAGAAACTGTGAATTCAAAAATTCAGGGACTTCTCTTTGGGGTTTTTTGAAGTCTAAGGTTTATGCCAACGAGTCCACGACCACCCACGCCTTGAAATTGAAAGAAGATTGAAATGATTGAAATGAGAAAGAAATTGAGCGCTGTATCAATGAAATTCCAGCAAAGCCGTGGAGGCCATTTACCTGATACGCTATTCCACACATAACCCTATACTGTATAATTTATGATCAATAAAAAATTCACTGTTACACGGTTTCAACTGATGTAAATTGCGTGAATTTTGGGACTCCCTTTAGTTACTAGGTTTCAACTGATAAATCTCGTAGGAAAACATTTGAATTAAAGTACCGATTGACTTGTTGACGAGACCAACGTTCCCGAAATTCGCGATCCAGCGAACGTCGTGTTCGGCAACCACGCTGGCCAGCAATTCCGGACGAGTATCTGGAATCAACCGTCGGATATCCATAATGGATATGCGGCACGTACGAACGAATCCGCGGATACGTTGAATATTCATTACAGATTCGACATTGTTCGATGCCTCCACGAGATTAGTTCCCCGAAGATAATCAAGACCGACTCTCGACACCGATGTCGTTAAACAATGACTCGCTGCCCTTAAACGCGAAATTCTCCTTCGTTTAATCTCAATATGCTCAGTATAATTCCGCTCAAAAATAGGAAACAAGAATGTGTTTTTCCTATTTTGATCCTAACAAACATCCTAACAGAAGCCTCCACCGTGAAAATCTTTCACCGACAGAACAGTTTATTTTATTCCAAGATACCATAACATTTAACTTCATTGCATCGTCGCAAAAATTACATTTTTTTGAAGTGTTAATTTAAATATAATATCCGTTTTTAGGAATAAATTGTAACGAAGCATCTATCGGTCTAACAATTCATCGTACTCAAACTGCCTGATAAACGACAGCAAATCTTTGCAAATAATAGCGAATATGTGATTGATTAACAGGTTGACTCCGACACCGGCGTCCACGAAGTCATATAAATCGGGAGTTTATAATTGACTCCCTTAAAATATTTTCCAACCCCACTGCGAGGAGTAATTTCGTCCCTAAACAAGTTTATCCGCGGATACCAAAGAACAGATGTTACATTCTGGGACGAAAAGATAGCACACTTTGAAATTAATGTAATTTCTGTTTATTAATCGTTATAAATTCAATTTTTTTATACGCATATTTTCAGTGTGCCTTTCTTAACATATACGAATGAAATGAAACGAAGCTTCATTAACTTATCCACTTTTATTTAAAGAAGTAGAATTATCAACGAAATATAGAGGGACAAAATGATAGAACACTTAACAAAAAATTTGAAAATTTGATGCTCACTATTTTGTAGGACCTCCTTTACAACAGCGCTACTCGCGGCACCGCGACATGCTGCCGAACAATGAGAATTACGCGTCGTAAACGTAAAAGTAGGACTTTTGAAGCAAACAGCCCCTTAGATTGATCTTTCATCCAACGATTTTGACTACTAAGAAACCCCGTCTTTGCATTATTAACAAATCAGGAGTGGAATCCCGAACCCTTGCAATCCTTGCATACGTATACGTGGTCTAGCGGTGTGCGAGTGTACTGTGGCGATCGAGTGTCGTCTGTCTAGAAGACGCAACCCTTAATACCGAACCAGTACCCACTTTATCAATTACGTTTTGTAATGAATGTTTGCTCTTCGGTAACTTCTGCACAACCGAGAAGCATAAATCTGCTACTTGTGCTATCATTTTGTCCCGCTAGAATTCTGTTACAGTAAATATTCTCGTGATATTCGGTACGTTGTACATACAGGCATGTCAGAAGACGTTGACATATTAAAATAGTCATTTGCTTCAGTTTATTGTACCAAAAGAGAGAAAAAACAGATGACGTGCATATCTTTTTATCCCGGAGTGTAAAACAATATTTTCGACTAAACTATAGATGTGCAAAGTTTCGTCAAAGTCGGCGATTGACAGTTGGGTTCGACGTTTCTAGTGGGTACAACGTGGAAACCTGTCCGGCAAGCCAATAGATCCGATTACCATTTCAAGATGACAAGACGAGGCAGTTTGTCTTCACCTTCGATGCTCGATTCGACATCGGAAAGTAGTGATTAAAGCGCAATCAAGCTCCGAGGATCGTTCGGCGGACGTTTACGTCATTAGCGGGCCGCAAACAAGACCGGGATCGGCCGCGACAGCTCGAGTCGGCGTTCAAGCCCTTAAACGTCCGACGTCGTCACGCTCCGACAGGTGCGAATAATCCCCCTTCCCCGCACTCCCATTGGTGGTGTTCTCTCATTCTTCGGTCTTTTCATCGTCTGGAGCTTTGGTCGAGGGAGGGCCCCGAAGAGCGACCGGGTAACGCCGACATTAAAGACAATCCGTCGTTTTCAGCGGCCTGACAATCGACGCCTCGGTAATACCCTCGGCACGACGTTCGCCATGGAGATTCTTTCATACGAATTTCACAAATGAGAATTCGCGATACGCGGCGCGCGCGAATGGCCGACGACGTCTGAATGAGGGGCACGAAGAGGAGAGGGGATGCAGAGGAGGGCGAGAGGACCGCCTCGGCACGGACGAAAGAAAAGAAAACGAAGGGAAGAAGAGCGACGCGCGGCACGGAAGGGCGAGCGGGAGGGAGGGAGGGAAAAGAAAAAAGTACCACTTTAAGCAGCGGCTATGAACGCCTTTCAAAGACGCTGTGTGTATCCTATCCGCACGGGTGCACCCGAGAGGGTGGCCGCGAGCGTGTACCAGCGTGTATGTGCATGCCTCGTGAAAAGCTCATAAAAATATTAAACAGAGAAAGAGAGAGAGAGAGAGAGAGAGAGAGACGGTGGACGGAGGATACGAGCGAAGCAAAGCGAGGGTGAGAGGTGCAGAGAGCGAGAGAAAAAGAGAGAGATGGCGAAGGAGGCTAGCGCGCACGTTACAAGCAGCAAACGTACGTAATTTTAATTAAAGCTCCATGATGAAGGGCGTCGCCTGCTCGCGCGCACTCCAGCCAGCAGCGCTATATTATGTAGGCAGTTATTCAAGTCATATACACAAATTACATAAATCCTCATCGTCGTCCCTTTCTCCCGCTTTACATCTTCTATCAGCCTTTCCCTTTCCTTCCATCCATCTCCTACACTCCCACCCACCCTGCTGCTTACCATCTCCGCGGAATTTTTTTCTTCTTTCTGCGTCTCGTCTTTTTTTTTTTAATACATCCCTTCTCCCCTCGACACAGCCAGTTCTATCCCTTTCTCACTTTATCGTTTCTCTCGTTGTCATTCTTCCTGTCGTCGCAAGAGCGACCGCTGGCTTTCACGGCGTAACAGTTTCCCTCGCGAGGGAATCCGTTTACTCCCAGTAATTGGGAAGAGCTGCGACATTATGCGCTTTTTCTTCCCCCGTTATTTCATCGTCGGCTCGCCCCTACCGCCGTTTTAAGGAACAGACGCGCGCGCGCAACAGCGTCGAACGCGCTCCTTTCTCGTACCGTTACCTCTCTCTTTTTATTTTTGATCTCCCTCTCTCCCTTCCCGGGTCCTCTTACACCCATTCGCCACTCTATTGCTCGACCTTTTGGTCCACGCGTCAGAATTGACACAAGGGAAGGTTCCAGTCTAGATTTTTGAAAAAATCTGATTTTGTTTCTTTTAATTACATTTTTTACTTCTTTGATATTTAAAGGATCCGCAGTTAAAAGGAAATATCGAAATTTTAAGAATTATTGAAGTTACAGGCTTACGCGTGACGACTTTTTACCTCCCCACGCAAAAATTCAAACACCTTTTCCTCGAAATATTACTTCCAAACTGGAAAAAAAAACAAATATCTCGAAAACTACTAAACTACTAAAACTTATCATACGAAAGCGTTAAAAAAATTGCACCATCAATAGTAATTTTTAAATATTTCTCCGTGAACCTAAGATTATTTCGTATCTTGTACTCGATAATTTTCAAAGTATTTTCGAAACAGTTACAGTTAAAATAGCTCCGAATGCAAAGGTTTAAACAATATACTTTTTCCAAAAACAAAGATATTCGAGTCAGGACTCATACTCGCCGTACCTCTAGCCCCCTCTTACATTACCTACTGCTTTTTGCCACTTTGTACTACAACTTGAAAGAATGTCAGATTGTGAAATGTACTATCTTTTTGCTCGAGAGTGTAGTCCATGACTAGGCAAACCGTTCAGTCCCCTTAACTCTTTATCCCGTGATTCCTGCCTCCTCGCGGTCGCGGTCCATTAAGCGCTGGAAAATTTGCAGCGCTGCGCGACGCCACGATCCTTGGTGCTCGTAAACATTAAAGTAATCCTTGCGTAAATAAGTGTGCACGCCATGGATTTAACAGGACACGTTTCCCCATGGCTTGAAGACCGGATTCCGTTGGATATTAAAAATCCGTGGCCATTAAGTCACTCGTAAACGACGCGTCGTTACGATTTTCGAATCTGTCCGCTTACACCGTTCGGGGAATGGCCATTAAAGAGGACTTCAATTGACGACAATAGTTAAAACAATTTTATATTCGATTCGGCCGTTATCGGAGAACCAAATTAATTCGATAGACTGACGCCGCAATTTACAGTTTGGAAGATAAATGGCAATACCTAAAACAGTTTATGGTGGTCTACTCAACAAACATTCGTCAAAAATATGTGTGGATCGTAGATAAATATCGATGAATTTATATTGGCGTATTTGAGATACTCGTACTCTATGGATCAGAGTAACGAGTAAGGTAAGTGCACCTATTACCGCGGCTGTATGTTTTACTGTGGTATTGTTTCCCAATGAGATTAAAATACGTAGAAATAAATATTTTGCCCTGAATAAAGTTGTACAATTCGTATTTATATCGTTGCATGTACATGCAAGGAATTAGTTGATATTCGGTGAATTTCTTTTAATTGTGCCATTTTATATAGATTATTTTATAGGCGATTTTGTTAAAAATATGCGCGGAGAATAAATAAGAACGAACGTATAAAAGCGACTCCGAATTATTCGATATCGATGAATTACATGAAAAGGTTAGAACAGACAACAAAGCGTTGAACTGGTCGAATGTACCTATCTCTGCGGTATATTTTCCGAATGAGATTAAAATAAGTAAAAACAAATATTTTGCTTTGAATAAATTTGTACAATTAGACGATCAGACACGATTTCGTATCCTTATGGTCAATTTCCAACAGAAACATACTTCACGAGTTTCCCCGGTCGGCTGATACGATACCTCGGATCTCACGTTAATTTAACACTGCCCTAAAACTGTGTCAATTTCGCGTTCAACGAGCTCGCTGCAAATTAAGGAACGGGACTTCTGGGAACTCATTGCTAAAACGTTATTCAGGATGAGTAAGAATGCAAAGCACGATTTATAATGTCTTGGAGTTACCCGGAATGATTTCCATTTGCACAAGAAAATTTCTTGGAGTTCCTGCTACGCATAAATCAACTTCTTCGATCGTCGTGTCTAAAAATGAGATATCTATTTGTCCGAAAAATGTCATATCTATTTAACACGCGGTAAAACTACTCCGAACATTATCTGGCAAATAAAGTCGATACGATTAGAAACAAATAAGACAGAAAACTATTCGAATAAAATTGTACAACAATGTATTGAACATTGTAGCACGTTAGCAGTAGGAACATTTGCGATAGCAACAATGAATATTCGCAACCGTTAACACGCTAGACGCGAAGCTAATTTTGTTTTGTTTTCCCTTTCACTTTTTATTTACGTTTAAAAGACTTGCTTATCTTATTTCTGTTTAATCTATCTCAATTAGATCTACATATTAAGACAATGTAGATATATTTTTAAATATTATACGAATTGTATATTCATTTGTAATTCGACACCATCGGTCCCCAGAGGTTGATATACTGTTTAACGCCTTAAAAGTAAACTAATGGCTATTGAATACGTTTAATTTTTTAATTGATTCACTTGCTCCGAAAATTGTTTGGAAAGTGGAAGTAACGATTTACTAGTGCACGAGTTGTTCCCGCATGTTTAAACTGTGCAAAATTATTCAACAGACTCTGTCACTATGGAGAGTATTCGGTATGCAAATGCAGATAACTTTTCTGAACAACAAGAACTGTAAATTCACTGTAAAAAACTGTACAAATACTAGTAGTATAAACGGAATAACCGTTCAATTAAAGGTCATGAGGAATAGAAGCTACTATTCAACAATATTCTTCGGTTTATTGTCCGATTTCGATTAAGCCCACTTCAAATCTGACTCGGAAAATAATGAATTGTTCATTGACATACACTGTTAACAGCATTTAACTAAGCTAAACAAGCCACTGAATAGTATCCAGTACTAACTCTCCCCTGTACGTAATGTTCGAAACGAGATCATGCCCCTTTTCAGCTCTGAAACATGAACAGCCGGCCCGTAAATTATGCTGACATTTGTCATTCGATCATGCTTCGTAATATCTGTCGAGAGTTTATTTATACGGTGCTTCACAAAATGATAAGATATTTTAAATATTTATATATTTTGTTTACCTAACCTTAAAGCCATAAAAAACTACGAGTTTTATTAGGAACAAAAATTATAATGAAATAATCCATTTACATTTATTAATTACTTTTACAAAGTAATCCCATTTGGTCTATTGATTCGTTTTGTTGTACTACAGCGTAAACAAGCAGAAGTTTCGGTTTTTATTTTTTACATTACATTTCCTACCTTCGATGGTACGAAATAAATAAATATACAAAATTGGCTTATTATGTTGTTCAACAGTGCATGTAGCTGGGCAACAAATGTGCCTACGTTCCTCGATGACCGCTGTGCCCTTCGTCTCGCCGCAGTAATTCTAAGGAAACGGGGAAACTGGTGTTCCGACGACGATCGGTCTATTAAGGCGAACTTTGACGCGTATATTCGATTCAAAAGTCGCAGTTCATCAATTAAAGTCAATTGGTCGTAGGTGCTACACGCGTTCTTGAGCTAATCACAAGGGAACAGTCATTCGGGTAATCGCGACTGGTGATGAATGCGTTAATTTATGGGTGATGTAATGACTCCATTACGGAAATGGATAATTTGTTAATCGCTACGCTGAATAAGATAAGAACGACCCGGACGTGCGACAAGCTCGCCTCTTCAGCTTAGCAAGATTATCGTCGGAGGTTTCTGGATCAAGTAGAACTCGAAATCTCTCTTAAGCGCTGATTGTTAGGAAAAGAGAAACCGATGAATGCGTCTTTATTATTTTATGAGCCGATACCTAACAACGCCGAGATTCTGCGATAACGTCGGAACAGCAGAATTCCACGGTTTGATGAATCCGCGTTATTGTTAAATGGAAATGTAGTGCTGCAGACTAATGTAAATGAATTATTAATAGGAATTAATATGCAAGTGTATTGGAATATCGTGGAATAGGATACAGGTAGACCGAGGTAGCTGAAAGAACTCGATTTCGTATAACATCTGGTAAAGAACTACCACCAGCTTTTATGGATAATGCTCGTCCAAAAACGTTGTCTCGCTTAATTATATTCTCTGTCGAATAGAAACAGGTGAGAAAAGAGCGGCTATCGATGCGGAGTAACTGCGCAACATGATTGAATATGCTAACGACGCTAGCTGACTCGTAACACCGCTAATTGAGCATAATCATAATAATCCATGGATTATGAAATGGATATTCACTTTAAAGATGCAACACCAAATGAATTCTTAATAACGTTGCAAATTCCGAGCAACAATGTGTGCCGTGCGTGATATTAGCTTGTTACTAGCTCATAATGAAAATACAGTATCAATAAGACGAAGATTTTAGTTCTTCCCTTGAGATTCGAGTTATCGAGGTTCGACTGTACTGTAAACAGCAGTTTCGTTTGACAAAGAATAATTGTACTTTTTATTTATTTTTCATTTCTTCGAGAGCAACACGTTATTTGTTAAACGGTAGAATCATTCACAGCTAACGCATCGAAGGTTTTTGTTATAAAGCAACGCGATGCTGCCACGGGCACCTCTAACGTTTCCGTTCTTGCAAGCTGGACGAATTCCTCGATTATCTTCGCGAGACGACTCCTATCGAGGTGGAATCGTTTATCGAGCGTTAACGTTCCACGTATTCGCGGTCATTTACACGGTAATGCCTCCACCGTTTGCCTTAACCTTTCTGCGAATCGCGAATACGTTCGAGGCACTGCTGGCATTCGAAAGTATAATCGCGTGAAATCGTTTCGAAGAAGGCCGACGTCTGAGGAAATGGCGATGGCCACTGGTACGCGAACAGAATGGTAACAAGATGGTTGATCGACGTCGCTTTGCCTAAAACCTTGAACAGCCTCAAGACAGCTTATCGCGCCACACACATACACTCCTGCTAAAAAATATGTGGACACTTTGTTGCAAGTATAATTTATTTGAATAGCATCAAATTGTACAATCTAATTATTACAATCTCTTGAATAAATAAAAGTTTCTTCGGCAGGCCTAACACTGTTTCAATCTACGATGATCCATTAGCCTGGTTTGCTGTCTTCTCGAGACAATAATAATTATTATCGGTGAGATATGTAACGAATTTATTAATAACTGTATAAACTAGACCGCATAAAAAATGAATCGTGTCGTCCACATAATTTTGAGCGGGAATGTATATGTATATCGTAGACATAAAAATAATTTTTTTATTTGTCGACAAAAGCATTAGAGCAGTTTTAAAAAGATATTTAAAGTGGATACCCGGTTAACGACGCGTGAAACAATAGTATTTTGTTCTAAATTCGTGTGTTCTAATTCGTTATTCTTCCTTCTCTATGTTCGGCTTCTCCTTTGAATTTCATTCTGTCCTTCTCTATGATCGGCTTCTTCTTTAAATTTCATTGTCCTTCTCTATGTTCGAACTCTCCTTTGAAGCAACAAAAATACGATCAAACATACCAACCTTACTGTCCACCATAATACGGCTGTTGGACAGTAATGTCGGCTTTACTGTAGTATTTTATTCTAAGAATATTGGAAATATTGGTATTTTGTCTTTATTTTCAATTTCAATTTGAAATATTATTGCTGAAAGTAATGGTTCGAATTCAATACATTTTGCGAGTATAAATAGTTTCATAACGATAAGATACACTGTATGTTTACCGACAAACAAAGAATTTTTAAAAGAATATGAACGTTGCGTGCGTTCCATTACATACTCTTTTAACAAACTATAAAGTGATAATGCTTTTTCGGTGACATATCTCCTTGGATATATCCATTGGAAAACTATTGAAAATAAACATTTTTTGGTTGAAATATATTATTATTCTGTCAATTCTCCATCCGCTCTCTCCTCCCTCTCTCCCTCCTTATTACAATTTATGGATAGACCGTACGGTGATTAACTTCAACAATTGATTAAATTAGTCTCCGATTTTTCGATGATTTCTTTTTTTAATCAACGATTGACGAATAACTTCATCAATCGATTGAATCAATCGTCGATTTTTCGTTGATTTCTTTTCTAATCGTGCACATTAATCGATCGATCTTGATTAAAATTTTAATCGATTGATGCCCAACTCTGGTGTTGACTCGCTGTCTGAAAAAAGTCGGATCTTCGCCAGAAATTTTAGAATCATTCGAAAGTAGAAACTGGGAAAAAGCTGGGTTCATTTAATGTCCCTTGTAATTACTCTGGCAGACAAATGTTATGGTTTAAACTTGGCAAATAGCGTTCGTACTGAAATTATTTTATGGAGAACCGTAAAGAGAACCGTAAAGTATAACCTCTTCAGCGGGAAAAGGCCGCACTGCTTTTAAACGCATAGTTGCCACTTAATGAATAGTAAACGAATAGTAATTAAATCGGGCAAGGGCGTATTCACGTTTTGATAAATGCATTTAGACAGACAATAACAAGACAGAATTTTATACCGTCATTGATGTGACGTGTCGATAAAAATGCAATAAGAATGTAGGATTTCTTGTGTACTGATTGAAAATACTTTCATGACACTTCATACTCGTGGTTTATATGTATTGGATGATTCATACTTGAGCAAAGCAAACGACCCGGTTATCTCTTTGGAGTGAAGCGATATAAAGAAACTGGAATAATGTTTCGTTTGAAGTGGGATTGCCGGTATAGAGACCATACCGTGACTAACGTATACGTGTAGGCGTCAAGGTCGCGGGAAGGCCAATTCTCTGGTTTATTAATAAAACTTGATACCTGCTCGCTTATGAAAGTGTAATTAACAATGAATCAAGGTCATTCGAGCTCGGTCAATGTCGCAAATCGCGAATTCTCGTAATTTTTTAATCTAATACATTATCAAACTCCTAACAGTTAGCATCTGACTATTTTCTACTCGATGAATTCAAATTCTTGTTGTTTAAACTTCGTCGATATGCAGTCACAAATTGTCGTAATCCTTGAAACTAACACACTATAAAATTACTAACAGCAAGTAGCGGAATTCGTTTTATTTTATTCGTTAAAAAATAGTAGATGTCGAGCAACTAAAATACTGATTCTCCGATTTGATTATGCGACGAGTTATCGGATTTATTACGCAACCAGATGCGTTCACTCCATAGAAGTGCTTGGCGCGAAGAAAAATTGCAGCGCGACCGTTATCTCTTTGTTAGCACCTAAAACGGAAGCGAGGCGGTTATTAAGATCCGTATCTGTCAGGGCGAAGAGCGAAAATATTTTCCCCGCATTCAAAATATATTTTTCCACGACGGGCCGCTGCTATTTCCGTCACCTCGTAAAGTACAACCCACTTCGGTGTAATTCCCTGAATTAAACGTAACGGACTCTTTCTTTTCCTGAAAAATTCGTCGAGACGCAACATACCTGACACGATACGGATGGCAGGACGGAAATAAACGGTTTTGGTAGCGTTCTTCGCCGCGGGACTGTTTGTTTTTCCATCGTTTCAAAAAAAGAATCAAGGTTTATGATTTATCGGCGATCGACAAGTCAATTGTTGTTCGTTCGCGCGGACGTGAAATCCAATTGTATATTTATCCAGATGGGCGCTACACATACAATGGATCTAAAAAGTATTTCAACACTAAATTTCCGATTCTCGAGAAATTGTCGATACTCGAACAAGGAATAATTTCGTTTAAAAAAAATAAAGCCTCTACTTTCGCAGGCTATCGTCCATTTTTGTCTAGGATATTAAATTTCTGCATGATGTAGCAGGTGAAAACTGAGGACACGTTTTTGGTCGAAAATAGTACAAATTACATCGTCTGTAAAAGCATCGCAACAATTTGTTTCCTAAATGAATTTATTACAAATTTCAAGATCGAAGCTTCCTCTTTACGACTTCATAAAATTTGATCTACAAATGTTCTGGGGGTGTTTTACATTACAAAAATTAGGAACAAGTTCGTTTGTTTAAAGACTTCACGGTGTACCTTGTACATATTATTGCATAGTTGACAAAGTGGGTTACCCTGGGATCGTCAACAAGTCATTTCGCCGATAATGTTTTCATGTTTTGACACGGTCTAATCGTCGACAAATATTTTCATCGATACGGTCAAATCGTCAACAAATCGCACCCTTGCGGTAAAAGTAACCCAAGTAAACAAAACTACGTTTTTCAGAAACAGCGAAAAACTGTTTCTAACATAATAGGATATTGCAGAGGCGTCAAAAGCTATTGTTAGACAGAATATTATTTTGAAGTATTTTAGCCTTACAACCATTAAAAACGACCATTTCAACTTGTGATGTTTTTTATCCGTATCTGACCCACACAGAACTGTTATACGAGGTGTGATCAAAAAGTGAGGGGTCTTTTTGAATTTTGCAGGATACCTACAGTCGATTTTCGTTTTATTTTTTTTCTAATGCTGGTACACTCGTCACGAAAATATTAGTTCGCAGTTTCAGCTATATAGCATTTTTTGTTTGTTTGCGAGAAGCATAAAGGTTAGAAGTCTTTTGCGTGCTCGGCGACTTTTTGCTGTCGAAAAAAATGGATCAAAGAATTTGCATCAAATTTCGTGTAAAAAATGGAACGAAGTGCTCCAAAATTAATAATCTTAATAAAAATAATTTCAGTATGCATATAAGTTACCGAAATCTACAAAACGCATTTTTTAAATTATCGTTACAGGCTGGGATAAAAAAGTTGACGAAACATGATTTTTAAAATTTTGAATGATTTCCACCAATTGCATTTTAAACAAATTTTTGTGTACTCATTCTCTAGCAATCTAGGCGGTGTAACGTCTTAAAAAAATCCAAGTCCGTTGGACCAATTTTAAAAAAAGGTGTGCGTTTTTTAAGAGTGTCTATTTAACATTGTTCCCGACTGTATATCAGACAAAAATGAACGTTGAATGGTAAAAGTAGAGGCTTCGAGCTTCAAAATAACGTTTAAATATTGACAATTTCTCGAGAATGGGAAATTTAGCGTTCAAATATTACTTTTTGGATCCACTGTATATCAGGGCCGTATTATAACATAACAGACACGGCAAGAGCTGTGTCGTGCCAAAGTTAGAATCGGCTCTAAAAATAACGGAATTGCGAGCCTGAAATAGTTGAGGCGGACAACACGAATTCTACGAGAAAAATGACCCCGGCCCACGTTTCTCATGGACATCGATGCCGCTTGCTTTTACGTTGGAACTATCAACGATCAATGTATAACTGTCCTCTATTTTTCAATACCACAGATTAATCCCATCGCTGCTGACATCGCAGAAAGTCAAATTCACAGTGCAACTGTATGTCGCAGTTAGGTATGCATTGCACACTGGTATTGGTATGCTCTAGGGCAGTGTTTCTCAACTCGGAAATATCGAGCGGAAGTGTCGAGCACAAATATCATAGATAAAAATGGACGATGGTCTGCGAATTTAGAGGTTTCGAGCTTTCAAATAAGTTTAAACTTATTATTGTACTACTTTTTCTAACGAAATTGTCTTAGTTCAAGTATCAACAATTTCTCGAGAATCGGAAATTCAGTGTTCAAATAGTTTTGGATCCACTGTAGATACCGTGTCGTTGAAAATCTCAAATTGTTATTCGTATACATCGATGAAAACATAGTGTCGGTCAATCGAATCGATATCGACTTTTACAGATGATTCAGTTTGAAGCATTTTCGACCAGAAACGTGGCCTCAGTTTTTCACCTGTTACGCTGAATCATGCATAAATATCCTAGACAAAAATGGACGATGGTCTGCGAAATTAGAGACTTCGAGCTTTGAAATAAGTTTAAATTTATTATTGCACCACTTTTTCTAACGAAATTGTCATAGTTCAAATATCGACAATTTCTCGAGAATCGGAAATTTAGTGTCGTTAAAAATCTCAAGAAACATGTCAATATAAATTGCTGCAATATTTATCAAAGGTAACAAATCAGTCGTTTTAACTGCTTCGGTAGCCTCGCGAGATAAAAATGTAGTTTATAATGACGCCATCAATATTGAAAACCGGCACGAGGACTTGAACGATCAAGTTTGGTTCCTCGTGTTTCCGTGCAACTCTTATCGGAACCGGTGTGCATACCGTGTAAGTGTAATATAATCCAACGCGAAGGAAATGTCTCTCTAACTTTCTTCGTCGACGCTTTCATCGAAAGAATGCGTTCTGACAAAACTGCGCTAATGTAACACCCGAAAAAACATGCGAGTTCCGTGTTTTTTTAATCGCGACACCGAAAACATCTTTCCGAGATTCGTATAAAATTGGACAAATAAGGATTTCTATTTTACAGAAATGACGAGTTGAACTCGCATCGAAGATCTCGATCTTTCCTTTTCTTCGATCTGAAGAAAATTCCACTTCTCTGTTATAAATATTTAAGCATTCGATCAATGTGGATGCGTATACAAAAGATAAAAATATTTTTCTTTCGTTTATGAAATTATTTAGGACAAAGAGGTTCTAGTTGTTATGGTTGTGAGAATAATCATACAAGGGGTTTATACAGTTTATAGACTTCCGATGTCGTGCATTTACGACACAATGTGAAATCGAGCACATTTTCTACTACTAACCTTACATTATTACAAATGTTTAACCCTTAATTGATATGGACTATAATCTAACTATTATAGACAGCCTCTTAGACCGTTGAAAAAATGTAAATTAATCCTCCTAATACGTGGGTACGCACGAACCGTAAATAATTTCACGAATTTAATTTAATATAACTACTATACATATACATACGTAAATTAAGTAAAATTAACTGTTACAGTAATTAGTTTTACTATAGAAGTTAAGAATTAAATACAAACAAATTTAGAGATACGAAAATCATTTTAGTTTATGGTACTCGAGTGAAATGGAGCCAAAGTCAAGGAGGACGGTATTCAAATCGATTTCGCCGGGCTGCCTTTCTATTGACAAAATCCCGACAGGGTAGTATGCAACGCACAATTGGTACGAGCAGAATATCTTTAAAAACAAACAACAACAATTTTCTTAGATTCCTACTACAGAGCCATCCCACACACACCACGTGGCCTTTCGTAGAATCAGTATCTACCCTCTGAATCACCGATAAACGCGCAGCCTTCCGGATATTTAAAGCACGAGCGTAGACAGTCCGAACCTCCGAAAAGCTGTGACGGTCCGTGCGATCGATCGCGTCTCCGAATTCGTCGAGAGAATTAGACAAACAGAAAGTAGTAATTACTCACAGAACGGTTTGATCCGTGTCAACGATAATCCCCCGTTCGATCTGGCCAGCGCAGCGCGGCGATCAGCTCACAAGGGAAACAAAACACCGGTTTCTCACCTCGTCACGCGTCCCCGAAGAGTGACGCAACGAGGGAACGAACGAACTATTATTACATCAGGGAACGCGACGAGCAACAAGTACCGCGGTTTTTGCCAGGCACGCCAGGAACTTGGTGCATGCAGGATTCCCGTGGAGCGCACGTGGCGCGGGTTCACGCTCGCTTGCGCGCAAGCGAACACGAGCAAGCGCACCAACACACTCGAAACACGTACCACGAACAGAGCCCAGAGGGTCCCAGAGGGTCCTTCTTCGTTCCCCTGTCGCAGATGCCCGACTCCGGTGTCCCTCGTCGGTTTTTCTTCGTTTTCCGCCTTCGAGCAACCGTCTGTCGTCCTTTTCCCTCTCAACGGGACGCGGCACGGTCCCCCCGTCCACCTCCCCGTATGTCCCTCAAACTTTCAGTGGCCCGGCCCGAACAATGGCCTCACAACGTCATTACACGAGCCGCTGCCGACTCGTTCGCATTCCCAAAACACGGACCCACCGACACGTGCGTCATCCCGGAAAAACTGTCCCAGCTGATGCACGATACTCTACCAACGCGTGTCTGCGCAGTCAAGTGGGGCGCCCTTACTTTTGGGGGACGTGGCTTCCTACACACCTATTCACGGTTTTCAAAAAAACCTAGTCCATCTTTCCTTCTTCCCCGAAATCGAGTGGCTGTTTTAATGTTCGATCCACTTTTTCAGCATCTTCAGAAAACACATAGACGATCTTTGTCCTCGTCTAGAAAACGAATTGCTTGGAGTTTGGTTAAAAGCGATGCTTTTTAGGGCGCTTCGTGGAGGAACGTAGCATTCCGCGTATCGCTTCAGGATTTTCAAGAATCGATTTAAATCAATTTTGAACGCGTTTTATTAGCGAATGCTGCTTTCTAGACGCCTGTCCAGGCTCGTTACTCGAACATCGCCGATTTTCTCCTCCTGGGCGAGAAATCGGTCAGATTTCGACGAAACGCAATGGATTGTACGATCGCGGAAGCACGTTCGAAAGAAACGAAGGAGTTTCCTTTCGTTGGGAACTCCGGTTCAGAATCACTGCAACGTCGCTGTCGGCTTCTACAGAGAAATCTTTTGTTTCCCGGTCGTCGTCGTTTGGTCTCAAGTATAGAGCGTAAGAGGCGCCGCGTGAAACCGTGAAGAGGAACGCTATGCCAGCACTGCGTCGCGGCCACTATTTTCGAGTCAAGCGGTACGCGTGAATTCCTTTCCACTTCACGAGCACGGTCAGGAATACGAGCGTTCCCGGCGGTTTTCTGAACACGAACGACACGCCCTGGCCGCACGAGCCGCGCGCGATGATCCACCTGCCTCGATCGATCCTCGTTCCTCCGCACACTGACGGCCGATCCCACCGGTTCGATCGGTCCTCCTTCGACTCCGGAACACGTGACCCTCCGTTTGCCTCCACCCGTCTACCTGCCGTGTGACTCAACCGTCGCACTTTTGGCGAGTTTCCGTTGTTTTTCGCCACCGAACTGTCCCAACGCAATGCCACGCCGATACTTGCAGTTGCGCTGCGAGTTGCACGTGATCAACGGACGGCCTCGGCCACGCCGCCGGAATAGACCGATCTTGACGATGACAATTCGTTTGCGCGCCAAGGTCGACGACCAACGCGATATCATCGGAAAGATTTCAGTTGAACGTCATTGTTTATTTCGATGCCAACAATATTCCTGGATTTATGGAATAGTTGACCGATAAACTGGACGAGCCTCTCTTGCTCGACACGCGATTTCCCATGAGCGTGCCGATACGAGAAGAGTGAAGCCTTGTTCGCCTACTCGAACTCAGGAACGATAGAGTTTAATCATTTGAATAGCAGCCTTTCTCACGAGCTGATTTATCGGCCTCGTAACCGTATCCAGGCGCCGACAATCAAATATGCATACTCGATCGGTTTCCTGGTTGCGCGAATCACATTCTTACCGATCATCCATCGATAAACGTCAACCTGTTCGCTGCTTGAACGGATGGTTAAACAAACGTTTGCTGGCCGATATAATCGAAGAATTCGACCGGTGTTTGTCGTAGTTTTTCCGCGTCACAGAGCGATCGGCGAGGTCGACGCCGAACCGAACGGGCCAGAGCCGAACACCTTTGTCCCAGCTGTCTTCGGCCCGGATGCCTCTAAATCACCTGGAAAAAGCCTGGCCATGCCAGTATCCGAGGAATCCGGTCGTATCACTTTCACTGGTGCCGTGTATCGACGATTACTCCTCTCTTGATCGATCCTGGGTGTCCTCCGACCGGTCAAAGATCATCGGGACGACGTGGAAACCGGTCCCACCGAGTCGATACGACACGATTCGATTAAATTCGATTCGATCCGATCCGATCCGATCCGATCCGATCCGAGTTGGCTGCGACGCACAGTCGAGGTTCACAGGTAAACCGGCTGGGTTCAACGGTTCAACTCGATCGCGAAATCGAAGGAGACCGACGAAAGAACTCGAGGAAGGAACCGTGCTAGCAGGAACCGGTCCAACATTCGTGGATGCACACGTCAGCGAGCCAGTTGACCCGTGGTTTCTTATCGTTCGCCAAACACCGAGCTACGCGGTCATCCGAGTAACACGATGGACTCGTTCCTCGACGTGCCACGAGGCTGCTTAACGAGACGACTAATTCGAACGTGTTAGGTCCACGAGGAGGAGTAGTTGCTGGTGGTGGCAGTGTAAGAGGAGTAGGAGAGCCTCAGGAAGAGGAGGAGAAGGAGGAGGATGAGAAGGAGAACGAAGAGGAGGAGGAGGAGGAGGAGGAGGAGGAGGAGGACGGGGGAAGAGTACGTAGCCCGGTCCTCGCCACCCGCACTACCATCGGACAATGAGTCGGAAAGCGAGAGCCTCGAATGCGGACGAGACGAACAGAGACGGACAGAAAGTCGCTCGACTCGTATACTGGCCGGCCAGCAGGCTGCTCGCACCAAAAGATGACCCCAGAGATGGGACTAGCGTTTGACGGTACCCCAGACCGAATTACGGGCACAGGCCGTTTTAGCGCCGCTATTGTATGTTACTGGGCTCGAGAGAGTTATGGAGCTACTTCACAAGTTCCAGTTCAAACATAGGCTACCGAACTATTTTCACCCTCGGGTTGATGATCGAAAAAATCCACACTGTTCCGTAACCGAGATACCCCGATGTCCATTTACCAAACGCCATTATTTAAAATCCATTACCCGACTTCAACCTTCGCTTGCTATCCAACGCAACCGTATATTGCATTTTTTAAATTACAAAGCAAAGAGTATGTAGCCGCGCAAAGGGATCAAATGTGCCTTCGGAACAAATTCATCTTTCTTATTCGTATTATTCGAAAGGACACCTAAAGAATATCCTCTGTGGCAAGTTCCAGCTCGGTACCCCTACCACAAGAGCAGTTACAGGATGAGCACAGTTTAACGAATTATGCTCTATCTCGTCTGTTCTACTTAACGCAAAATTACGAAACAATCCATGAACGTCGTACCGGATCGCATACGCGACTGTAAATTTTTCCCGAATTATTGGCTGCGAGATGGATTTTTAAGATCGCGTAAACTTACAATTGCTGTGACTACGTTCGTACTATTATGGTAATTAATGTGTATTTAACCAAAAATGTTCTGCATCGATCACAAAGTAGTGGAACCAAATAAAAATGTGCGCCCACCTTTCATAGTTTTAACATGTTAAACCTTTGCACTCCTTCGTCGAGCGTGACTCGACATTAGAGAAAGAAAAATGTAAATGGAAACGGGTTTTTATATGTATTTGGTTCTTCCTTTATTTATTTAATTGTCTTATTTTTTAATAAAAACGAATACAAGTTCCACAATTATAAATTACAACATAGCTTGAGCGCGATTAAGTTCTAAAGAGCTATAAAATTGTTTAAAATAACTAGTCAAGGAACTGTCTTTTGAAGTAAATTTTTATTAAAACACTTAAAATAGTAGGGAATTGTGGCAAAAGCTTAATGATAAGATACCGATACGCTCTTAAATTCCTTTTGTTTCTGTATCGTCTCAAGTTACGGTACGATTCTGATTCGACTCCGTCTGTGCCTGTGAAACAGGCAATGTGGCCCATGGTTTTCGAAGGCGACGGAGTTCCAGGTTCTCGAAAACACGGACACGACCCTGAGGAAGGAATTGAATGGCACGGAGCAGACAATGAATCCACACTCGCGTGGAACGCGCTTGCATACGGCGAAGGCTCGTTCCAGCTGACCAGGGTCGACCATTGTCATGTTAATGAATAGAAGACACATTTTCGAGCCTGGAAGTTGCGTCCATTGCGTGCGTGTAATTACTTTGTACCCGAACAACAATGTCAACAGGTAAAACAGATTTTTCGATGGATCGAACATTGGAAAATCGAATTGAATAAAATGTGAATGTATTCCATTATTCGTGCCGTTTAACGCTACATTTACCGATCACTAAAAACGATTAAAATGTTTCTATAGATTTTGTGCAATTTTTATCCAAATATGCGGCTGGGTAAAGAAATTTATCGAATCAATTTCTATGTAAACAACTTCATAATTTCAATAATTGTCAAATGAAAAATATAAAACCTTTAGCGTTAATGAAAAAATGCATCAAGTCAAAACAGTTAATCATTGGATTATGACGAATGACGTACAAGTTTTATAAAGCACAATAATATCGAAGGAGTCTTATGCAAGCCATGCTAAAATTATGTTACAATATTTTTATTCGATGACGACTAAACCCTTAAGATGTGGTGTTAAACGGAATAGACAAATGTTGATTTACATGGCTTTTGCATTAAACTGCTCGGTCAAACTGCAGAAAAACCACTTCCTCTTCGATTTCGATGATTTTTGAATACGTTTGTAAAACTCAACATTTCGAACACCTTTTTTGTGTACTTATCAGGCGTGGACTTGTTTACTTTCCGAGATATTCGCGAAAAACCACTACAATCAATTGTGGCTATATTTGCGCGTCTGTAGCCCCGCTCGCGTTAGTTTTGGCCAGGGCTTGAAACGGTTTGATTACGAATAAATAGACATTTCTATAAAAAGGCCGAGAATGAATGTGTACACCTGATAATTTGATCCAGAAGGATAGGGTAATTTCGGGATAGATGCACCACTTTTTATTGTGGCAATACTGGACGATTTTTAACTGTTTTCGCGTGTCATTTGCATCGTATTAACCTATGCAAATAACCTCGTTTCGAAGAACACGTGTATCACATCATTTGACTGTAACAGAAGCATAAAAACTTCTTAACGCTCCGAACTCCTGACGAAATATTTTTGTAAGTGGTAAGTACAAATGTTATTACGTTCTTATTGTATGGTTTTAACTATCGGTATCAACATAAATAGAGACAATGTTTGTGAGAATGAAAGTAATTGAGACCGAGACTTTGAATCTGGACTTGCTATTTGTTTCAAAGCATTTAAAACGGTTTATTTTCTACAAGTACGTTATCCTTCATTTAAGTTTTTCGAAATCCATCGTAATTTCCAGTTTGGGCGGCTAACAGTGGCACTTATACAATCGCTTGAGTGTTGAGAAAAATCGAATAAATCACGAAATCGAGATTTCAAACTTGTTAGTAAACGAAGTATCAAATATTCCCGATATTTTATGGTATATGTACCATCTTCGACAATTTTCAGTTATTCTTTATTCCCAAAATCCAAGGAAATATATCGCTGAAAAAGATATTATAAATTTTCTATGTTTGTCGATAAACATACGGTGTATCTTATCGTTAGGAAACTGTTTATGCTCGTAACGTATTGAATTCGAAATCGTTATTTTCAACAACAATATTTAAAATTGAATTAAAGACGAAATACATATACTTTCAATATTCTTGTAATTAAATACTATTTTCAAAAATTACTGCATATCAAATAAAATATTTTGTCTTTATAGTTGTACGCATACTTCAAAATAAATCGGATTATTTACTATTAACTATTTAAAATACTATTTTACCCGGCTATGTTCGGCACGTATCTATTCAAAAATCAAAATCAAACCGAGTATGAGTCGATAGATTATGGACATTATGCAACGATATCATATGGCGGAATGAGATTGGACAGATCCGCCAGAAAAGATGACTCGTAGTTCGCTTCAGACATCGGCGAGCCGTCGACGAGTTCGTTAGTCTGGCTTTCTGGGAAACTTCTCGGAGGTCGTGACTAATCCATTCTATAGTCGAGGAAACGGTACGTTGTCCATTAAAATGCGTCGTGCGTGCGAGCGAACACGCATCAGGATCCGTTGGTTTTGCGTTGAAGATCAATGGACGCGCGTGAGCCACGAGTAATTACACGCTCGCGGAACTAACATCCGCGAAAGCGAGAAAACTGCCATTCTAATTGCGTATTTTACTCGGTTTCCGAGTTTAAGCGGGAATTTGGATAATTATAGTGCGCCGCTTGAGACGCGTAAGGTTGTAGTTAGAACTAGCGAGGAGTACTTGAGTCCAAGTCATCGCAGAATCACCATACAGGAGATGAACATCGCTAATCCGAGGCGAAGTTGTTGCACTGACGCAGGCCTTATTTTGCATCTACCGTTAATACTTAACGCGATAAAATAGAATCTTTTGCCGAAGTCATTGATATTTAAAAACAAAATAAAGAAGTTTGAAATATTATACTAACTTACTTGGTTTACAGAATACTTGTTGCGCATCGATGGCGATAATTAGACTGCGGATTTTATGCATTTACGACAGAAATGGATGAGCGAAGTATAAAACTGTAAACTCGTTGACTTATTGGCATTGTTAAAAGAGAAAATATATTTTTATCTGTTTTCTGTTTCTTGCAATTGACTCGGGCAATTTTCATTTTGCATGAAAATCTGCAGTCTAGTAGTAAAATGTTTAACGGTGACATTAATAGCTCGCAAGACATAAAAGGAAATTTTCATTTGGCACCCCTTAATTGCGAAATTAATTTTGTGGCAACGATAAGCTCGTGTTTCCAACCAGCGATCGCGACAGGGCCACTTATCTGTTTCGAAACAGTTCGAGTTATCTGTAAATTCGTACTTCACGCGACGAGAGAAAAACCCGCTGGAATCGTTCCGAAAGAGCAGGGCAGTGTCGCGTGACTCATGTCCCATGGCTTATGCATTCCTGCGTGATGTCATAATCTAGTTCGTCGACGGGAGCATTTGTTAATTGTAGGAAACGTTTATTTGGTTTTCTTTCGCAACCTCGATCAGCGAAAGAATCTTCCAACGCTTGTTAACACGGAAACCATTTAATACGACCAATTTTAAGATAATATTTAAACGCACCATTTCTAAATATCAACTTTCACGCATCATCTTCGATCGTTCGAAAATTTTAATATCAGAAAAAGGTTTTCAATTCCTGCTACAATAATGCAGAGAATGGAAATAAACATTCGCAGAGAAAAATTGGTACGCAGTTTTTCACAAGTAGCGATAAACAAACTATTTTGCATGCAGTGGGCTAGATTAATCTATATTTGATTAATATTAAATGTATTCCTAAATTTCAAAATATTCTAAATTTAAAAAAAGAAAACAAATTTCACAGACGCAATTGCGGTAACCCCTGAAGATGATCTGAATAAAGATCGAAACGTCGGAATTACTTTAGTACTTTGCAAAATTGCTTTGTAAATCGAGTAACAAATGATCGAACCTTTGCGCCGAGAGCATTAGTAATTTAATATTAACAACAAATACGATCGATATAAAGCTGTAATTATATTTGATCAATATTTAAAAGCATAGACATAGTCAGACGCAAAATCCGAGCGGCAGTCGAAAAGAGCTACGATTTATACTTCCATTCGATACGCGTGTTTCCGCGTTCTTCCGCTCGACAACAAAGAGGCGCATACTTTCCGTTACGGTCATAAACGAGCCACAATGAGGAGCTAACTAGCCCACAGAAAATAAATTCTGGTTCCTTCGTGTTGCAACGCGTAGTCCCGTGCAGATTGTGATTTTCCCTCGTCACGATAAATAAACCTTTGTTCAACCATGCACCGTGCGTGGTGGAAAAAGTACTTCTCTCTTCGATAAGAGAATTCGCTTGATACGAATGACAGAAGGCCGATGCGGCGAAAGAACCATTATCGATAAACCAATCGCCAAGCGATAAGAGACGTTGGACTTTAATAAGCTGAACTCTTCGGGTTTGAATTTAAGCTGTGTAATATTAGTGTTCTCTGTAAATGAAAGCTTACGATGAAAACAATACGATGAAATAAGCATAACGGTTCACAGTATTTGAATGAAGGAAAACTGAACTAAAGATACAATTTATCAATTTTCCAACTAATTTTTGAAGCCAATATTTATAGTTCCTTGCAGTTTGAACTATTAATTATTGACATCGCCATTCGGATGAACAAAATTCTTTACTTCGAAAAATTGTACTTTGACCAGCTTTTGGGCATTTTTGCACGCGTCGCGACGGTCGTCTCTGTCGCGATTTTCGACTTCTCTGATTGTGTTTCTGGAGAACGCACTGCACTCTTTCTCTACTTGTAAAGTAAGCCAGTGCGGAAGGACGCCATTCAGTCTGTTCACTTCCCAAGTGTAAGAATAAACCGTTATAGAAAATTAGTGGAATCCATTTGTTCTACGACACGTGGAAACATCGAGTCACGGTGTTTGATACGCGAGGACACACAAAAATGTACGCCCACAATTTTCTACGGCACTCGTAGAACTTTCAGGAAAAGACTGAAGAAAGAAGCTTTCCGGATTCCAGCAAGAGACGTCTCTACGAACATTGAATTCTGATTTGTTTGGAGTTGATGAGAGATTGTCGAGCAGCTGAAGAGATAAACAAAGATACGGTACACTTCATCGTTTGTCAAACGAGACATTGCTCTGTTCCCAATACGTGTACCCAGCTCTTACCTTTGTTGTAGCTCGCTACGTGTCTTGGAATGAGTTTTGATAACTCGCTGCCGGTTACACAGTGCGCCGCGATGTATGTATATCGTCGCGCTCGCTTTCGTGTGAAAACGTTTTCGCTGTATGCTAATGGCACCGCGAAGTTCCTTTCCTCGAGAACTCCAAGTGCCTCGTTACGATGAATACTTAAATATCGATGTATAATTACTGTCGGCATTGAATCCTATCGTTTCTATTGTAGTTATTGTCCTTGTTGATTGTCAGGCGAGTTGCATCGATACCATCGATAAGTGTTTGCTTCAAAGGGGTAGACACCCTTTTTCCAGGATTCCAAGGGTGCGGGATTCGCGTTCGAATTTCTCGGTAATACAAAAAATGGGGTTTTTCAGTAGTCAAAAACGGTAGATACAAGATCGATCTAGGACGCTATCGCTCTCGAAAGTCCTATTTTTTCGTCTACGAAGCGTAATTTGCATTATTCGGAAGCATACAACTGCCCATGTATCTATTTTCATAGCTACATGTTGCCGAATAATGCAAATTACGCCTCGTAGACGAAAAAATAGGACTTTCGGGGGCGATAGCGCCATAGATCGATCTTTTATGTAGCGTTTTTGATTATTGAAAAACCCCGTTTTTGTATTATCCCGCACTGCAATCCTGGAAACGAGTCTACCGCCTTAACAAATCCCACATCGCCTTGGGAACGCGAGCTCATGCTGTAACGAGTATTGTAGTCCACCGGACGTAATGTGTGGTTTGCTTTTATGTCACTTCGTGCAGACCTTCCTAACGAATCGGAGCCATGACGTTAACCGAGCCGAATCACACGGTTGCAGACCGGGGAATTCGTCCGACGATTCGACCGTGTCAAATGTCTATGCGAATCGCATTGCTCATTAACCTTATCCATTAGCCAGGATTAGTCGTCGTGAGAACGTTGGATGAATTGATGGAAAAACGAAATCAGTATATTTCAATACACTCCGGAACAGAAAGCTAGTTGACACTGAGATTTACAGTGACTCTCGTTAATATCCGGACGCTCCAAAGAAATGAGAACTTTTTAAATGTTGGACTATACGATTTAAACTCTTTTGTTGAATTTGAATCGTAGAAAAAATACTAAAAGTTACATTTCACAACTTTTTTATGTGGGCCTACAATTAAAAATTTTAAAAATACGTTTTGTGGATCAATAGTACGCACCGTGAAAGTTTCATCGAAATTGGTTGATGCGGGAAAAAACCACAGATATTGAAAAATGTAAGAATCCCTAGGTTTATTGGAGTTAGCTGCCGAAAATTGTGGAAAACTGCAATTACTACCATTTTTAAACGTTTGCAGCTCATTCCAATGTCGACCGATTTTCACGAAATTTTCAGAATACGTTTAATTCGTACAGATATACGAAACGTGCTTTCTAAATTTTCCATACAAACCCACATGAAAAAGATGCAAAATACAACTTTTAGTATTTTCTCTTCAATACCGACAATTTGCAATTTCTTTCAAAAATTTTTGTCACGTTGCGTGGCAAACCAATTGCTCTGACTTCCCAAAAAAGTTCAAATAAAGTTTTCGAAGTTTCGTACGTTTTTTCTAATTATTTCAATTTTTCCGTTTCTCTGCGCCACCCTGTACATTCGTTGAAAATCGATACGAGGACTTTGATTTTTTAGCCCATGAACAGCTAGCGCGACGATCTGGCCCACTGTGTGCCATCCCCAGGGACAACTTGCGAGGCACAGAGAACGCATAGCTTTACGCATCATTATGTGTTTGAATTCGGTGCCACTGGTTCTTGCATGCAAGAATCTCACCTCGCATATTCGCCATGATAAGAAAAATCGTAAACGCATGCTTAACTGATCAGCAATAAATTATATAAAAAAAAATGCTTAAGAAAAGCTCCGAGTTTTTCGAACAAATATCAACGTAAAAATGGATAGGTTTTACTCGTGCGCTTGGTTTAATTAAAACCAAGAGGTATGTAACGATATTAAATTGGATGCTCCCCCGTAGTGTCAGAAAAGCTCCGGAAACGATAAAAGATTCGAGGCCAGCATGATTTCGGTGCAGGGAATCGGTGAAGCGAAAAAGCGGGCAGATAACCGGTGGCCCGCATTATCGAAAATTCACAACCTAGGACAATCACGGTCCTCCGGGATCACGATAGCGTTGCAGAGCAGCGTGGATGCGCCCGTTATCAGTAAGAACGACGAGCCTTGTACATAGCTTACGGCGTCGATAAGGCCGACGGGCCGGTCTGTTGATTTACCGCGACGCACTGCTATCTGCAGATACCGTGTGTTAATGTACAAACCGGTAGTTTTGTGGTGGCGGTGAATTATTGCCGTGCTCGCCGCGACTCCGCTATGATCAGAGCCCGCTGAAAAACGAGTGAAAGCGACGAAATTCGTTCTCGGAAGGCGACCAGACGTTTCATCGGCGCGACCGACCGGGCCGATAACGATCGTCGCGTCGTCGTCGCGTCGTCGTTGCGTCGATCGGAGACCGCGATCGAACACGTCGATGCGCAGTCATTGCGTTGCACCGCGCGATAATTCGTTGCGCAAGCGGATTGCGCGAACACGTACGCGCGCGGATGAAAATAATTAAGCAGCTAATAATGTAAAAGGACGTGTCGCCGGCTGGGTCTCACCTTGCTCCACTTTCCACTCGCGTGTTGCTCGTAAAGCACCGCGCGCAGTTAGATTATGAGATTCACGGCTCTAGCGACACATTCGAATTCGACAGCCTGCGAAATCGATTCGTATAATTATCAGGAGGTGATCGAGAGCCAATTGGACCGATCTATGCTTCCTAGATCGATCTTTTTCTTGTTTCAACACTTTCACGGCCATTTCAATGTTCCTTTTTCAGTATTCTCGTTGCAATCCTTGATCTAAGAAAACGGAAACCGTAGGATCTGAGACAGAGGTCGGCAAGAAGCGTTCGTTTCGGCCGATTTTCGGGGGCTGCGCCCTCTTTTCCCGGCCGAGCGTCCCGCTCCCCGTGCCGGTCGTAGTTCTCGAGCCACCACAGTCCCGCAACATATGAACTGCGCGTGGCGCGATAGGACGACACTCGTATCGATGAGAACAGCAACGTTCAACCGTTATACGGTGAACCGGATTAATATTCGGACGCTCTACAAAAGACGATAACTTTTTTAATATTGTACTATACGATTTGAGCTTTTTTGGGAAGCTAGAGCAATTAGTTAACTACAGGATGTGAAAAGAAATTTTTTCAAAAATTGCAATTGATCGGAATTGTAGAAAAAATATTAAAAGTTGCATTTTACAACTTTTTGATGTGAGCCTATATTGGAAATGTAAGAAATACATTTCGTAGATCTGTGTCAATTAGTTCTTTCGATTCTCAATTATAGACCACCATGTCTTAACTTACATCGAGTCTTAACTTCCTATTGGGAATATTTTCATGGTATGGCTGAAATGAGCGAACATGCAATAAACTAGCTGCTGTATAAATATAGATTGAAATGAACGTATTCGAATATTTACACAGTGTATATAATGTTACTGTGCGTACGGAACGTGTATTTCAATTCGAAAGAGTTGGAAAAAGAGTATGAGAATAATTAATTATATACATATACATATTGATTGATAACTTACCGTAAACAATCATGTCCGTGTTTGTATAAAGTTACCTTAGATTTTACGGTTAGATTCGATTTTAGATTGCCTTAGAAAAAAAGAAACAAATCAAACCGCACGCAATCTCGTTGGTATTCGCTTCACACGCATGCAGCTCCGTTAAAACTATACTGAAATATAATATTGTTGCAGTGGACGCGTGAATTGATTTTCTGCTTCTTGCTTGCCTTGCGTTTCAATGATAAAAAAAGGTTAATATTAAATAATGAAGGAAATTAATGTGAGTCGTTATCTGTGCGCTTTTCCTTTTCACTGGTAACAAAATCAACAAAATCAAATTACACAGGGTGTCCAAATCGTGTTGTAGTTCCTCGAGAGGGCTGATTCCTGAGGTCGTTCGAAGTAACTTTTTCCGTTGCGAAAATATTCGCCGTTGCACTGTTAAGAAGGAGTTACGGTGATGTGCCATTCTAATGTCCCTTCGCCTATCCATTCCACTGGGGGGCTTACCCCACGAGGGGCCGCGAAGCTCGAGCTGGCTCGGTCGCCGACTGGGTCGGATATATCGGTGTAAACCACTCCTGATCCAATTACAAAACTTCTTTATTTTTCATTATTTTTTTATGGGACTTTAACCAACACATTCGTGGCATTTTTCTAATAAAAATGATACCAAATACGATATAATTCCAATGATATTTACTAGTGTAACGAACGATAAACGTTTCGGACGCAAGGAAGAACAGTGTATGGGAAATGCTTTGAACTGTGCCGGCGCGCCGCGACTATCAGCGTCTCTTTCTTTCCCATAAGCTGTCCTTTGCGTCGAAAACTTTCATCGTTCATTACGCAAGTAAATATAATTGGAATCATATCATATTTGGTATCATTTCATTAGAAAAATGCCACGAATATGTTGGTCAAAGTCCCATGAAAAGATAATGAAAAATAAAGAAGTTTTGTTATTGGTTTGGTTATGTTTACACATTTCGGCGATAGAGGCCTCTCGAGCTTCGCTGTCCTTTTCTACGTTCGGCGCGTCGACGAAGCCACAAAAAAAAAGTGTCCTGTTCCGATCTAGGTCACAACACAGAACCGAGAATTGACTTAGAATGGGACATTACAATATTAACGAAACCCACGGACCTAAATAAAGTGCGCACCTACAGCGGATAAATTCCGGCTCAGCCAGTGCCAACGCAATGCTCAGCGGGACTTGTCGCCGAGCGGGGATCCGTCTGCTGTAGCCGCGCTGCGATTGGTCCGTGTTTTTCGTTAATAACTTCGTACCAAAGCCGCGGAGAACATTTTCGCAGAGAGAGAAGTTACTTCAAATACCCTTAGCTATCGTCCCTTTTACAGAAGTACGACATTTTTTGGACACCTTGTATATTTCAATTCCAAACAAATACTCGGAGGGCTATTTCGTTTCGCGTGACAGTTACGTCCTAATTATTACAGTAATTCGGAAAAATATGTTCAAAACGAGAGACAGAGATAGAGAGAGAGAGAGAGAGAGAGAGACAAAGAGAAATAGAGAGAGATAACGAACCGAGAAGCAAGCTCATCGACATAGCGCACGTAATGGACAGGGAACCAAGTGTATAGTGTACGCAAGCTCAAGAAGGACGTACGAAAGCGACAAAATAATTCAAGACATTGCATACAGAGCATCATAACGTTTATTAGCACACCAACGATATTATAACGCACTATAATTGCTTATGTATTCTGTACGTCTAAACTCTGCCTAATTTTAATATACTTTTATGGTAGGTAATACTCGTCGAGCGAATTACACTAACTAGACGAAGCATTTAACATAAAATAATATACAAAAATCAATCACAAAATAAAGTGTATATATAGTATATGTATATACCGGGGGTGGAATTTCAGTGTAACAAATCAAAATACTTAATCTACGGTATCTCGATAGTAGAGGATAGGTTCTCTTATCGACAAACAACGGCACACTATTTTCAAAGTGTTTTACACAAGTCCTAACGATTTGCCATAATGTTTACCTTGGTTTCCTGGTGAAAGTTTCGATTATCGCTGGCGTGAAAATTTCTTCGTCGAACATAACTGTTCGCACCCGAAGTAATAATGCACAATAAATTACTTCATACTTGAACCAGTGTTCGCAGAAAACCTGTTTTACATGTAAATCTAATACTTTCTACGCGCCTTCGTCTTGCACGACTACCGAGAAATGTCCAGTACATTGAAAGTTGATAGTATTGGGTTACTGTATAAATCCTACCGTTTATGTTTTAAGCAGAATTTCATCTTCACAATAAATTTTCATTACATCCGCGTTTTACGTTATTTTACAGCAGGGGTGGCCAACCTTTTACATACCATGCGTCAATTTTTTTCGCATACGAGTTCAGATGCGCCGTACAACTGAAGCACTTTTTCTACCTTCTTACGTTCATTGTTGGAGTTGAAAAATAGGGATAGGAGTAAGGTCTGCTTCTCTTAGACGACGGAAAGGGATAACTCAATCACGCAACGAAATTAATTAATTTACGCCTGTTCAAAAGACATACGTTTACTGGAGCACCGATCCGCAACAGTGAGATACGATCTCTTGAACGAGAGGACGGTCGCTGTCGTCAACCCCGCAATTCACATCCTACAATTGTAAACTGCATGAATTGAACTGAGAGCACGCAGGTGTTGAAAACACGAAGATGGACTCAGTTATGGCGTCTACTTCGAAAGAATAAGTAGGCGCAAAGATGCAATGCGCCACAGGTTGGCCACCCCTGGTTTACAGTCTTATATTTCCTCTTTCAAACGCGTCTTCAATTTTTTAACTCGATTAAAAGCTTTTCCGCTAGAGGCTAAGACCGCTGTCGAATTGAAAAAAAAATTAACACTTCTACCATGTTTTATTGCGTGAAGAATGGTAGCTTTCGAAAAATAACTTTATACAGCTTTAGACTTGAACGAAAAGAAACTTTTGACGAAGTTCAAAAGTTCAAGACGCGTTTGGAAGAAAACAAACGAAATCATACAAAACGCATCCGTAAGAAATATTTGTCCTCGAGATAAAATTATGCTCAGAACATAGACGACAAAACTTGCGCGACAACCCAACAAACTCTTTTGAGTTAAAACACTACTGTCGTAGTTGTCGCATGGTGACATTTATTAGATGTTCGTGATGCTAATATTTTGATTTGCATGTTCTGCTATAAATATCATTGACATGCATAGACAGACAAATATACAAAATGCACAGAAGAATGGCAAGCAAAAAAATACACAGGACGCGAAGTGGAACAGTATCCACTAGTTAGAACTGTAAAAAAATAATTATATCATTATCGTAAGAAACGCATGTCCCAGAGTGTAAAATAATTTGCTGTGCAATATTACTTCAAGTGTACAACACAAACGCAAACTGGAACGCTCACATTCTATCGAGTCTCAAAAAGGTGCAATTAACGTGATTACATATACTTTCGGAATATTAGCCAATGTTTCAAATTTTCACATGATTTCTACTGGTTCGTCCTCGTTATTATTATTCTCACGATTTTTAAATCCGAAGAGGTCTGCCTAGTATCGACGCTCTGATCATAAGACAAGTTTTGAGGTTCATTTTTAAAAAATGTTGTGCAAAGTTATCAACGTGTCAACGGTTAACATACGCGTTAAACCTTTTGTAAACATATTGACGAGTCGTTGTACACTAGTAGCATGTATGGTTGGCATTTTGTTGGGCCTTGGTTGCAATATTGGTTGATCACCCGTTATAAATGTCGTCTTTTTATACAGATGGGCCAACGATCATGGCCAACGAAGGGTCAACTGGGCCAGCCAATATATTATTCTGATCTTCTCTTTTACGGTTATTGTTACAATATATCATAAATAATATACATATAAACAATGTATTTCCACGGTAGAAATTGGGAAAAAAGGAAAAAACTTAATATCCACGTCGGGCTTGAACCCGGACAGAGAGTTTGCACGTATATGTTATGATCTGGGCTACTAGATATGTCAACAAATTTAAATCAAAATTCTAATCCATTCTGAAGAAACCCGGAAGGGTTTTCTTATACCACATGAGCGCTACTCCTTGCCTTCCCCTTGGAAAATGGGAAAATTAAAGAAATAAACAAATTCCAAGTGTGCATATATTAAAACTTTAGTAGGCCAAAACGTCAATGAAGTAATATCATAAGTAAATTTCATGGTAATTAAAATTGTCATCAATTTTCGTCATAGACCCTATATCGGGGATTTGTAGACAAAACCACCAACCATTGGTCAACGTTGGCCAACCATAAATGCTACCAGGGTAGTGTCTCGATATGCAGTAAAGTTTTGATCTAAGAAAACGGGAGCTTTAGAAGCTAAGAAAATTGTTTAACCCATATCGAGACATTACTGTACATCGTTTATTACATAGTCCTCGTTCGAACAATTCTTAGATCTTCGAACTGGAATGTGTATCGAAGCTTCTGAATCCCGTTGCACTATAAACCTTGCCAGGTCCCGAGGTAACGTAGAAAGTTGCGAATCAATATCCCAGATTGTTCGGAAAGATCAGGCCAAGATCTCGCGGTTATGCAAGGAGAAAATGACAGGACGTTGAGAAATGGTTGTAGCATCGAGGAGAGAACCTATCCACGATTTCCCGATAGACGAACGTGATGTTCCACGATCGTCTACCGCACCCGTTACAATACCCGTTCGCCGGCGAATACTTTCACTTAGGTATAAGTTTCGTTACGATCTACAACGACGATATCCCGTTCGGCTTAAAAAGATTGGAATTCTTCGGGCGTTCCGAAGTCTCGTAGCTCCTTCAAATGCTTCATCTCTTACAGCTACCGCGGGGGAAGAGAAGATTGCACGTTTCTTCCGTGAAATCGATCCTTCCCCATTCTCTTCGAATATGCGCGTCTTAAACGCATAATCGAAAATATCGAATACTAACACGTGGTAAATATATATATATAAAACAGACCTGGGCAATTGTGGATTGCTGACGAGCTGCCGACGCTCGAGTCGCTACCTGCACTACCGTGCTGACTCGTCCGAGGAAATCAACATACCAATAATGGAGCAAGTGCTGCCAGAACGGGGAAATCGACGAAAATAACGTACCCCCTCTCCGATTACCAGGCACGTTACGCGACTGCGCGACCAATCTACGGTCTTAGTGGGGGACGCTGGAGTGTGCTCATGGTAGAGGAATGGGATAGTGGAAGGGGAAAAGGAGGAGAGGGAATGGTATCCGTTTGGATTGCATCTGGCAGCACTGATCGGAGGTATCTACTCTACGTCCAACAAGAGATGGCACAGAGAAACTTGTAGGCAGTTGTAGGTACCACGTGGTAATCCTACTTTGCGCTACACGTACTCCGCGATTGGCCGAATCGTTTGACGAAGACAGCAAACGAGCGTCTCGAGTGCGTTTACAATAGAGCGACGCGGTGACGCCGAGCACCTACGACGACCGTTTCCGTCAAAATCTGTACCATCTCTTGTTGGACGTAGAGCACTTGTCTCCCACTCTACCTTGCCCCTTCCGCGACGCCATTTCCCCATTCCTCGGCGGCGAGCATCTCCACGCTTCTGCTACAGTCACGTGACTAATCCGATAATGACAGAGAAAGGGTAACTGTATTCCCCTGAATTTTCCTGGTCCGACGATGCTAGTTATAAGTAGACTGCGGATCTTTATGCGAAATACAAATTGTCTGCATCAATTTCAAGACACTGGAGCCACTCAGAAATTGGTGGTAACGTTGCCAGTAAGTGACCGAGCACCAGCGAGTGATCGTTTTCAAATAATTACTAAGAGAAGGAGATTTTATATACAATTAATAATTTTCAACAACTGTCGGTATATAGATCGAGCCTGAAAACTTTTTCTGTCATACAATTATCTGTTTCTACGGCGACAAGTATCCCCACAACCCTCGCTTCCGTCACCTCGCTTTCGTCTCCGTCGCGCACGCGTCAAAATGTCACGTGACTAATTCCCCTGAAGTGGGGGTAGGGGATCGAGCATCGGCAGCTCGTGGACAATCAGTTGCCTAGGTCTGATGTAGATTATATTTCAGCTACGATTAAAAATGATGCGTCTCTTAACATATCGGTAATTTTCGAACGGAACAATGTATTTACAGAAACGAAAGACCACCGATACACCGGATAATAGATAAATATATAGGAAACATATACTCTGCTTAGAAAACAACGGGAAATACGTTCGGTATGATCATCCTGGAAAGTTTTCATACAGATAACGTGTACATGGTACGCTCATCGGGCTCATATACGGTGTCGTTGAAAGAAAATGCTCGAGAACTTGAGAACGTGCGATTTGCAACATAAATGGATTACAACATGGATTTCACGCGACGTGCCTCGTAAAAAAACAAGTGAAAAACCTAATTGGTCCGCGACACGCGAGAAGCGGGACGACGATCGGTGTCCTCACTCCTGTATCTAACAATAACATATTGTACAAGTGGTAAAAAATTGTTTAACACGTTGAATGTCGCAGGGATCATTTACGACCAGCGTCATTGAATTCCTTAAAAGTGATAGTCATGAAATTAATGCAACTGAATATCAATTTATTAGTACTTAAAGTGACTGTGTCATGGTGTAAGATGTAAACTTTATTATCGAGTACCTAACAATTGTTATTAATAACGCTGGTCGCTCGTACGAATGACATTATCGTATCTTGCACGAGACGCATAAAATTCGCGCAGCGTTCAATGTGTTAAATGTGATTATTGCATAAATAAATAATTATAACGCTTAAATAATTACTAAATGAATATATTACGTTCGTATCGGGTTGTATCAAAGTACAAACCTAGGATTAAAGAAAGTATTATATTACATGGAGGAGGAAGACGAATTTAAAACTCTAAATTCTAGATTAATCATTACCGGATGAGGGAGACTACAAAAATTTGAAGACGTTAACACCTTTGTACAAAACTGTTATTACTTATATGTATACTTCCTGTGCATCGTGATCGTTTCAAAACACTTTCACAGGCATATTGCAACAGTAAATAAATAGATATCGACAACAAACAACAGTATTTTGTTTTTCCTACTCTTATTTATAAACAAAAAAAAATGTAATCAATAAAATCTAATAAATCATAGAATTTACTAATGTTGACAATGGCGTGAGGCTATTCGTGTCCTCGAAAACAGACATGGGTTCAGTCAATTCGAAAAAAAAGGAACGATTTGTACAACGAAGTTACATTAAACCTATCATGATTTTAACTAGTCATCGTGGTTTAGAACTTGTATCAACGACATACGTACATTTATACATACACGTACTTTAGTGAGTGTATTAATAACACACGTGTATTTACATACACGTACTTTAGTGCTTGTCATTTTAAGCACAACGGGTACACGTGTACTATTTCATGTGTATTGAAAATTCAAATGCACGCGCATTAAAGCATCCTCATTTCAATTTGTATAGACTATTGTACAGACTATGGTTTCACAAATTCCGCGGATGTTGGTACAACAATAAATTTAAACATCATTTTTAAACCTAAGTGGTACACGTGCATTTAAATACACGTGAAACAATTCACGTGTACCCGTGTACTTAAAACGACACGTACTCTCTGTGCGTCACAAGTTGCCTCCTAGCAGGAACTCGAAAGGAACGCGGCAGCAAGCCGTCCGATTGGGTCATTCCACTTGCACTTTCGGTTCTAGCCGAATTACTGGCTAAATTGTGCGATGTGGCGGCCTAACGACGGGCTGCGAGAGAAAATCCCCTATGCCTCTGCGCCGTTTCGAGGGACAACTTGTGAGCCACGGAGAGTACAGAAGTACGTGTGCGTGAAATACACGTGAAATAGAGATCTCTAATTTGAACCCTTTGTAGACACGTGTCAGAATATTGGTGACATTGGGTCCAGGCATTTCGCGTCTCGGTTCTCGAGTTTTCTTTCGAACGGTCGGCCACATACACGTGTGTATACATCACAGTTAACTAGGTAGTCGATGACCTAAGGAACTATTCGATCTGTGATCGTCGTAGGATACGGGAACACTAACTCTAGCCAGGCATGCACAACTCGTAGGCCCAAGAGCGGCTCGTGAGCGGCTCGTGAGCGGCTTCTGTCAGTGCAGCCAGATCGAGAAAATCGAGGGGAATACAAGTACCCCCTCTCTGATGACCAGAACAGTTGCGCGACTGCGCGACCACTCTTACTGAGGGACGCTGGAGTAGTGCTTCCAGATTGGCACCTAAACGGATGCCAAACTTCTCCTCATTTTCCCCTTCCACTATCCCATTCCACTACCATGAGCACATTCCAGCGTCCCCCACTAAGAGAGGGGGTAGGTTATTTTTATTTTATTTTCGTCGATTTCCCCGTTCTGGAAGTACTGCGGCGCTGGAGTGTACTCATGGTAGTGGAATGGGACGGTGGAAGGGGAAAAGGAGGAGAGGAAATGATGCCCGTTTCGGGATCATCTGGCTGCACTGTCGCGACCGGCTCACGAAATCGCGCTCCCAAATCGTCCAGTTGTGCATCCCTAGAGTCTAGCCTATCGACCCGTTCCTTCGGGACGGTCGTTCGCCGGAAAGAGAGCAGCACCCCTGGAATTATTATCATTCGGCCCCGCGATAATGCTCGGCCCTGGCAGCGTAAAACCGGGATTCGACGATGGAACGGACCTGTCCGCGTAACGAGTTCCGTTGACACCTTCCGCGAACAGGATTCCGTTCGCACGCCACGTTTTCTCCTCTCGCGTTTAGCGAACGATTGAAAATCCGCCGGCAACAAATTTTACTACCGCGTAACACGCTACACGAGAACCGCATTTTTCTCGATCAGATGAATTAAAGAACACCCGTGGAATCGGTGTGTTGTCCCGGCGGGTTTTTCCTTCTGAAACTATCTGACGTTAAAAAATATCCGGCTGCGTCAACAGGAAGACTTACGCCACGCGGAACGATAGATGAGCTGGCTTGTACCCTTTTTCGTGCAGTGATGGGCGGTAAGCATTTCAAAAAATATTCGAGTGAAACTTACATTACTCAGTTGTGATCGATCCTTTGCTTCGAATGCGAAATCTAGAAGGTTGTTGCATACGAAATGTCCGATTTTTCACAGTAACGTTAAGCGAATATAATTTTCTTTTCATAAAACTTATCGGTCGAGGTAAACACCGTTATAATCAATATATTTTATCAACGAATTACCAGTTCCTTCGTTAGCGACTATCGTCAATATGTTTACTCCTTCACTCGTATAAAAAGAATAGATAACAATCAAATTGATTAAAATTGAAATAAATTTCATTTAACATTGAAATTAAATGTCAGGTCGTTAAGTATGAAACTTGACAAATAAAACACAAATTTCAAACACATCCGTCAAGTTTCGAAGTTTCATACTTAACGACCTGATATCTAAATAAAAACTGGAGGTATAACTTTACAGATCAGCTTTGCACTTTAAAACGATGTATTTATAATAAACCTGTGGGATATAATGATATTTCTAGATCGAACGGCTTCATTGAATTTGCTTTCTAAAATCGGATATTTCATGTGCACCAACCTAATATCTAGATGTTGTATTCGATTGTTGAAGTATTCGGTATTTTGCACGTATTTCATTTACAAAAGCACTCGACGCCGCCCATCACTGGTTTCATGAAATTTCACCAGACTCGTTTGGATTTTATTAACCCTAGGAATACTAAGGGGAGGGGCTTCTCAAACCCACAATTCGAAAAATGTTAAATTTCAGTTGTTTACTTTGTAGACAAAATGCTCTTAAAATATTAGTCGTTGCTTTGTACACCTTTACGATCCCCATCGATGTATGTGAAAAATCATGTTCATAAGAAATCGAAAACATACTCGGTTACAATCAAGAATTTTATTTTTTAATGTATATTTATATTTTATAGAGAAGTTATGGAGAACTGGTTTATTTGGCCAGTAGCGTAGAAAAAAGTGCTGAAAGCGAGAGAACTTATTAACTGTGTTCGAATAAAATCGTTCAATGCAGAAAAACAATTTTCTTTACGGTAGATTTATATTAAGAAATGTGGATCCAAAGAACCCCCCCCCCCCCCCCGCAATTGCACGTGACGGGTCATGGCTCATATTCTTAGGGTTAAAGCTAGATCCGGAAGGTTTGATTTATATGTTTGTAAAATGTGTAATAACAGTGTCGAGCGTGTATACGACACGTAGTTTAACAATTTTACAGTCCCATTTATTATATTAATGTCGTAACGAGTTTAATATGTACTGTTTATGGCATAGCACGGAATAGCAAAAAAGTTCTTCATAATAACTAATCTAAAGTTAACTGTCTGATGGATGAAAAAATGGTTGAATACTAATAGCGTAACTCTTAAATGTATATGAAAAATGTATATGTATATGATGTTGGTAATGATTAAACATTGTCGGATCTACTGTTAACAATGATACCATTTCAATTTGTTGCAAATCTTATTGCAGAAATGTAAACTTTCTCTAGAAATATACTTGAAGTGGACAAAAATTCTTCAATACCAATACGTTGACAAATTTGTATAGATCTTTTTGATGATACAACAGTGAAAACATTTTTTACACAGTATCCCCTCCTTACAATATTTTTATAATATTAATTCCGCATGAAATATTAAACTGTTTCCGAACAACGTTGAGTATAATTAGTATTTGTGTAGTACACGTAAGATATTATCTCATGATTGCAATTATAATGCTTGAACAGTTACATTGTTACTTATTTTATCGAGAATATGGAAAATTCTCTACAAGACTGTGCGACTATAAGAAGAATGTATGTACACGCTTCATATCTGCTCTAGAATACAAATCTCCTTTCACGATGTAGCCGTGCGTCGACAGACATAACAGGACTACTGTACTCGGGGCATTGTAAATAAGAATGAAGCAACCACGTTAATTCAACGTTCGATGCACTGTCACGTATATGTGCAATATCAACGAACGATACATACAGACTTGAAAAATATACAAGTTATGGTAACTACGTTTAAAGTTCTGCCATTTTAAACGATTAGGTCGTACGTTGACTACCAACGACACGTAGCAGTGTATAATACTCATTGTCGGTTCACAATATCATAGGACCAGCATGTAACGTAAGTCTAAAGAAACTGTTGTATAGTAACTTCGAAGATTTAGTAAAGTTGCGTTATACGTGATGCAATTACTTTAAGTATAATTAAACGTACCACTACGAATATAATTGCTATTTTATAAAATACAGGGTATTAATACGTGAAATTTTATCTAACGTACAACTACCAGTACAGTATCTACGCAGTAACATTTTATATCGTGGCCCGGAATTATTTACTCGCGACGGCCGATTTTCGAAGGCTCCCGTGGCGGTCCTAGTTCTGGAGCTTGCCATACGATTTATTCGTAGCTCCTAGGAGAACTAGGAAGATTGATCTGCTCCATTTGGATTTAAGCACCCAATATATAGACCAAGTGGTTTATAAAATAATAGCGAATCGTTCCTTTGCGACATGAATATTGATGTGTAAGACCAGACGGTCCCAGTTGTATAACTTACCAAAAATAGAACTCAACTAACCGAGTAATAACACGTAGCAGTGTATAATACTCATTTTGGTTTACAATATCATAGGACCAGCATGTAATGTAAGTCTAAAGAACATGAATATTGATTTATTAGACCAGATGGTTCTAGTTCTCCTAGGAGTCTTCGAAAATCGGTCGTCGCGGGTAAATAATTCCTTGCCCTGTTTTATATGAACGAGTATTGAATGAGTATTGCGAAATGAACGGATAAATGAACATTCTTACCGTCTGCGAGATTTAAGGAAATTGTATCTTTTAATTACAGGCACCTTCGTCAAAGATAACTATACAGTATTCTTCCTTTAAAAACAATATAAAAACCGATTGTCATTTACCTCTGTACACATCAATATACATATATATACTTTATGCATTTCGAAACTGCAGTTCGTATCGGATTGTACCAAAAATCAAACCTTCCGGATCATCTTAACATATCTGCAGCCCAACGCTGTCAGCAGGACCGTAGAACGAATGAAACGAGTACGCAGCGCGCGAATACAATTGCACCATACCGTCAGAAAATAATAACCGCAAGAAAATTTGTCCTGATCTGCAATTCGTATGGGATTCGAAAATCCATCGTAGGCGAGATATTCGCGAAAACAGTTACCGAACATAGGACAAGGAACGCATTCGAATACTCGTACGCAGATCTAACTCGAACGAATATTCGTTGTTCACCCGAGGGGAGGGTGAACGATCGCCCGTCGACGATCATCGTCAGGCAGACGGTGAAAACCAGGGGAAAAAACAAAGACGTAACACAACGATTATGCATTTACACGTGGGCAGAAAGAAGCGTCATGCGGTGCAGCCAAGCGTGCGTTGCTGTTTACCTGCGAACGGCACATCCCCGAAGTATTCCTCGACGTTGTCCGTCGACATGCTCTTGTCCGACAGGGACACGCTGGACAACGAGCCGCTGGAGGCGTCCAAGCTGCCGCCGGCTGGAAACTGCAGTAAATCCTCGTCGGTTTCTGTTTCCATGTCGCGGGACCTCCGTTTGTATACCTGCCACACGTAAACGCAGTCCAGCAATTTCTTTTCGAGACGGTTCGGTTCGTGTTCTAACCCTAAAACGTGGTCGACGGATTAGCTTTCCTGTTCATAACCGAAAAATATCACACTGTTTCAGACTAGGATAACCGGCTATCCACCAGAGGTAGGCATCATTTAGCAAAATAAATATTTCAAATACTATTTAAGGGTCCGCAGGAGCGACAGAAATTTTTTTAGTTACTGCAACGACATTTGCTGCAAACCTGAAGAAGTTCCTGGACAAGGATAGAGAGATCCTCGTCTCTCCTGTAGGTCTGTGACGGAGAAAGTGACATGTCGCTCGCAGGAGAGACAAAGAGAGCGATATTACGAAGCACCTTGATTTTTCGATGACTTTACTCCCATTTCTTGAAGCGAAGAAGCAATATTTTTGTATGCTCTTTGCGTTGAAATATTCTTCGTGTTATTTCGGAGGGGCTCTCGGTGGCCTTTTTTTCAATATGTCACTTGAAACTTTATAAACAATAACGCACATATAACGCGCACATTTTTGTAGAAGAAATTTTGTTCCGTACACTTTTCTCAAGAAAGGACTCTGAGAGCTCCTCCGAAATGATACGAAAAATATTTCAACGCGGAGAGCATAAAAAAATATTGCTTCTTCGCTTCAAGAAATGCGAGTAAAGTCGTCCAAAAATTAAGCTGCTTCGTAATATCGCTCTCTTTGACTCTCCCGCGAGCGAAATACCTCTCTCTTCGTCACAGCCCTGCAGGAGAGACGAGGATCTCTCTATCCTTGTCGACGAGCTTCTTCAGGTTTGCCGCAAATGTCGCTGCAGTAACTAAAAAATTTTCTGTCGCTCCAGCACACCCACTAGGTTTTATTTTGCGTTAAGAAAATAGTATTTTAAATAATATATACAATTACGAGAATAAAATATTTATATTTTAACAGTCCGAACCACAAAATAAAATATTTCTGTTTTAACGATCCGAGTCACGAAATAAAATATTTAACTTTCTGCGGCGTTACAATACTCCGAGAAACCGCATTACTTATGGGTGATTTAATATTTCTTATCGCGACAATAATTGAAACGAGAAATGGTACTCGATATAAGAAACTATATCATTTGCCACATTTTCGTTTTATTTTTTGTTTGACTGTGGTTGTTATTCGCATACAACAAGCAACGCTAACAGCAAAGCTAGAAAGTGTCTAAACTGCGGCAGAGGACGGAACAGCTATTTTACATTTTAAAAATAACGTTTTCATATAAATATTTGTATTTCGTAGTAGTTTCAGTTTGTGTATTATTGAAATTATTCTAATTCTGCAATGTTTATAGGACTAATATCATTTGTTTCTTTTTCCATAGAGGAAAAAAGTCATCTACTTCTCTGTTTTGTGAAAATGAAAGTAATTGAGACCGTGACTTTGAATCTGGACTTGCTACAGTAAAGTTGCGTTCTCTGTCAGCGGCCGCGCACGCGATGGTCGTCGGGTGCCTATCCACTCCACTGCCGGCCAACACGCAGGGCGGCGATGATCGATCTCCGCTCGGGTATATCGGTGCGAATCACTACCAATCCAATTACAAAACTTCTTTATTTTCCATTATTTTTTTATGGGACTTCCACCATTTTATTTCTGGCATTTTTCTAATTAAAATGATACCAAACACGATATAATTATATTACGCGCAACTACTGAACCAGTGAATTTCTAACATTAAAACGATAATTTTCGGTATTTTCTCGTAAATGTATGATATTACATTTAAAAAATTTAAAAATTTTTGGTTTCGTGAGGTTCAGCCGAATGTAGTATTCTTTGAATTATGAAAATAAGTTTTACACTCCGCGACAAAAAGATGACACATCTGATGTATTCAAGGTTTCCCTAATTTGTACGTAACGAAGTGCATAATACGTTTTAGTGGTATATACAAATTAGATATACACAGAGATACACACAATTGGAATGACAAATTATGAGAATTGTTTAATTTACGTAACAAAGAGCTGAAAGTTTCAAATCAGAAGAGCATATAAGAAACGACTGAGAATGAAATTTTAAATTAAAAAATAAATTTGTTTCTGGTCCAGGAACTTCGTTATAAATTCCGTTAGAAAGAACAAATTAATGTTGCTCCGATAATAATTACCGACATGTCTATTAACGCGTGAGTAACCTTCATAGCATACGTCTGCATCGCTAATGAGATACTCGTCACAATGTATGAGTCTAGGATGAAAAACTAAATGCGTGGATACTGCTGAGCATTTAAAAATGCAGTAATAAATTAAGCAAAAATTAGCACAAAAGACGATAATTAAACATTGCATATTTAACATAGATATACGTTACTATCTAAACTCTGTGTTAAAATGAGTAAGATTAGTATTTAAATACAGTTCAATAATAGTCCCCGCAAATGTTTTAACTGCGTCGCGGATCAGCAATTCCGTGCAAATTAATATATTTTTCGTTCGCATTTGAAAAACCGTAACTGTGCATTTTTCATCAGCGCGACATTTTCATATCACCGAATGGCTGATCAAAAATCACATTTCGCATGACAACGTTTACAGCTGGTACAGACGATTCATTCTTCCGCGTCGCGCGGGCGCGCGGAACGAATACATCCGCGCGCTGCGCAAATAAAGGTGATTCCGACTCGATAAAAATCTATTGGAGCCGATCACTTGATACGATTATATAAAATAAACTGTATAAAATGTAGACCGGACAAATAAATCTCGACCGAAAAATATTTGCCTGAACTTGCGATCCGTAATTTGAAGAGCGCCGCGCGCGCGGCGATATTAAAATTTCAATTTACCCGGTCTATCGAAAATACTTCGTGTGTTATCGTCCGTGACTACAATTTTTCTTCTTAACAAATATTATACGCTGATCCAATAACGGTAATAGCTTTCGACTCGTCTTTTATTTCTCGTAAATACATTTTCGACCGGAAATTCATAAAAAACCGTTATCAATCTCCGTCTATGATAATTTAAAAAAGATACCGTTTTAATGTTTCCAAGGGAGTCGTCTCATGCGAGCGGGTGAAAAAATAAATTTTCTTCATTGAATTTTTCTTCGAAAATATTCAGCTTAAATTCGTTAAATGCGACAAAGTTATGACGATTCGAGGAGAACGATGGTTCGGTGTCAGCACAAAGCTTCAAACTTGTCTTTCTCGAAACGTATTTTCCTCAGCTTACGTAGACAAAAAAAAGCATTCGATAATTTTTTCAAATTCCTGGATCAGAATCATCCCCTAACATTCATTATCGCTTCGAATCATTCGCATGGAACGAATGATGAACCGCTCGCTCCAGAAAATGAATTCGAAACGCTCGCCTACTTCCGTCCATTTCTACCACGAATTCAAAGTGAAAAGAAAATCCGCTTTCCTGGAAAACGGTGTCCATCACCTATACTCTTGTTTGCGGAACGGCGTCTTTTAAGGAGAGCAGCTAACGTTTCGTCGAGTCGCGGATCGTCGTAACGCAATTAAAATTTGACGCCAGAGGAGTCGACAGACGGGGTCGGCGTCTCTCTTTCTCTCTCTCTCTCTCGCTCTCTTTCTCTCTGTCGGTCTCTCACACGGTGCATCTTGTCTACGTATAACCGGAAACCGTCACTACAAATTCGTAGGTTTCTCCGCGGCTCGCCAAGGAGAACGAGCGTTCACGAGGAGAAGTCAGACAGGCATAGAAGCCGAGGGCTTCATTATTCAAAGGGTGTCGGCGTCTTGCATTCTGCCGCTCTGTTGGATCCGCGGAAGTTGACGGGTGTGATGCAACCATCCGTGAGCAGTCCCCTTCCTCCTCCTCTCCTCTTTCCTCCTCATCCTCCAACCTCCAGCTCCTTGTACTTCCTCTCGCCGGCTTCTCGCTGCCTCGCTCTTCCTCTTTTCCTCGATCCCCTCGGATTTTCCGCGATACCCCCTTGATCCCGTCATCGAATCGCATCTGGCACCTTTCGCGATTTGCGGCGGAGCCGAGCGAGCGGACGGTCGCTCCGAAAGACGGTTCGTTTGTCGCGGATACCGACTCGACGTACAGTGGGGTATTTCGCCCAAAAATTCGATTTCAAAATTTTGCGTAAGTCGTACGATTATTACTGCCCGACGTAGTTTAACACTAAGCCTACCATTACCGTTCAAATTACCGTTTCCGGATTTTGTATTTTACAATTACCGAGTTTATAAAGATGCTCCCATTGGAAACGATTAAACACGATTCTATGTACATTTAAGCACACGGTATAATAAAAATCGCACAAAATCCAAATAAATTCGATTCTGTCATTTTTATATGGCGATTCATAGTAGCCATTTTTAGTCCTCGCACAGTGGTCTATTTCTAAATTTTTTCTGTGTCGTTAAATTTTTGTTGTCCGTCGTAGATAAAGGTCTGAAGAATAAGACTTCAATGTTGTTTTTTCTATGTGCACATCCGTGAAGTAGCGAACTAAACTAAAGTAAAGTAAACTAACCAGTGTCTAGAACAGCATCCGTTCATTAGCGATTTTGAAGCGTTCTAAGGAAAATGGTGTAAATTCTTGTATTACAAAAGTGTTTTAGGTAGGTGTAGAGAGCACTTTGGGACAATTTCATTTTGTTCTCATCTAAATTAGTATAGTTATTAATATTTGAACATTTCCAATAATTCTGTAAGATGGTCAAATGCGTGGAAGAATGATAAATAATCTTACGAAGATTACTATCCACCGAGAATAATAATTCCATTAATGTTGAAGGACAACGAGAACTCTATTGAAACGAATACTACGTCCGATCTTGTACACAGCAAATGGATTCACGGATCCTCTTTTCCCTTTGAGTAGCAAACAGAACTTTAGAACAGGATAGACGGATTCGTCAACAAACAGTCGATGTCGTTTAAACAGGTCCTTTATCATCCCAACGTAGCAGGAGATGACTAAATTGTGCTGGAATATCGTTCGCCTCTCGACCCTGTTAATGTGATTTTCGTAGTTCAATCGGAACAGAGGTTGACTCGTTATCGGTAGTCGCGACCCCGTCGTTTGCCAATTACTGTCCCGCCAGCTTACTAGAACCATATACGTATGTACACGACCATTCAACGAAATTGCAAATCGTCGTTTCCTCTGTCCGCACGAAACGAAAACGCGCACAGTAACGTCTCGATATACAGTGAGGCACGAAAGTATTCCAACGTCCTTTAAAAGGGAATAACTTTTTGATAATTCTATCAAACGACCCGATGTTTTATAATCAATTAGAAGCATTGGTTTACGAAATGATATACAAAAGAGTTTTTCAAAAAATTATAATTTACAAGGTTATATGCCAAAATGAAGAAGGAATTTTTTAAAACTTTTTTATTTGGGTCCTCAATGAAAATTTAAAATATATGTTTTGTAGATCTATGTTAGTTATACTCATGCTGAAAATTTCATCGTTTCAATTTTCTTGAAATTCTGCTAGTTCAACACATTTTCAAGATTAAAAAACGTTCGTATCGTCATCTCTCTATTTTTCAAATATTCTGCAATACTTCTTGCTTTGATTTAAAAAAATCATCGCTCTCTCTCATTTCTATCGAAAGTTCTTTGATTTTGACAGAAAATTCATCGGTTTACCCGACTGTGACATTTTATTATAACTCTTGAACCAGGAGATAACGGGATGAAAAGTTTGCACTATGATTCGTTAAAAAATGATTTCTATCTACTGATAACTATCGTAATAAATATAGGGTGTTTCAAAATGACCTGACATTTTAAAAAGTACGAATGTTTGTATTTTAATATAAAATAGAAACATGGCCTTTATGTGTGGAACACAATATCCGATAAATGGCCACCTCGTCCCTGTTCGCAATGGTTCACTCTTTTAACGAAATTTTCAACAGCATTTTGACATAATTGCGATCTAATTTCATTAATGGTGCGTCGAATTGCTACCTTGAGCTCTGGAATGGTCCATGGATCATTGGCATACACTTTTCCTTTCAGAAAACCTCAAAGAAAGAAGACCATTGCAATAACTGCATTGTTTCGCCGGCATTGTGGCAGGTTGCGCTATCTCGTTGAAAGAATATGTCTTCCAAGTCCATGCCGTTCAATTCTTTCCATAAAAAGTTGATTATCGTGTCACGATAACGAACACCATTGACGGTAACCGCATTTCCAGCAGCATTCTCGAAAAAGTACGGCCCGATCACCTCCCATAACCCAAAATTCGCACCAAACTGTGACTCGTGGTGGATGCATAGGAAGCTGTTGAATCACTTACGGCTTATCGGTCCCCCAAATTCGACAGTTTTGTTCGTTTACGCAGCCATTAAGTTGAAAATGCGCCTCATCGCTGGAGACGATTTTCTTCGAAAAATCACCATCGATTTGTTGATACTCCAATATCCAATTGGCGAATCTACGGCGCTGCGCATGGTCTGCTGGATGCAGTGTTTGCGACAATTGGATCTTGTAGGCATACAAATACAGATCTTGCGTCAAAATTCGCTGCACAGAGCATCTTGAAATGAAGGATTTTCGTCAACACTCGCACTCGCTGCGGCTATGTTTTCATTCGACCGACCGAAACGAGGACGGCCACTGCTTTTCACGGTCCGAATTGAACCACTGACCTACAATTTTGCGATTAATTTCACCACAGAGTAGCGAGATGGTGCGTTACGATGACCAAAAGATGCGCGGACTTTTCGAACCGTCTCTGCAAAATTTTCACCGTTTTTGTAGGGAATCTTCACAATTTGTATGCGTTGCTCGATCGTGTAATTCTCCGAGACTAAACAATTTAGAATGTCAGGTCATTATGAGACACCCTTTATATGTTTTTGCCCGAATTTCTCGTCCGAAAATTTTCTTGACGGTATCTCATCTACCTTAGAAAGTAGTTAAGGGTGTGCCGGTTTCAGACGGGAAAGAGTCCGGGGTTTTTATGTCGTCCGTCATGTGTTCGCGATTTTATAGACGGCAACCCTACCTGCGAGTGAAAACGAACACGTTTCTGATTTCGCCGGTGATCTCGACTCTACTGGTCCAGAAAACGGTATGGTTCGCCTGCGCAAACATATAAAGGTCAAAGACTGGCAAACGGCATACAAGATATCGTATCCGGCATCCATGAATCTGCGAGGCACTAACTACTCGATGCGGTCGTCGAGACGCGAGGCAAGACGAGGCGGCGCGTTCTCCGAAGCGGTTGCGCCCACACACACGGCGCGATGCGGCGCCCGAAAGCCTCTTGCCGTCATCCGGCTCCTCGTTCGTAGGATATATATTCACTGTGTGATATTTCGTGAAGCGTGTATAACCGCTGAAAGACACGGATTTCGAACGCATACACCAACCACCGGAAAGGAGCCCGGCGAGAGGGAGGGCGAGAGGTCTAGGGAAAGGCGCGGAGGAACGACGAGACGGATAAAGAGAGCAGAAGATAGGGATATACAGGAGAAATAGAAGCGAGTGCGGTGTGTGTTATGGATATCTATTCGCAGCGGATGGGAAGTGAACGCAGTCAGTCTCACAGCAGAGCGATCACAGGATGACGTGGCAAACGGCGGGAAACGAGCGATATACAGACTGCAACGTAAGAGAGAGAGAGAGAGAGAGAGAGAGAGAGAGAGAGAGAGAGAGAGAGAGAGAAAGAGAGACGCGGAGGGAGACCTGGCTCCTTGCAAATCGCATCACAGATCAAACACGGCTTGTATATTAAACGTAACCTGCTAAGGCGTCCTGCAGACTGCTTATGTACTGTCCAACCCTCAGGATCGAGCCGCAGCTGTAACGACAACTTCGACGCAGCTTCCGCCGCTCGCTTCTTCGACCAGCGATCAGCTGCGACCGCGGGTACATCCGAAACGCTCGATCCCGCCGGGCGATAAACGTTTCGGAACGCGTTAGCGAACCCGAAACGAACATTCCGGACCAGTACTTTCGCGACCCGACCAGTCAACCGCTACCGTTTGACGTCTCGACATGTGATACCGACGCGCACACACGCACCCGTCCGCCGCTAAGGAGCAGCCGAGGATGCGAAATTGAACGCCTGCGTTCGCACGCCTCGCTGGATGCCGTGTGACGAATCATGGAGACGCCTCTCTGTGCGTCAGCCGCTTAAAACCAGCCGTGGAGTCTCTCTGATCGTGTAGCTGTAACGTACGAGCCGCTGCGCGACGCGATTGGAAAGCTAATGTGCCAACGCGCGACGGTAGCTGCGTTACAGCCTTTTCACACGGAGCCACAAACGAATCTAGCCACGTTCGCGCGTACGAGATGCACGGAAAAAATGATCGATAGAAAAAGGTTTCATTCTCGACAGTATATCTCACGTAGCGTGGACGTGGCTCGCGATTCGCGTATCGTGATACGTATGCGATGAATCGCGATTCGTGTCTCCGTGTGAAAAGGCTCATACTGCGATGGGCGTCGCGCGGTGGTCTTAAATCGCCGGAAAGTGATCATAATCCCAAATACATAATTATGGGTCAAGACCCCGAATGCATAATTATACAGGTTGTCTCAAAATTTCTTCAACATCCGGAAATGGGAGGTTCCTGAATATCATTTCAAGCGATATTTTCCTTTGCAAATATGCCGTCCGCGACTTTTCAACATTTTTGCAAAGGAAAACGTTGCTTCGAATAATCTCAGAAACACCCCACTTCCGGATGTTGAAGGAATTTTCGGACACCCTGTCCCAATGGGATCCCAAACCCTGAATGGGATGTGTGTATTAAGAACCCGGATACCTAATTTAGGAATACACTTTTCGCGGGTTACGTGAACACATGTCCCTTCGGTACACTCTAATCAAAATGTGCTACTATTCGTAACGCTCGTCGATATACAAGGTGTCTCAAAAAATGTCGGGAAACTTTGAAAAGTGTGGTTACTGTGGTCACTTCGAGTAACGTGTTTTAAGAAAAGGAAGCAGGCTCTGCTTTAGAGGCTGGGGTATAGGAAAGCGGTTGAGGACGGTATCCAGAAACGCGGTATGTAACGCACCCTGTATGTAATAATTCAACTGTCGCTGCCGCGTATCGTTCACTCGTAAACCGGCTATTTCAACCTTACCTGAAACTTATTTTATCAATATCTCATCACGCCTGCAATATTATCTAAATTTAGAGTCTCGATTGATCTCAATTTCCAAATTCTCGCCTCGACTTCGTTAAGGAATTATTAACGAAAAACACGGACCAATCCGAGCGCGGCTACAGCGGACGGATTCAGGTCCCGCTGAGCATGGCGTTGCCATTAGCCAAGCCAGAATCCGTCCGCTGCAGCTACTCTCTGATTGGTCCATATGTTTCGTTAGCAACTCGTTAAGAAAGCCGACGCGAGAACCCTTTTCAAAGTTTTCCGACATCTTTGGGACACCCGGTAGTGTCCTAACGTTCTAAAGTATTGTCGCGGAGTGTATGTTCTGTTGCGAGTTCTTCCAGAGTTTGGAAACTTACCTGACTCAACGGGCGAATCCGCTCGTGAATAGATTTCTCCGCCTGCATGGCCGACGGGGGTGGGTGATCCGGGGTTGGTGGCTGTGCGTAATGCGTGGGACTGGTCGGTAGCATCATTTGTACTCGTTTCAGGCGCTTGTCCGTCGCCTCGCGGCCCTCGTTCGCCGACTCATCGTTCGTGTCCCGTTTCTCATCGAGCAGGCTCTCCTGCGATGATTTTAGCGTGAGGAAAGCGTTCGATACGAACGTCTGCTCCTGGATAACCGAGTCGGCTTCGCTGCACGGCGATTTGTCTCCGCACGTGCTCCCGTCAGCCTCGTAGTTCTCGAACGCGTGCCTACGTAACTTCCGCCGCGGGTTCAACGTCTTGATCGGCCGGTTCTCGTAGATCGAGGTGATCGCAACCGGCTCCACATTGTTGTCGCGCCTCTCCTCGCCATCTGGGACCCGGGATTTCATCTCGACGTATTGGTCCACGCTCCTCGTCACGTGGCGCAACTGCTCCCGACGTTTCTGCAATTGTTCGAAGTCGATGTGGCTGCGAGCACCGCTCCGCGCCATGAACAAATACTCGTAGTTGCTCGGCCCCAGCGAGCAATCCGCGGACAATGACATTTGGGTCTGCAGGTGCGTCGGCGACACGGACAGGTTGCGTCTTGGCGGCTTCTTCGGAGGTGTTGGCTGCAAGGTGAACAATCCAGATTACGTTGTAATACCAGAGGTGTGCGAGAACCCGATAATTTCGGGTACATTCCGCGACAAAACGACGCACACCTGATTTATTTAAGGTGTTCGTCATTTTCACGCAACGAAGTAACGCGTTTTAATGGTAGATATACTTTCATTTGAAAATACAACCTATCGGTATAAAAAATTGAAAGAAACCGTCAACGATGGCATACGTATGAAGAATTTGTCGGACAAATTTTGGAGAACAAGTGAAAACAATATTTTTACTTTTTGGATATCTCCCTTTGTTTTGTACATCGAGTACCCGAAATTTGCGGTTTAAGCGCACTACAGACCGTCAATTAAACCACTAAATACAGTTCAAATTATATCGTGTTAGTGTAATTTCAATAAAAAAAAAATGTAACAAATAAGTTGGTGCAAGTCCCATAAAATGATAATGAAAAATAAAAAAGTTTTGTGATAGGATTGGTAATGGTTCACGCCGATATATCAGCCACCGTATCGAATCCGTAATCACGCAAATCACCCTTGTCGAGAAAATTCAACATTTTTGAGATATTATTATTGGCACGTAGATCATTTTCCGATAAAACCTTTTTTTGTAACCTTGACACTTGCATTGTTTTCTACGAGGACTCTTCAATTGTGTCTGAATAATCAAATCTTTTCGCGGTGCTGTCCGATAGCATCGCGTTCTTAGATGTTAATATCCCGTAGCAGTTTTCGCGCGACAGCTTGAAAGGAAAGCACAACGGACATCGGAATACCGGGCCAATTAAGCCGCGATCGATTTGTCCACGTTAACGAACTGTAAGGCGTGCGGATGTTATACGGTACAGTTATTCGTTCAAAAAAAGGAAACAGTCACCGATTGCAAGGATTAAAAGCGAGCACGTAAGAACAGATCGTTCATCCAGCAGATCGTGAACTTAATGACCAGACCGAGACCCATAATTCTCGTAAATATCAGACTCGAAAAAGAATTCAAAAATCTAAAAATTAAAAGGCGACTTAGAAAAAATCTACGGACATTGCGTTGATTGAGTCGTAGAAAGTAAATATCCAGTTAAGGGCGTATTTTACTGTAACCAGTGTATTATTGGAATAATATTTTACAAAGCTTCGTTAAAAATTACATTCGCATTTATCCTAATGTTTTCAATCTTTTGAAACACGGCTAGATTCGTACTTGGCTGTAATGAAACACCAGAGATAAAGTATATCGGTGATTCTCGTGATTCGAGTAGTTTTCTTACTCACTGAAAACAATAAATCCAATTGACTTGAATTTGCCTCAGATTATTTAAAACGAATGCTTTTCGAATGTAAAGCTTTGATCGTTCAGACTGTTTTCAAAGAAAATTGCAAAAATTAGAGAACCAGATTATTTAGGTATGATTCTGGTGCCGACGGCAGCCGTACAAATTCTGAAGATATGTGCGAAAGATTGTTACAGTAGATTTCGAAATTTAACCCTAGCAGTCGCGTGACGACTCAGAGCCACCATTACAAATTGATTCACCGTTATTCAAAAATATTGTCTACGTTATTAAATATGTTGATATCTAATCAACTACTAAACATTTAAGTATTGTACGAGGTACTATATCAATTTCATATCCATCAAATGAAAAAAGTCATATTAAAATGGAAGTATCGTCGGAAGAAATGTTTAAATTTCGAGTTAAAATAGCTCCGGGTGCTGAGAGTTAAATTTCATCTACGGCCAGCCTTCCATACGATAGATACATTAAACGAGCTACATTTCCATTACTTTTTTTAGCACGATTATAAAATATTGGAAGTATATGTTTGAAATGCTGTGCTGTCGATACGTGTTGGATCTGTTACAGTAGAATAGCCCGTTAACGCGTAGACATAATGGAATGTGACGAAATGGGCTAAAAAAGGGGAAGCCTAAAAAGCTTCCCTCTGTACGGTTGTGCCTTGGTGACCCCGTGCGACCCTCGATCGGGATCGAGGATCCAAAAGTAAAGGGAACTCGTTCTTACCGAGACTTTATTGTTAGAGGCGGGGCTGTGGAGAGAACTGGACAAGGGTGCCATTGGCAAGTAAATCCCGGCGGCGCTGGAATCGTTGGGCAAACAACGCCGGTCCCGTGGGCTCGGTCCACCGACGCTCGAGGACGAGGAAACGCTCAATTGGTCCGACTCCCTGCCACCCCCGTATCCCGTGGGTAATGTCAAGGACAGATCCTCCGACACGAAGCTACCCTCCATTGTTCCTCGAGGTACCGGTGGCGTTTGGTACAATCCGCTGTCGGAACCCCTGCGCAACCAAACTGAACGTCTCAACGGGACCGATTCACGATTAACTCGCTAATGACTCGCTCGATCGAGCTCCTCTCTTCTCTTTACTTTCGATAATGTGTGCAATCGAGAAATAGTACCGCTTTCGGCGAGATACACCGTGCACAGTGCAGAATTAAACATAAAACGCGCGTTATGCACAGAGCGGGCAAAAGTTTATAATTGCAACATTATACACACGCATTACAGAAACACACTTTTGGACAAAATGATAACTAGACTGCGGATCTTTATGCGAAATAACAATTCTTCACATTAATTATTAGATTATTTTATCGATTACTACATTATTTGTTCAGTGGTTTTATTAAGTTGCCAGAAATCTATCGACGTTCTTAAACTCTTCTAATTTTTACACCGTTTGAAATTACACTAACCCATGTTTGTCGAACATGCATAAAATCCGCAGTCTAATGATAACACGTACGCTACCTTCAATTTCTCGAGGACCACAAGGAATTTTTGAATGGCACCCACAGTATCGTACTTGCTACGACGCTGAAGAAAAACCATCGTTTAATGAACTTACAGATCTGAAGAACACAGCGAACACGGACACTTGCAGCGATGCTTGCTTCTTGAGCAATTTAGAGCAGAACTTCGCTCGAGCAAACCAGAAATTTTTAACATTTCTTGATATAATTTTGCAGATTTTGACGAGGAAATGCTAAAAATCGAACTTTTAAGCTTAGGAATCCACTGGTTGGCCTTAATCGTAATTGTAAAATATGAAACTAACTGTTGATTGCATGACAACTCACAAGCTAGTAAACGATAGGGTAACTGTACCGATTACGGCAATATCTATCGTACTTTATTGTAATGTTCCTAATTTATCAGGAAATAATATGTGTAAGCATTTTATGTAAGAGTGATGTGTTCTGAATACAAAAAAAAATCGGTGGCCCTTAAAACCTAATACAACATAAGAGAATATTAAAAAATAAAATCGTTAACATTTTGTACGTATTACCTTTTACGAAGAATGTTTTTTAAAATTCCGAGATTATAAAAATATGAGAATGATTGATAATTTTGTTTGTCTTGCCAACGAGGATACATTCTCATTGAATTGTACAAATTTATTCAGGGCAAAATATTAATTTTGACGTATTGTAATCTCATCGGGAAAAAATATCGCGGTAAGACGTACACCCGCTGCAATAGATACATTTACCCTATCAGAACGAAGCTCGAGTGTGCTATCATTTTGCATCCAAGACGTCTGTTTTTCTTCTGCTTGCTCATAAAGCCAGCGGGATGTACTTATTTGCTGGCAGGTTCCTTCTCTCTGCATAGCAACGATTACGATATTATGTATTTCATTCAGAAATTCGATGTAGTCTTCGATAAATTAAAGATAGCACACATGTGCTGTCACCGAACGAGGACAGTAGTCGCTATGTCAAAGAAAACTTGACTAACGAGGCAGGGCACAGTGCTGGAGTCGTCGAGTTTACTGAAACTTTTTCTGGTAGAGAAAAACTAAGCAGGCTCGCGTCCGAGCGTTTTTGACGATACTCATTATTTGTAAAGATATTAACATTTAATTTTATGATATTCAGAAAATATCTCGATACACTTCATTTCTTGATCGTATTTTAACTTTTTCGGGCTTTATCCGATTTCAGTATTCTTGCTGCGCAAGAAAATTAATATCCGACAAGTTTGCTTTCCGAATGATATCAGAACAGCAAAGTGCCTATGTAATTCATTAACATTGATAATGTAATCATACTGCCGATAATATTTGTGTCTTTACGAAACACACCACCCTACACGCTATCCAATTCCTGTACAAAATATACATATGTATGTACAACTAGTTGTACCATTGAAAACCCTAGAAATAAAAAAAGAAAACATTTTTAAAGAAAAGAGGAGTTAATACTTCAAATTAAAAATAAGAAATTGAAGGTAAAGAAGAATTTGAACGCGTAACCTTTGCCACCTTTGCAACCATAACTGTCGCGATACGCTTAAGAAATGAAGAAGTAAATTAAGATATTTGCTGGATATCATAAAATTAAATGTTAATTATCTTCATAAACAATCGGTATTGTCAAAAATGCTCGGACATTTGTCAGCTTATTTTTGCTCTAGATTCGCCAGCAAAAATTTCATTAAAATTGACGATCCCACCGCTGCGACCACTCGTTGCAAAATGCTTTATTGTTTGCAAAAATATTTCTTTCCTTGCGATTCGTAGGTCTCTCAAGAAACAACAGGTTTCGTTGGTTGCTCCGACAGAAAAGTGAGAGAAGGACAAATGGAACGGTTCCAAAGTAAACAGATCGAAAGCGTTACTATAGTACATACAATGTGAAATGTCTGTATGCCTTTACCGTGTGGTGTCGCGCTGTGCTAATGAAATTCTGTTGGTTGTAGTGTTTTGTGGTTTGTCGTCGGGAGTTTGATCGGAACTTTCGAGAGTATTTATCGAGTTGAGAGTGTCGGACATGGACATAAAGACGCTGTCGAAGACGGAACTGGGGTCGGAGTCCTCTGTCTGCTGGAGGGTCCTCCGTACTCCGTTCACTGGTCCCCCAATCTGGTCGTCTTCACTGAAATCCGCAATCCATCGAGTGGCGTCAGATTCGAGTGCGGTTTCTAAGAATTGATCTACCATCGCATACTGAAAGCGAAGCAGCGCAACTGGCATTCATTTGCCGAAGCTAACGCAGCGTGGAACAGTGCGCCATTTGCAGAGACTGTTGTGTTTCGTGTCGTTCAAATGCAATAACAACGGCAAACTGGTTCCTTTTGTCGGTCTCCGGATAAATGACTAGCATCGATTACGGTAGAAACGAGAGTTGTACCTACTTTTGAAACTGGGTTTTACGTTTCAAAATAACTTGAACCTAGACTCGAGCCCTGGTTTGCAGGACTATTGGCTAGGAGCTGAAATAAGGCACGTTTGTCCTAATACGTTTTAATCTGTAACCTCGGAATTGGATTGCAAAGCAAGCGATTCAGTATCTAGAAACGTTTCGACGCTTTTTTGTTCTTACCAACGTGATAAAATAATTTAACTGCGACTTATATCGGTTAGCCACGACGAGTGCATTGCTAACATCGCGTAACAAAGTGCTTCAAGCTGAAGAGCGCCGTAGTCGAAATTTTAATCAACCGTTCCAGTCGTCAGCGATAGCCGAACGATCAGCGCGAAAAGGCAGATTGTCCCCTGAACAGTCGATCACACGGCGGGTTTCGTGCTGCAACCGTACCGATAGCACAATAGACGACCGAACGAAGCGTAAGAACTCATTGGTCAGACAGCAGCGGAAGAATAGCACTCCGGGACCATCATCGTTACCCCCCCAACAATGCGTAACTCGTAACAGAAGACGTCCGCGGCGGCGAGTGCCGACGTTTTAATGAGGCCATGTAGCCGAGGTCGGAGGCGAGCGGTCGAAACAGAAAGAGAAGACGACGAAGACGAGGCAAAGGAGAAAGAGAAAAGCAGAAGGAGGATGAGGAGGAGGAGGAGGAGGAGGAGGAGGAGGAAGAGGAAGAGGAGTGAAGCGGTAGCAAGCGAAGGTAGAGGTGAACAAGAATCCGGCGAACCGCGGCTAGAGGCCATGCCCATAGGACGAGGGAGAGAGCAATGGTTATTAGTTTTATGCTGAGACGGGCTAACATTTACATTGTTTAACGTGATGGATTCATCTCGAGGCGGTCCAGAACCACGGCTACCGACGTCAAACATTGATGGTGGAGGTGCGGAGAGCACTGGTACCTTTCTCTCCGGTCTCTCTCCCGCTCGCTACCGCGTCCACTCGATCCGTCTACCTCCGGCTTGCTCTTTCTCTCTCGCCCTGTCCCTTTTTCCCTGTGTCAGTCTTTTGCTCGCCCAACGTCCTCTTACTCTGTCTGGCCGGAACAACCGGTAGCGTTTAACAGCTAGCGGTACCGCTGGCAGAAGGAGAGTAAGGTAGAGAGATAGACGTAGAAAGAGAAAGAGAGAGAGAGAGAGAGAGAGAGAGAGAGAGAGGGTACCAATGGGGTGATGCGGCAGGGGTGACCCAGGGGTGAACGAGGCGGTCGGACCCACCATCGCCTACCTACATCAGGAAAATTAAACCAAGCCAAGCGGTGCTTAACGCGCTGGAGCTACACGCGGCCTCGCCACCTCCTCCACCTCCACTCTCAGCATCCCTTTTCGGTCCGAGAGAAACCTTTTCTTCCTCCGCCTCTGCCCAGCGCACCCGGCTCGGCGGGTACACCGCGCCGCGCCGGCATCGGTACTAACGGGTACCACTGCTAACCATCATTCGAGCACTCGCACTCGCACTCGCACTCCCACTCGCCACTCTCCGCTCATTCACTCCGTGTACCCGTCGGTCCACGTCTACGCTTTTGTTTACCCAACATCTCCTATATTAAAGCTGCCACGGTTATGCGCTCATCTATACTAGCCGTATGTATAATGTATATGCAGTACGTATGTATAGGTATGTATGCGTGTGCGTGTGTACATCTATACATATATGCTTATATAGATGCATATACATGTATATATACATATACTTTATCTTTCTAGAAAATATTACCGGCCTCCGCTCTTATCCGATGCACTGACGCGATATCCTTTTCTCAACGAAGATGACGCCGGGTGAGCACAAATACGCCAACCCCGTTGGGCACGATCGCTTTTTTCTCTTTCTCTCTCTCTCTCTCTTTCTCCCTCTTTCTCTTTCAACCCTGTTTCTTTTTTGCGTTTGTTCGTTTCGTTTTGTTCCTTCGAAGTTCGTACAACCGTTGCACATAATACTCGGCCGCGGTGCACTCGATGCGTCATCGTCGTCGGCGTCGTCATCGTCGTCGTCGTCGTCGTAGTCGGCCTCGTCGAAGAGTATCGCGATTGGTCGTTGGCGAACGCTGTCGTTCTTTTGTGTGATTAGTAGGCACAGTTTTTATTTTCTGGCCTGTTGTTCCCCTGTCCTTTTTCCTGAGGCAGTGAAACATGGCCGATCATCGACGCTCCGGTTCATTTCTGAGCGGTGTCTATTGGTGTGGGACTCATCGCGACCGATTGAGACACTAGGTTTTTATCGTGGTTCTACCTTGGTAAAAATTATGCCACCAAACAAATCAAGCGACCATCATCGTATCGCTAATTGTGCCGCGATACGATTCATTTCTTCGATACAAAAAATAATTAATAAAACAAGTTTACCGAATCTTTGAACAGTTTAAAAACAAGAGAAATTCAACCATTTTTTATATACAGGGTGGACCGGAAATCGTGGTACAGCCAGGCAGGGGATGATTCTACATAAGGGAATAAGAAAAAATTCTGGTATAAGATTTTTTTATTCGAAGCTTCATTTTCGAGAAAATCGAGTTTGAAGGTGCAGCGAATACACGTGGCTATTGCATAGGAATCGTCCAACGCGTCTGACCATGATCAACCAATTCTACTTCCTGCATATAATAAAGCTCGCGAACCTGGCGGAACATTAAACTCGATTTTCTCGAAAACGAGCTGCCAAACGGAAAAATGTTCTGCCTTTTTATTATTTATTTTTACACGTAGATTTTCATCCTCCGCCCAATTGTACTACGATTTCCGGCCCACGCTGTATAAAATTATGATTTTCAAAAATCAGTCTGTAAATACGCACATCTCATTTGTATGGTATTTAAGTAATGTTCGCTAAAAAGTGGAGCTACATATCTTAAACCAGAAAGACATGGTTGCCATTTTTCGTACAACCATTTCTGCAGAACACCGTTCGCGGTACCAGATATATCTCAGTGAATTTTTATCTAACACACATTTCTTTTTAATTTGACATTAACTTAGTCCTCGTCGAAGCCGTTCGCAGACATTTTAACTCAAACATGATGATTTTTTATATAAATCTTCAGCTTTTATTATTTGTAAATAAATTGTCGAACGATACCAAAGATGGTATCGTTGGTTCAATCTTGCTCTTCGCTATATCCAATCCCTAGCTTCGGAGCTCCTCAAGAGTTACGCTGCGCGATAGCGGGGACGAATGTTTAACAAATATCGTGCACGTCTCGTTCGCATACAGGTTGTCCCAGGATTGACGGTACAGCCGTGGCACGGAGTGATTTCAAATGAGAAAATTATTCGAAAATATGTAATAAATTTGATTCGTTCGCGGCCTCGTTTTTGATGGAATCGCGCTTGAAAATTCAGCGAATACGCGCGCTACCGAATAGGAATCGTCCGACGCGTCTGTTAATGACTACCGATTCTACTTCCTCCAAATTCTAGATACGCGAATTCGGCGGACTTTCGCAAAGTCGACTCTCTCGAAAACGAAGCTTGAAATAAATTTATTCCGTATTTTCACCTTGTTTTCTCGTGTAGAATCGCTGCCTCTACGGTTGTACCACCGCTATTGGGACACAGACAGTATGTCAAGACATTATCGTATACGTAATACCGATACTGCGGAAATAAAGAACACGTTCGAGATACACCAACTGCGCAAAGAGAGTCGCACCGCTTCGCAGACAACATGTAGCAGGGGTGAGCCGGTTAGCACGCAAGATCACACATAAAAAAAAGGAGTTTACGACCTGGGGAAAAGGAGCACAGCAAGCGAAAACGCGCGCGCGTAGGCAGAACGAAAGTTAGGGGAGAAAATGGATACTCACAAAGACATGACGGAAGTACCGGAAACGCGTCGATCGTCGTCTAGAGGCTTATGATAGAACTGCCATTGAGTGGGCGACGTCCCTTCCGCCGGCGAGAGATCATCCCCTGGTCGGACGTTCTCGTAAGGGCTGCCCAACGAGTCGCCACCCTGGACCGGAATAGGTGGCAAGTTTTCACTGTCGGCGTCGCTCTCCACGCCAGAGGAAGACCTATGCCCTGTCGACAGCCCGTTATTCGCAACTGTTAATCATTTAGAAATCACACGGGGTGTCGCCGATCTGGTGGTACCAGCCGCAGCGAGATAAATCTATTCCTCGTCTACCGGGACCCGGCTCTTAACGCTAGCGTAGCAGGGATCTAGAGGCAGTTCCGAAGGGACAGCGAGACGTCGCTCTGTATCAGTCACACTCGATAAGTTCATTTGTTTAAATGGAACGCTATAAATCGTTTTACATCGTACGAAAGAGCGTGTCAAGAAAAATTCACTCGTACACGACGCAATGGTCTTCGAGGTAATACAAGGCCAAATATGGAAGAAACATCTTGAATGTTTCTTACGTAATATTTTGTAAAGATATCGTGCACGATACACCTGTCAGAGATGCGAAAGACATAAAAAGCGAAACAACGCAAGCATGTGCATTCGCTACATCGAAGTTCATTGTGTCGCGTACGAACGAAGTTGTCTGGACACGCGTTACCATATGATATAAAAAGATCTACGGAAGGTCTACATCGAATATAGGAACAGTTATTTTAAATGACGACAGCGCGGGATACCAGAAACTGCAAATATCATCGTCAACGACCCGTATTACTACCGACTTCAAACATGTACTTTACTGATACGATCCTCGCCAAACGCCACGAACATGCATAGCTTACAGCGATCTTGCGAATCACAGGTAGCGGTTACATCACATTATTTCCGTCGCAGTACAAAGTATTCGGATCTACAGATATCTATTACGGCTCTCACGGAGTAAAATATCGCATCAAGTAGAATTGGCGTCGATTTTATCGCGTTCTGTCTCGATGAACTCTCCGGTATTAATTACATTTAGCGAGTCGCATGTGTCGTTATCTTAGGTAAGATCTTAGCAATCAATTTCTCTGACAATCTACCGCGAGATCGTAATAATCGCGTAGGTATAATTCACAGAAAATTGGTTGCAAGGAAAGTATACCGCGTGCAAACGCACTTTTTATCACTGCAGTGATGTCCTGCGTGACGTGCGGTGGAAATTGGCCCAAAAGATCCAGGACCGTGTTCTGCCTTGAGTCCCGGATGCCCAAATCAACCCCTCTGTCGAGTAGAGCCCGCACCACTTCCATCTTTCCGCAGAGCGCCGCCTCGTGCATCGCGGTTCCCGCAGACGTCCGTGTATTTACGTCGACGCCTGCAGCAAGCAGCACTTCTACAACGGCTCTGAAACGAGAAAAAGAACGATTTTCACGTGGCATTATTTCTGCTATTTTATTTTCATTTTATCTGTATTTGTTCGACGCCATCTCGTCGACCCTGCATAGCTTATTCGCGAAATACAGGATGCTTTCGAAGTCGCGACGTAATTAATTATGTATGATAAATTTCATTCTATAATATATATTGCAAAATATGACTTCAGCTGAGCGTACATTGCCGCAATTGAAAGGCAAATTGATTGCGTCTGGCGATTTCTGGTGCAAAGCCAGGATCGGTTTTAAATAAAGATTCTTACATGGTAAGTTTTGAAACGAGGGAGAGGAGAGTACGCGGACCGCAAAGAGCAACGAAACATTCCCGATCCACAATACAACTCGTCAAGAAAATTCGTCTGCGACCCAGAATAGGTATCGAGGAATATCTGTTCGCTAACTTGGAGCCGGCCAGGCCGCTCGTCGGTGTAACAGAATCGGAGTCGGCTGAAAGTGGCCAGGTTGCCGTTTGCATTTCCCATTTCGGCTGATAGGGTGCGCGGAGCCCCAGGTTTCGTTTTGTATCTGTCTGGTAGCCGTGCGCCGACTGCAGTGACCGCAGCCATCCGTCGCATATAGGATTCGTGGCTGAGAATCGGATTCACGTGCACCTATGTTGTTATTACCGTGCCATAGGGGTATTTGTATACTGGCTTACCAAGAGCACCGATATTGAATCCGATAATAGACATTACTCCAGTCCCGTTCCCAATCCCTTCCCGTCCCGGCCCTCTGCCCGAGCCCCCCCGGGTCTCTTTCTCTCCTTTGGCGCGGGGCGCGGTGTCCCCGCATTCGGCCGATCCGCCAAATATCGTGGCGAACGCGTGAAATGCGTGCGTGAACGCAATCATCGTAGTGTGTGCATCGGTACACAACCGTGTCCCACCGCGTTCCGTGTGTACACTTCGGACCGTGCACTCGGCTCTCACGTACACAGACGAACACGGCCCGACCCGGCCCGGCCCAGCTCGGCCCGACCCGATCCGACCCGATCCGACCCGATTCGACTACACCGAAAACGAGAGCGTACGCGATCAAGTTCTGCGCACGAGCCACCGTAGTAGTCTCGCACCTATTCAAACATTCAAAATGCTCTCGCACCTACACGCGCGCACAAACGCGCGATGCATCCGCGCATGCACCACAGCCCGCCACTCTGTTTGACCGTGGAGATTGCCGGACCCTTCCGAACCTAATCAACGAGATGAGAGTTGATCGAATTGCGCGACACTTATTGCATTACGCGACGCGGGCGTCAATTTTTTTTTTTCATGGGACCACGGGCTTCCGAGCTTTTCGTGTTTTCTTTCTGTTTTTTTGTTGCAGGATGCTGTTTGGTGTCGACGTGGAATCAGGAAATTGATGTTTTCGCGTTGAGTTTGTGCTGATGCCGGGATATTGATTCCATTTCTTCGGGTACGATGTTAGCGCTGTTTGCGCGCGGATGTTGCGTCGCTGACAAGAAAATTCGAAACTGCGATCGTAGTTGCTTTCAGTTTTGTTTCGTCGCTGGTTTGCAATGGATGGACACCGTGTCTTCTTGTGCCGCTATTTCAGTTGATTAGAGGGTTCGGTTAATTATTAGGATGAACTATTATGTCAACTTCCCAACGATCCGGCAACACCACTAACGATAACTAAAAACTCTCGGTCATTCGTGGCCGCGATTTTACCGTGGACGAGAAATCTCGCTTCCACGATGTCGAAGAAACAATGTTATGGACAAGATATCTCGTGTATCTTTATTACTGATATGAAGTGGTTTCCTTTGATATCCAAATTTGAACAAAGTCCGAAACTACTATGCACATACTACTTTTATTATGCAAAGAAATTAAAACCTAAATTTTAATTTGGTAATTGTACTTTTGTGCTCCCCGATCTGCGGCCCCGTTCAGAAAGTTTTTCTGTTGTCTCAGTTGACTCTTTAGCGTCAGGACTGCTTCGGAAGCAGCGAGTATAGCAACGTGTGCGTCTGCGATCCGACACATTTGGAGGCCTTGTACAAACGCAAACGTGTGCATCGAATGCCTACGCTAAATCGACCGACGCACGTTTCTGCGATTAGGCGATGCTCAAAGACGTAACAAATCGCATTTTACGAACGGAAACTTGTGTGTCAAGGCGCACAGCCGGAAGTTACGACGAATGGTGTATGGATAAAGTGACCATTTATTTTTTCCCTCAAAACCAGACTTTTCTGCTGCAAGCGCGGGCCCCCTGAACTTACGGCATCCGTCATCGCTGCGCTGCTAGGCACTACCGTCGAATGATTTTTTGATTTTTCGCGTCCTTTTTTGAAATTGTTACCGTGGATTGCTCTCTTCCTAAAAACGGGACGTATGGTCACTTTATGTATGGATCACGAAACACTGCGTCCAGACGTGCTTAGAAGATCCCACCTTTAGGCAGAGTCTCCAGGTGATGGGAATTTACTCGAATTGAGGGGAAAAAATTACCCTCTCTAGGCCAGCACCAGATTAGTCACTTGACATTGTGACATATGCTCGACAGAGACCGAACGTGTCACGTGACCGGGCCGTGGCGGAAATAGAGTGAGGACACAAGTCTGAAGAGAGTAGACTCCTTTTTTCAGGACTGCAAGGGTGCGGGATTCGCGTTCTGATTTCTCGATAATACAAAAGTGGGGGTTTCAATAGTCAAAAAAGCTAGATAAAAGTCTCATGTTTTCGTTTACGAGGCTTAATTTGCATTATTCAGAAGCATACAACTGCGCATTTAGCTATTTTCATAGCCGCGAAAAAGTAGATCTTTTGAGGGCGATAGCGCCCTAGATCGATCTTTTATCTTGCGTTTTTGATTAGCGAATAACCCTATTTTTGTATTATCGAGAGGTGGGAACGCGAATCCAGCACACTTGCAATCCTGGAAAGAGGAGTATACTTCTTTAAGGCAGAGCCAGTCTTATAATTTTGTAGCAGCGTCAACAGATCTTATTGAAATTCTGTGAACCGTAGCCTCAAGTAAGGCGTAGGACTATATAAAAACAATAGCAATAGGAATGAAGGAAGAAAGATAATTTTTACTGGAATACGCTTCCATTCGTTATCTTTTCTGTCTTGCGGTATTGTCGCGACGCGTATGTACAGCAACTACAAGTCGATCCCTATGATCGACACCGTCCGACGACGGGCCACCGTGAAACTGCTGAAACAAAGTTCGAACGACGCGTCGACATGACGGTAGTTCGGCAAAGACCTCGACTCCCTTATTATTGACGCATCTGTGAATAGTTCTCCGCGAGTCACGCGAGGCGACAAATGGCGAGCGTGCATCGCCGAGCGGCAAACACCGAGCGGCAAACACCGAGCGTACACACTCGGAGACCACGCACGATCCGTATCCGCGTGTAAACGCGCGGCGAGCTGGATGTTTCCACGCGTGCTCCCTGCAGCCTCCGCGTTTATCAACGACGACGGGGAACAGAGAGACAGAGGGGGCAGGAGAGGAGGGGTCGGCTGTTTAACCAAAATTCGCTGGATAAAACGTGGGCGCGTTGCCTCGATCGACGAGCAGGCCGGGGATGCGGGATGGAGATCGAGCGGATCGAGCGAGGACCGCGTCACCAGCGACAGAAAATGCATCCACCGGACTGTATATCGCGACGCGATCGCATTATAAGCGGCGAGCGCCAGTTAAAGCGATTACCGGCTGCGAAGCTGCATAGAAAAACCGACGTTATACCCGATTACAATGTGACTGCCGTTTCGCGGGGATGCACGATCGCCGAACGATTTTCTATCCGGCCGTTTCGAGAGCCCTCGTTACCCAACCCCATATACCCCGAGCAACCCCCCGGTCCACCGTATCCTCGCGCGACTCGTCCGACAACGTCGATTATTTTAAAGGCTTACCAACCGGATTATGGACGTGACGCCGCGATGTTGAATGAGAACGAATTGGCCGAGCAAAGCGTTAAATACAATTCCGATTCGCAGCTCCGCGAGGACAGTGGCAACTAATACCGGAGGGATGAAAATTTGGGGCATTTTAGGGGAACGAAGCCCTACCCGCTGTTCGCTTCGATGTACGGTTCTACGAAGGGAATGAAACAACTGACCGTTCTGTTACGACACGTGTTTGTCTCACGGAAATACGTGACCGCACGATGAATTTTGGTTTCTTTCGTTGATTAACACTTAGACGCGGAGTCGCCTTATTAACCCTTATACCGCGTTACTCTACCACGCTTCCGCCACGGCCCGATCAAGTAACACGTTCCGTCTCTACCCCTTCTATACTATTTTTTCGGTATTAATCATGAAACTACGTTCGAACCTGTAGCAATTTATGAAACACAAAGAGTCTTATGCTCGCGATACAAGAATTGTTTTCAACTATAGCATAGTAATTAGTAGTAGTTCCTTAGGTGGGACAGACGAGTGCAAAAGGTTAATAATTGGACATGGCTTAATTCTGCTTTCTTTATTAACGAGTGTTTTGACCACAGTCGCCAGATTAAGGCGGTAGGCTCGTTTCCAGGATTACAAGGGTGCGGGATTCGCGTTCTCGTTACTCAATAATACAAAAATATGATTTTCGGTAGTCAAAAACGCTGGATAAAAGATCGATCCAGGGCGCTATCGCTCTCAAAAGTCGTATTTTTTCGTTTACGAGGCGTAATGTGCATTATTTGGCAGCGTGTAGCTATGAAAATAGATACATTCGCAGTTGTATGCTTCTGAATAATGCAAATTAAGCCTCGTGAACGAAAAAATGGGACTCTTGGGGGCGATAACGCCCGAGATCGATCTTTTATCTAGCGTTTATGACTACTAAAAAAATCCATTTTTGTATTATCGAGAAATCAAAACGCGAATCTCGCAGCAGTTTACTCGCAACGCAAATAAAGCAATATAATCGCGCGTGGTCAATATTCAATCTGTTGAGTCATTTCCACGATCACAATGACAAATACAACGAAAACATGTTTGACGATCGCTGTCGTTGTAATGGTTGCCCCTCGATTGGGCTGTTCGGTAAATAACTGTTTAAAGAATCATAATAACAAAATGCACAAAAATTGTGTACATAAAAGCGAGAGCGAAAATCTGGCCGAAAGAATTGTTTTATAACAGGCAACGAAATTCATTCCCGTTATTTAATTGCACACCACCGGCGCAACCGATTATCCAGTTAATCTTGCATCATCCAATTGAACGGTTCAATTAATCAAATAACAAAGATTCGTGCTTACAATATCGTTTATTTAACTGGACATTTTTACCGTGTCATGTAACCATCGCCGATTATTTGTGTAAATACTAGTAAATCGAATGGGCGGAACGAGCTCGCTGCGATATTTGTCGAAATTCTTTTCATCCACCACGAAATATCCCTTTTGTTATCATAGGGAAGCTTGTTTTATCGCTCGTATCGATCTACCAATCGTTCATGCAACGACGAATTGTGTTTCATTCTCTCGAAATAAATTTCAAAACGCTCGCTTTGCTAAATACAATTCACCTGTCATACCGTCGATCTGTCCTCAGCTTATTAAACACGGTACATGCGAATGTGAAATCGAAAACGAAGTAGGAAACGAGTCTAAACGAATTCGCTTCTTTCATTAAATGCAGAAATCAAATTCAACTTTAGCAATGAACCTTTGTAAAACTGCTCGCGTTAATTTACGAACTGTGCTAACAAATTGTAAGTTGGCAGACCGTTGCGAGGTAAATCGAAGAAGGACATCTCTCTGTTATAAATCATAAATTATCTTTTAACCCTTTACAGCTCCGTGTAACTTTAAAGTTTCATACTGATATATTTCTGTGTCCATTATAGTTCCATTTTTAAATGATTTGTTCCATTTTGATTTCTCAGTCAAAATCGCTAGATGAAAGATCAATCTAGGGTGCTATTGGCCTCAAAGTCCTACTTTTACGACGCGTAATTCTCATTATTCGTCAGCAAATCGCGGAGCCGCGAGAAGCAATGGATAAGCGACGGTGCTGCCGCCTATCGTGGCTGTCGATATGCTGCCGAATAATGAGAATTACGCGTCGTAAATGAAAAAGTAGGACTTTTGAGGCAAATAGCCCCCTAGATTGATCTTTCGTCTAGCGATTTTGACTACTCAGAAACCCCGTCTTTGCATTATTAAGAAATCAGGAGTGGAATCTCGGACCCTGGCAATCCTCGCGCACGTATACGTGGTCTAGCGGTGTGTGAGTGTACTGTGGTGACGGTGTGCAGCCAAACTGGTGTTCCGCGAAATATATTGGATATATTTAATAATATATTTTCTAAAATACATTTATTTCTACGCGGGATGTTTTTGTTTGTTTTCTAAATCATTAATTTTGGTGTTCCGCAAATTTCTCATACAATCAAAAGTGTTCCCCGACTTCAAAAAGGTTAAGAACCATTGGTCTAATAACATAAATAATAAGGTGGAGTCTCTTAGACCCCGACAAATGAAATTCATAAATAACCTCGTTTTTAATAAATTTGGGATAAAGAATAGCATAGGATAAAAAGTAAATAACCGGTTTAGTTTTATTTATATAAACATTCTTTTTCACAAATTTGGAGCTGGGTTCTCTGAGACGCCGCATTACCTTGCGAAGGTTAACTTGTGAATTCATGTTAACCGTTCAGAAACGACGCGACGCGCCGAATCGAAGTTACGATAATTTTCTGGAGGTTCCGACTTTTTGATATTACTGATAGCTATTTTGAAATTCCAGAAAATAAACAGTAACGTTTGGAAGTGTATCACAAAACACTTTTTAGAGTCAGTACAGGCGCACGGACGTTGCCCCGGAATGTTTGATCGGTATCAATAGGAACATTTTCAGGTCCATAACTTTGTATTCATGAAAAAAAAAAAAATTCGAACTATTTGATCAACATCGTTGGCCGGTCTCTTCGAAAATTAAGATTAATCAGGAGGAAAATGCGCAGGAAAAATGAACGAGGATCCTGTTATGTGCAGGGGTTAAGAACCCGCTTTCATCTCGTGGTAGGAGGAAGCGGTTTCGAAATCAGGGAAAAATAACGGTCGACAAGCTGGAAGCCAACGATGATCCTTGACGTGGTTGAAAACAAATCCGTTAAAGGAGCCCGATATATCCGCAGCGCGGTGCGTTTATCAAGCGACAGAACACTTTCAGGCATGAAAGGGTATTAAACATTCCGGGATGGTCCGAGCAATCGCGATTCGGCTAGCTCGTGAGAGCCGGGCTGATCTAGGTCGGTACGTTTCAGAGGTAATGATTAATACGATCCTCGTAATCGAGTGGCGGTCAGCAATCCGCACGGATGGACAGAGCTGTTGACGGTACAATGCGATCGAATGCATTCGCTGAGGCTCAGCGAGGAATGAGAGGGCGATCGGCAGGATGGTAATATAGGACGTGTAACCAGGAGAGGGTTGCGACGGATCATGCCAGCTGGAGGACGTACATATCGTATTCGACGGAATTACGCAACGCGGTGCTCTCTGATTGGCTCTAATGGGCAACGCTGCAAATGGCTCGACGTCGTTATGGTTAGCTGAAACGAGTCCATTGTTGTTCCTGTGATACAATGCTAGGGCCGCGTTACTCGGTGCTTAACACTAACGGTTCCCGGGAAAAGGTGGCCGACGATTCTCAGACACAGGGGCAAAGGGAGCGGTCGCTTTAGTTCGGCGAAGTTACCGCTCACCAAGCTTCTAATCATGTGTTAAAACCGCCACACACTTATAGTTGTATAATCATGAATAAACAATGCAAGACGGAACACGGTTGAACGCACTCACGCTGCGTTTAGTATACAGATTTGCTTGTCAGTTTTAAAAGAACACGGATGATGTACACAGAGTGGCTATGTATAGCTGCAGTTGATATCATTAATAAAGAAAAAGAAAACCACCGTTTCTCAAGCATGACTAGAAGTGCCGTTGCGATCGTTTTTAAGCGGTACGTCACGAGCAGTTAGTTCGCATAATGGAAACTCGGCAACGAGTTCGGTAAACTGCTAATTTTTTACAATAATCGTTCGAATACGTAGAGTCGCACTGTAAGTCAAATTGGAGTAACGCGAAAAGATTTATTTCCTTCTGTCTGTGTTGTGGGATGTATTTATTTTTGTAAAACAAAAATGGTTGTAATATTATCTTAGGTTCTTTGATGCAATTATCTCTCAGGAATGTGCAAGCGGAAACGCCAGATGAGGGAAATTTACTCGAATCGAGGGGAAAAAGTTACCCTCTTTCTGCCAAAGACGGAACACGTCACGTGACCGGGCCGAGGCGGAAGCGTGGGCGAATAGCGTCGTAGAAGGGGAAGGTAGAGTGGGGACACAAGTCTTACTCTGGCGATTCTGGTCAAAACACTGATTCAACGATACATGTACAGGGTGGTCCGCTTCAATAAGGCCACCTAAATATCTTTTCAGGTTATCGTGATGCAAAAAATATTTCTTACGTAACGTGCACGGTGTCAATTGACCAAACATCTGGTAAGAATGTTTTTTTCCGAATGTCATTTTTTTCGCACTTATCAAGGTCATCGATGTTTTTTGATACATAACTACATATTTTTGTATTGCATCGAGTAAGTGATCGAAGCATACATTCAGATATGTATAATAACATGACCTTGAAGTGACACTGAGATCAAGTATCTGACCTGAAAGATCGAGGTCACTTCATATTTAATGAATTTTTTAATATTTTTTTAACGAATACTCAATTATAATTGCATAGTGTAATTTTAATATTATTATGGTATAATAAAGAGTACAGTTAACAAATAACATAAGTAGTAATCCGAAATTTTATTTTAATTCTCAGTCGAACACTATGGTATACAGAATGACCGTGTGAAACGGCATCCAAGTCTGTATTACATTACATCACGGCTATGTCTATGTTCATGTTTTGGCGCCAGATAAGACGTAGGATGCGATAATATTTCCTAACAAAAATATCGATAAATCTATCTACATATCCAATTAACGATTTCAGGTTCGGCAAACGGATTATAGGATACTTTTCCAATTTGAGAAGTACCAGACACAATGACTAGCCACGATACAAAATTATTTCGATTCTTGTTAAATAAAAGAAAAATAAAATTCATTATATTACCTTTAGTTATCGCTGAGAAAGTCATCGCATCGTTGCGGGAAAAAAATTTAACGAGATGTAGGAATTTCAGAATGAAATTGTAAAACCAGTCATTTTGACTGGCGTGGCAGATCTAGTGTTAATACCGAAGGAATATTATAGAAGGGGTTGGATAAAAGCCGCTAAAGCTTTCTTTCGGTCGCGTACCTCAAACACAAATTAATCGTGCGATTCGTGTACGCGCTCGGAAGCCGAATGTACACGAGTTCGGCAGGGTTCCGCGAATCATGAATAATCTAACAGCGATCCTGATCTGCAATGCAATATAAAATAGATTTCATGGACACCGGCTGCAAACGCGTGGGCCGCCACCCCCGCGTGTTGATCGAACGCCATGCACGATCATCGGTTCAGCTTGATTAAATAAAGAGAGAACGCGGAGCTGTTGAGCGGTATCGACTAGTTATTGAACACCGTATAATCGAAATCATGGGTTAAGATAGACTAGACGGAATAATCAATGGAATCACAAATAAACTCTGCGACTATATAATCCAGGTGAAACAGAACCTTAAGTTACGTCCACACTGAAGCAACAACGAGCAACTTTTAGTTGATGTTTCGTGTACCTTGAAGAAGTCGCTGCTCTTAACGAATAAAAGACGAGGAAGAAGGCAACAAGAGTGGACACAGCAATACATGTAAACTAAATATGTAACTAAAACAACACGTTCTACTTCCTTTGCGAAAATGTTCTGCGAGGTTTTGTTCAGGAGTTATATAACGGAAAACAAGGACCATTCAGAAACCGCCCTCTGGTCGATCCGTGTTTGTCAACCCTCATTTTTCAACTATAAAATTTGTCTGCAAGGGTAGTTACAAGGAAAATTCGATGACACCAGCTTTTTCACATTTTCTTCTTTTGAATGATTCTAAAAATTCTGAAAAAGATCTAACACTTTTCAGACAGCAAGCCAAAACACAGACCAATCAGAGCGCGGCTACGGCAACCGGATTCCAGTTCGACCAATGTCAACGCCACGCTCAGCGGGACCTGTCGGCCAGTCGGAATCCGTCTGCCGTAGCTGCGCTCTGATTGGTCCGTGTTTTTCGTTAATAACTCCTTAACAAAACCTCGCAAAACATTTTTGCAAAGGAAAAAATTACTTCGAACGACCTCAAGAATTGCCCCATTCAAGAAAGTGGAACATATTTTAAACACTCAGAACGTATTCTTCGAATCTGCTGTTGCGTAAACATATGAAGAAAATAAGACGAAGTCGAAAGGGAATACGGAACGTAAGCAAGTCTCTTTTATTCGATCGAAAAATATTCTACACTGCTCCAGATCAGAGAGGAAGTAGTAGAATTATTTCGGTTCATAGTTCGTTGATCGTAGACTTACCTGTGGCCATTTCGCGAAGCCAAATGCAGCGGAGTATGAGGAAAAATCACTGACGAGGAAGAGTTCCGAAGAGGTACGATCAGCTCCGGATACGTGCTAACGAGTAATTGCACGGTTTCCAGTCTACAAAAGATAATTAACGTTACTGGGGGAGTGTAGAGCCAATTAGCAATCGTCATCGATCGAATTATACGGATAGTATTAAGTAGTAACTAACAAGGCGAGAGTTTTATTGTTTTCGGCCGTTTGTCGCGCAAACAGAGACAAAAATCTGAACAAAGTTCCAATTTCAATTTTTTAAAAGGGAAGGGGGAAGCAAAAATGGCACGCAATGCAATTTACCTGCCATATTGTGCGGCGAGATCGAGTGCAGATTCTCCCCGGCTGTTGCGGATACTGGGGTCGCATCCGTATTGCAACAGCTGTGCCACCACTTCCGTGTGCCCATACTGTGCTGCACAGTGCAACGCTGTCTCGTTGTCCTTCGTCTGCGATCATACAAAGCCGGTATTCCGAGTTAACAAATTACTTGCTCTCGACTCACAGCATTGGCAACTGTCGAATTATACTGAAAATATCGTCGAGGCCACGCAAACAATTCATTAACCCGATCGAATCATTATTCAATCAGAAAACACAAGTAGTTCCATAATCTTAAATATTCGTTTGTATTATTCTACCGCTGGACAAAATTATTCGATCTAACAAATCAAACGTCTGTCATAGTAATTAATGGGGTAGATATTTCCATCAACCATAAAGGCAAATGCAATGAAGCTAGTCTTATATGTATAAACGAAATATTAATATAAAAATGAATATCTTTGTGTTTTTGTAATGTACAGAACGAAGTTGTAATGTACGGAAATACTAAAGAGTATAATTTTGAGGTAGACGGTCTATTATTATACAGTGCTGCAATCTGATTTTTGTTACTTCGATTTTTTATCAAGATATGAAGGTCATCTTCAATTTTTTAAATAGAATGCCCAATATTTTTATATTTACATAATTATATTTTAAAGTATTAACCTTCGTATATCATAAATCTAATAGTTAACGACATATTATCGATATAATGTCCCTTATGTATAATAGCTATTACCTGGAAGCTAGTAGGTGCTCGATCTGATATCCGTCAACTCGAATAAGTTCATATAGAAAATTATTTCGATAATATCTCGTTAACTATTACATTACAAAATTTTGTGCTTCATCCGAGTTCGAGCAAAAATATTGGGCATTCTATAATATTTAGTAAATTGAAGGTAACCTTCATATCTTTATAATAAATAGAAGTAATAAAAATCAGATTGCAGCACTATATGTTCCCCAAGGAACCATGCAACATTTGTTTGATCTTTTTTTTTGTACAACAAATAACTTAGGAATTATTTGAGATCGTCACGTTACGAGACTCACCTTGCATATTTGACTTAAAAGAATCCATCTTTCTATTAACATTTTTCTGTTATACCATATTTGTCCAATATAGACTCAAATTAATTAAGTCAACAATCTTGTTCGCGATTTTGATCGATTATTTTGTGCCAGGGGTAGTTTCTACTAAATTAAATAATTCCACAGAGACGAATTTTATGTTGCTATACTGTGGAGAGCAGAAACGGAAGATTGAATTCTTACACCATTCGTCCGTGGTGAATTCAACACAGTGTTTAAAGAATTTAGCCGGATATTGGTGATAAAAATCGTCCCCAAGTCTACCTTAATAAAAAGTGGGCCGTGAGCGTATTAGAATCTACATTTTCATTTTTTAAATTCAAAATTTGCAACTGACGAAACTGAGAAAATGCTCTAATATGTAACTCGATATCTACCATGTATCAACATTTTTTTCGAGAATTTTTACTTTTGATTAAACGAGGGAAAAACAGTTTTTCGATGTTACCCGGCAACTAGCCTTACGAACAAGGTATAGGAAACTTTGCAGAAAGTACTTTTGTTGATCGGCTATCGAACGGTTCATGTTCGATTAAAATAGGCTTTTCAACCCCCGTATTCGGCTAAACCCTTTCAAAGCAAGATTACCGAGACATTTTTGAATGTCTGTACAGCGCAGCGAATGGTTGAACGCATATTAGTTAATATGGTGCTTGTATTTGATTAATTAAAGAAGAAAAGAAAAGACATAAATTCACTGACCGTAAGATTCACTTTGGGTACCGAAGGTCCTTGGGTAAGAATTAACCGCACGATTTCAGCGTCGCCCGCCCAAGCTGCCAAATGAAGCGGCGAAGAGCCTTTAGCGTCGACGACGTTAGTGGAAGCCTCATATTGGAGCAATAACTTTACCACCTCCCTGAGGATAAAAGCGTTTCCTCGAATTACCGCCAGAATGTGGTTGACATCGATTAATAGGGGATCGAAGAGAATATTAATGAGAGCCGCGACGAGAAGAACTCGACACGGTCATCGAGTTCTACGGGAAACTATCGTTTCATAAAGTAAGAATGATCAAGTAAATGGATTTGAATGAAGACAGGGACTTCGATCGGAACCGAATCGAGACGTACTTGTGGCCGTTCAACGCTGCGTGGTGAAGGGCGGAGTATCCACTGGCGTCTTGCACGTTAGCCCCCGGACCCCGCCGTAAGCTGCAAAACAAAGTAACACATCGTTATAATCACACAAACGAATTATTTTAGTATCAACTCTTAATCGAGTCTTTGTTCTTTTGTGTAAACATTTATGTAACAGGGCTTCGGTCTGTTTATAAATAAATTAATTAATTAATATATAATTAAGAGAGTCGTGATTTCATAACAACGCTAAAATTAAAATATCTCCTTAACTAATGGTTTTTCGATATTGGTACGTTATACTTTTTTTCTAGAGAATATGAAGCTTCATCGATTGATGCAAGAAAAAACATACGATCCCATTAAAAAAAAATGGTGACCTCCATATCTCTTCTACGCGTCCACCTACAAAAACACTCACAACACCAAAGTATGCATCTCTCGAAACCATTCAACCTTACATAAATACTCTTCGCTACGAATAATAACAACGACGAAAATCGAGGTGGTAATATCTGGTGAACCACCCTGTAGACTACGCAGAAGTAACCCGCCATCGCATCGACCGACCAAATAATAAGAAACGGCTTAAAAGGGTAACAGAACTATTTGAACTATTAACAGAACTATTTTGCAAAACGTTCGAACTGACCCGATTACAGGGTCGTCGGTGAAGACCATGTAGGCCAGCAGCGGCCGGGACCCATTTCCGCAATTAGGAATTCACGTTTACCGCTGGTAACAAATAGCCGACAGCTATATTGGCACATGGAGGCAAAGAATCGCGAGTAACGCGCAGCATCGGCGCCGCGCAGACGGTTCGGTCGCACAATGGGCCCCGCGGACAGGAACAGGGAACAGGTTCACTAATGAAGCTTCCTGCATCCAACACGTGTTCTCATTACGCGCCTTTGTCGCGTATAGAGATAAACGTTCCACGCGCATCTACCCCAGCAAAAACAATGCGTACGCTCTCCGCATGCATCTCCCTGAAGATGTAATGTACGCGACTCCTTTCTTAGACCTAGACCACTGTTGAGATGTCTAGACTCAAGATCAGACATGCAGAGACAGTTCTCCAAGTGTCGGATACACAAGGTTCGTGTAAAGTATGTCAATTTATACAGGTTCATTAGATTCAGGATAAATTTACCTATTACCGCGGGTGTACGTTCTACTGCGGTGTTTTTAAAAAATAAATAGTTTGCCCTGAATAAATTTGTACAATTCAATGAGACCGTATTCTCGTTGGCGAGGCATACAAAATTGTTTGCCATATTTTTATAACCTCGGTATTTGAAAAAACATTCTTCAACGAACAAAATGTTATCGATTTTATTTTTTAATATATTCTTATGTTGTATTAGGCTTTGAGGTCCACTAATTTCTTTTTTGTATTCAGAACACATCGTTATCGCTTCATGATAAATTAGGAATGATCTTAAAGTAAAGTATCATCGAATCGTGATAACGCAGTAGTTGGAATATTTTCACTTTGCATCAAATCTAGATAGCTGATAAGAGGTAGTCGAGACATGTGGGACACGGATTTTAACAGTGCATGTGCTATGCCAGAGTCATTTGTGACCCGTCGCGGTAGTGGCAGTGTCCCACACTGAGGAAATTAAAGGGAATACAGTTACCCTCTCTCTGTCTTTGCCGGTTCAGTCACGTGACATTGTGACACATGCTAACACTTTCCAGAAATCATTTCCCTAACGTTTATAATTTTGTTGTCCTATAAAAACATTATCAATATATTTTTATTTACTTCTATACAATTATATTGCGTGGCAATGATACCACGTCTGTGATAACTGCTGAAAACAAATTCTTTAGCAGCAAAAGATGATGGGTTCGGTCAAAGACAGTGAGATTAAAGATTATTCAACTCGTACAGTGTTTTGTGAAATTGTTTCTACATTTCTGTGACGAGATTCTGGGAAAAGGTGTCTGCGGATGCGCATTTGGAAATTGAGGAAACCGTAGGTGGGTTGCAAATGGAGTCGTAATTGTATCATTACCGTCGTTTGCATGTATCGTTGTGTTACCAGGAACTCGCAATTAACGCGTCAAAACAATCCCGTTGAAGATACGCCTACTATAACCCCGCTAATGTTAAAATTTACATAACTTAACGAGCTGGTCAAAAATCCTGCGTCCTGTCGGATAAATCCAAGTGGTCTTCTCGTGAACAATGTCTACCTTTTAACAACCCGCATTGCATTTTACACTCTGCTCTTAAATTATATTATCTTTTGCATAATCCCGCATAACACGCATTTTACAATGACATTTTATAATAAACATTAGATTTACGGAGCACTAAAAATGCGACTATTTTACATTATTTTATAAAAATAGGAAGAACACGTTTGTTAAACATTTTAAAAATGGTCGACTATTTTCCCTGTTGTTTAACGCGATGCTCAGGAATTTTACGCGAATCGTTGCCGTAGAATATCGGTGTAGCAACGAAACGTGCACCGTTTCTCCTAACTGTATTTATCGAGAGCCATATTTTTGTCTCTATCAGACTATCGTAGTCTGCTCGAACGGCCTTTACATCGTACAGAATTAAATTGTGATCGCGCATGTACCATTTTTATACGTTCGCTCCTGGAATTTTTATTCTACCATAGACTGGACGTTTGTACGGACGGTGCGTCGCTTTGACAAACACAGGAATTTCCAAACGTTTGTCCACAACCAACAATTTTCAGCGGACGCTTGTGTCACAGGTAAATATCATTCGCTAAAAAGTGTTATTGAATATTGTTTACGATTGTGCAACACTTTCGAGAACAACGCCGGCGAACGGAGCTCTCGCATCACAGTGAATTGTATGATCAACTGATTGTACACTTAAATTGTTCCCGTGTAACGACGAACCGCTATTCGGAGTCCACGTCAAAAGCGGTGGAACGTCCGCGAACAATCATCAATCTAATAAACCATTACCAACGAGCAATATCGCTCTCGTATGACACAGCAAGCCTGAATCCTGTTTGCGCACCGCGGTACAAGCGGAAAATGCGATATTAATAAGGCCGATGCGTCGGAACGTTTCTAATATCGTGTGCGAGAGTAACGCGCGTGACGGTCCGAAGGACGAAGGCAAACATACATACATACATACGTACATATTTTTACGTCTCAGTCTTCATATGGCGGATACGAGAACTGAGCAAATACCGAACCTTCGAGCGACGGTTATGATGTGTATTAATCGAGCAAACTAAATATTGCCATCTCCTACGCGCCGTTTTCTCGCTGGCTTGGTCCAACATCACCGAATTGCGAAAATAGTGTCCTTTTTTTGCAGCCCATCCAATCCATTTTATCTTTCGGAATGAGTCTTCCGCGGGCTACTCTTCACAAATTTTAGAAAGACTTTTCCAATTTTTACTGTTGCCCCACGTAAAAATTATTGGTTCAAACAACTGTCTGTCGTTGTAATTACACGTATTTTCATGTACGTGCCGTTTATTATGAAAATGGGGCACCTCTACTTTTGAAAAGAATTCTTTCTATCAAAGACAACAAACTATATTCTGCGATATATAATATAAACGTGGTACATACTCTGAAAACTTCAATGTAAAATCGGCAATTTTATGTTTCCGAATTTTCTAAAAAATCGATTCTGCGACCAAAAATTCTTAAATAATTCCCTGTCGTGCGCGATATCAGGTAGAATGTTCATGAATTTTTTCGTAATTTTTTGTTGAGCAGAACAGAAGAAATAGAGCATAATTCATGAAATCTGCTCACCCTATAATTACCCTTATATTCTTATATTTAGATTTTCTTTGGAAACCCTATCGAACGATTTGACCAAAAATCAATTTGGTTTGGGGACACTTTTCAGCATCTTATCCAGCTATACCTTTTCATTAAATCTGCCATGTTACGCTTGGGTAATGTCCCTTGTAAGTAGCGTCGAGCGGACAACTTCAAAAGAAAAAGAATCGGGGACAGAGATTTCTTTGTTGCGAAAGAAACATCGTCATCTTATATCGAAAGAAAGCTGTACCACATTATGCAAAAATTACCCGTACGCGCGTTACGTCCTTTTCAGTCGTAAAAACAATGTTGTATTATCCAAACTGGTGGCAAGAGATGTTCTCACCCTACCGGAGTACGGATCAAGATGGCGTATCAAAATATCCGGATATTATCCGTCGATGGTGTAGCCCGGTTCTGAACAATTTCGTGCGAAATCCCATACGGCACGGGAAAGCAGAAAACTCCGAGATTTCGCCTCGTTAACGGAAAGCGTTTTGAATCGGCGTTGGCGTCGGTTCCGGCATCAAAGCGGTGCATTCAGTTTACGCAAAACAATTACGCGAACCGAAGGCCTTTCTCTGCGGAGCGGTGTAGATCAAAGGGCCGGCGGGCCGTCGTCGTCATTAAGCAACGATGTCATTAAGCTTTCAGATACCGGCACTTTAAATGATCGGGCCACGGTAACGGGACGCGTGCAGCCGAGAGAAAGAGAAAGAGAAAGAGAGAGAGAGAGAGAGATTATTCAAGCCTCGGGACCCGCCGCAACCGCCGCCACCGCCGCGGCTCTTACGACTCTCAAGGAACCTCTAATCCATTGTAACTAAAGATCAAAAACGGAGAGAAACTGTCGATTTTACGTAGGCAAACTGTGGCCCCCGACGCGCTCGACGAGTCAAGTGAAAGGGTGGCTCCCGAGACTGGTAGGGGTCGTGCAAGAAAGAGAAACGAACACTCGAGGGCTCCGCGGAGTGCCCCGCTACGCTTGGAAGTTTGAGGAGCTTTTGGCCGGAAGAAGAATAGGAAAGAGCTAGCGCGGCGAGGAGAACGGCACGTGTCGGACTTCCCTCATTCTCTTTGCATGTTTCGCTCGCGCCGCGACGCTGTCGTTGCCGTCGTCCCTCCACGTCCCGTTAACTATCCTTCCGCGCGTCGCTCTTTACCGGCCGAGTCGCGCTTGTATTTGTTTTCTGCGCCCTGACAACGGGCCGACGCACGACGCGGCGCAGCGCGGCGGAAATATGTAGCCGGCTCTCTTCGAGTCACCGACACACAGACGCCCCTCGTACGTCTCCACTGCCACGAGTTCGGCTGTGGGACAAGGATCGCAGCTACACACATCCGAATACAAATTCAAACCCGTGGAACGTCACACACGCGAGAAAGCACATCGGAATGGCCACAGCTCGTTCCCGCTTGCCCCCCAACCAGTAGGCCAGTTGGGGACGTTTGACTCTTCCTTTCTTTCGTCCTCCGACCCTCGAGCGTCTCTCTCCACCCCCCGGCAACTTTCGGTATGTCTTTCTCCGTCGCGTCGGTCGCGCCGCCAGCTCGTACCTCGTCCGCTCCATTCATCGAGTTTATCCGCTTGCCCAAGTTCCTTAATTAAACCCTGAAGATTGTCTGCAAAAAGGACATCGCCCAGTGCCCCTCGACGTCTACGAACATTACCGGATCGAGGGGACATGAAAGATACAGAGGACAGAACGCGGCGCGTGGGGGCACCGTTACGCCGGCGACGGAAGGGGGCCGAATGAAAGCACCGCCGCCGTCTGTCAGGCATCTATAATGGCAATTTCTTGCAGGCTTTAATCAAGACGCCGAACGATCAATGTAGCAAACGGCCGCACGCCGCCGCAGAGATAATTGCGACCGTTGTTTTTGCCGCCCACGCGGAAACCGAGAGAGCACCGATGCGCCGATTGTGACCCGTGAGAAACGCTCGCGCGTGGACCTACTCCAGTTCGTGGAACCGACCGACGCGGAATAGTGTCGCATTAACGATACCTAATGGGGCTTAAGTAGATCGTGTGTTCGGATACGACGATGCGTGGCGTAATAAAGTTGTATCGGGGAGAAGTCGCACGAAACGATTGTTGACGTCGATCACCGTTATCGCGCGCGTTCAACATATTGTCGAGTACTTTATTGCACGTTCATTTTTTTTTAAACCGTTTGAGTGCAAGACAGTGGGCCAGCAAAACGGTTAATCGCAAAACGGTGGACATAATTCAGGCCCCTGTTAGTTGTATATTATTAATTACAAACAAAAAGGATTTAGGGGTTCTTGGGTCGTAGAATCTTTCATATACCCGATATATCCCGTATTGGATTACGCGGTATGTTTATCCTTTACACTGCTCGGCGACCGAGGCGGCTCGAGCATCCTGACCCCTCGCGGAATATGCCCCGCAGTGGAGGAGATATTCGTTTTTCGTAGATTCTACGATTTGCGTTTTCTTAGATCAAGGCTTTACCGTACTGTAAAATCGCGTTTACTGTCCAACAGCCTGTGTTCTGCACGGACAGTGATCGCATACCGACATTATCATTTTATGACTGCGTCTACAAAGACTACTACGTCTACGAGAGTTCAAAAGAAAGCCGAACGTAGAAAAGGACAGCATGACTTTGCAGGGGATGGTAGTAATACTTTTTGCACACCTTTTAATATTCTATCGAAATTCAAGACATAGTTTTGGGCATCCAATTTAAGAAGAACTGAAGGTGACCTTTGTATTTCAATAAAAAATAAGAGGAATAAAAAACGAATTATAGTACGCAACATTTATTTAAAATGCTATACACATCCGGTAGTTGACGTATAATGTATCTGAGAATTTGAAAAACGTTATTACTGGACAGCGGATCTCTATGCAAAATAAAAACTTTCAATAAACTGCAGTGAAATGGAAATTTATTTTCTTTCTTAATATGTTTAACCTTAGTACTCCGGGGGGGGGGGGGGGGGGAGCACCTCTCGCCAACATGTTGGAAAAATTGAAATTAGGATTATTTTTCTTGGGTGAAAAATTGTGAAAAAATTATTTATTGTCGTTTATAAATTACAGTTTAATTTCCAGAAGGTGTTCTGCTGCTGTAGAAAAAAAAATTACAGTGCATAGAAACTTAGGTATAAGCGACCCTTGTCGTAAGGAAAATGCGAGGACCATGGTCGGTCGCTACATCTTTAAGGAAACCATTCTAGGAGTATTTTAGTCGTAAAGCCATACGTTGTCAACTATTTATATCTTTACCACTGTACACGCGGTATTGTAGGATTACGCTACATACATTGATAAAGTCCAACAGAAAAGAAAAACACTGACGCGAGCAAACCCGAACGCTCCCCTTATCTCCAAAGAATAACAAATATTCCCAGCACTAAGAATCAAATATAATAATACATCGAAACCGAAACAAAAATGCTATAAATGTAAAAATCATATTTGCAAAAAGCATTCTATAAACGTATCCTGCCATCCATGTTTGTCATCTGAAGAATCGAGTTCAGAGTGGTATCGATGTATTCGTAATCTTATATTATTCTATCGTATACATATATGTACATCTAAATACAATATAGAATGTTCATAAAGTATCACACGCTTAAATATTACCAACCTTTTGTTTTAAATAATTTTTTTTAGGAGAAACGAGTAAAGAAGATTGAAAATAATATAATAATATTATTAAATTCTTCTAATGTTTCTACTATTTTTAGTTACACCTACTCATTTTTGTCATAAATGCATAAAATCCGCTGTCTAGTTATTAAATACTCACGCTGAGCAATTTAACAACAGAAACTGTTTATCCAGTTGTAACGTAACCAGCCAACTCGAATTACACAGTGTTGAACTCGAGCGAAAACAAACGCCTGGTATGCCATGTTTGCAAGAGACATGTTTTGTATATTGAAATATTTTTACAATCATGGGAAATACCAAGAGAGTATATCGCACAAAAAAGATTGCAGAGCGATTCACATGAAAGACGGCTAAAAAAAGCTCGGGAAACGTTTCAATGAGGACGGAAAGAGGAAGAAGAGGTTGATACCAACATTGAGAGACGGTTGTGTGGCGTGGGCATGTATTGAAGACTGAACGTGAATAAGACGTACTCTCATTTTTTGCATACATGAAATATCATTACGCAAAACTTTAGACACGCTTCTCCCTATTTAACGCGAAGTTTCTTTATTGCAAGATTCATAAACATGCTATTTCAAATTGCTATAAACGTACTTATACGTAACTGGATTTTAGTATTTACATGACCAAATTCTTATGCGATAGAGCAAGCAAGACCGGGCGTAATTGATTCTAGAACCCCGTTCGGTTTAGCATACATGAAATATTAGTATTTAGGAGTAATCCATTTCAAAAGCCGAGTCTAAAGCAAAATAACAAAATATAACGACGTAACGGGAAAAATATATTTAATACAAAACGAAACTACTCTAAAATTAATGTAATATTCAGACGCTATATTTATTTGTAAAACAAAATGTTTTCCTAATGCAAATAATAAAAGATCACATATAGAAACAGAACAAAATTGTTATCACTAGACTGCGGATTTTAAAGTAAGATACAAATTGTTGATAATTGTTACAAGACACAGGTACTACATGGACATTAATTTCTGTTTCCAATCTGTTGGATAAGCTGAAAATAATACTATAATTTACTTTAAATGTTTCCACGTTTGTCATTGTTGCATAATATCCGCAGTCTAGTTATCGCTATGGTTTGTTTTTCGAAAGAAGATAAAGTTATAATAGCAATCGCTTATACTTGCAACGTAGAAGTGGAGTGGACAGCTGATACGACTTCGAAAATGATATAGTAATGATAAAATGTACGGTGAAGGATTACTTAATCGCGAAGATAGTTAATTCAATTTTCGATGTTAATTCGAGACTCTGAAACCGGCTTTTTAAACTTAAGAAACGAATTCTCGAATTTTACAAATTCATCCAATGCAACCGGTTTTTAAGAACCTGCAACCCCTATTCGGCAGATACTACAAACCATTTCCACGAGATTATAATTTTCGGTGAATCGATATAATATTCGGGAACTAATAAAAAGTGACCGTTTCCAACAACGAGAATGAAATGCCGAAAACAATAACAGTAACGTTTAGAGTGAAATATCCCAGGAGAACCCCGAGTCATTGGATTACGAGGTTTTCCCCAGCACTCGAGGTCGGAGGAGCAATAAAATGTCGAGGGATAAGGGAGAACTTCTATCCCAGCCCTTTCCGGTTCTGCGGATGCGAGTGCTCGGTACGAACGCACCCTTACGCCGCTCCGCCGGTGGCGGATAGAGTAGGCGAACTGGGCAGAGGGTGGCTGATAGTGAAACAAAGAAAGGTAGAAAAATGAGAAGGGAGACGGACGGATTCGAAATAGACGGTGGAGAAGGAGAAGGTTCAAATTGGAACGAGAAGGGAGAGGCTGGCGAAAGAAGCAAAAGCGTAGAGCAACAAAGATAAAACACAAAAAACAACGCAACGAGACAGCAAACGATGGTACATAAAACGAAATTATAAAGAAAGGAATGGTAACGTGGCCGCATTATAATTTTCGACATTAACATCTTCGAATAAACAAAATAATTTGTTGTATCTATTTACTGGTAACGTAAAAAAGTTATTAACAAGTTAAACGCCGCGCCGGTTTTACGTGCCGTTCCGTTCACGCCACAGTTAGCCGTCAAGCGGGCCCTTGCAATTACGCAAGGACCGACACGCGCGCGACGATAACAAGAACGAAAAGTCTGCCGCCGGTCTGTACGGACCGGCGTTGCCTGAACGGAAAGTCTAGCGCCGGTCCCTAAGGACCGGTGTGGCGTTTAACGTGTCAAGGGGACCATGTTGCCCTCATTTTTGTAAAAGGCCCGAAAATGATTTATTTTCATAGTACATATTCAATTCGATGAAACTGTTTTCTCCTTACTCTCGCCTTTCGTCGCACACAACCTCATTGGTTTACCTACATTTTACACAAAAATTCGAAACAATTAAAATTATTAATAAGAGTTTAGGAAGGAATATAAAACTGTGGAGGCGAGCACATTACCACCCCTTTCTCTAACGAAGAAAAAAGCAGGAAGAAAAAAGCAACATAGGTAAATATAATAGTAATAAATGGAGGTAGATGACTCAACCGACGAGAAAAGATGATGAAACAAGAAACCGGGGGAAGTAGATTGCGAGACGAACAAAGTGTTCTAGAAAGAATAATGGGGGAGCGAGAAGAGGAGCACGACCTGTGCCGATGTCGCAAAAGGTCCTTCCTCTCGCAAACACCTTTTCCAAAAGATGACGCAGGGGTTGTCTCGAGGGGATGACCGCCCATTGGTCCGTCTAGCACCGAACACCGATCGAAGCGCGGCGCGGCGTTTTGTTATGGCAGAATGCCTCTGTACCGGCTAATTATCCCCTCGTGGATCGTTTAACGCGTCAATTCCTTCTTCCAGAGCAGCGAAGAACGAATACGGCGTTACAACGAAATCGGTAGAGTGTAATTGACTTGTTGCGGGAGCCTGTAATGCTTCGATTTAACACTATCTCATGAACGAGACAAAACTGATTTGATTGCCACGGAAGCGGAGAAAAAGGGGTCAGTATAGACACTGCGCAGATACGAAGCGCGCGCGTTTTCCATCTCCTGCGATTAATACAGCTGAGGGTGAAATAAGACTGTGATGTCCAAACTAATTGCAATTTCTGGAGCTTCGGCACTTTCCCACTTCTTTCCCAAGCCACGAACGGACGACTGTTGCGCGTAAAGAGCTATTCTAGTCCTCGACGCCGTTTCTACACGAATTTGTCGGAATTTTTCTCAGGGAAACTATCGAACTTTCTGCATCGGGATTTTGCATAAACATTTATCGATACATATTTATTAAGGGATATCGTTGAAGCGGAATCAAACAGAGCCTAGTGAAATAGGCAACTTGAAAAACTTTATTACAAAGCGACTACATGACTATAATAAAAAGCTGTACCAGGTATGTCCTGCCTATACCAACTCTTCCGTTGAACTGTACTCGCGTTCGACTACCGATCGTCGCTTCGAGGTGACGCACACCACCGTATACTATTCGTTACATTGTAACAGCATTCTTGGATCCTGAGTTTTCATTTCAGAACTGTTTTATTTCAACAATATTTAAAGTGTGTGTGTGAGCATGTTTTGAAAAGCATGGATCAATGGTTGTTACTTACTACTTTTGCGTAGGTACTGTAAACCGATCGATTCGATCTGTACCATTATCCAAAATATTGTTTACATTATTAAATAAATCTGTATCTAATCAATTACTAAATATTTAGGTATTGTATGAGATATTATACCAATTTCATATCCATAAAATTTCAAAAATCATAGGGAATGGAAATACTTTATATCGAAAGAAAAGTTCAATTTTCCATTTAAAATAGCTCCGAGTGCAAAGGATTAATTTGTATATCGACGTGTGCATTACTGCACTCGCTCATTCAACAAGCATCATGAGTTCTGACGTGCGGAATCCCGGGGTGGAGAGAAGGAGGATGGGGGGCATCGTTCCCGAGGAACGAAGGCCTTTCCTTGTCCCCGAGGGCCGTGATTAAAATGATTGGCCAATCGAATGTCAACAAAAGCCGGTCGAACAGAGGATAAACAACGTTCGCGGCCAGTGGCACAGGAGCAAGTGGCGAATCGAGGCCGCGATTAGCATCGTAAAATATTTCTGGTCTGGCTTGGCGCGCGTTGTCCGCGTCGTTTGCACCGTGTGGTTCCAGTCGCGCATTTTATATTGCTTTCCTCTGATCTCTCGTCGAGTAGGCGGATGAGAGGAGGACGGCGAAAAGGCTGAGCGCGGCACGGCGCGACAGAGTGACAAGCGAGAGAGAAAGAGAGAGAGAGAGAGAGAGAGAGAGAGAGAGAGAGAGAGAAGGATAGGGAGAGAGAAAAAGAACGAAAACCATGGGAGGAGGATGAGTAAAAAGCTTTGGTGGAAAGTTGCCGCGGGCGAGCTTTGTAGTTATGGGCAAGTTGCACGGCTGGTGACGAGCAAAAGAGGCAATTTGTTAGAAGAGGAGACGCGCGTTCATCGCGTGCGATACATTTAGGAATCTCGCGCTCGGCTCTTCCTCTGTTTATCCTTCTCGCGGCCGTTTCGCCTCATCTGCTCTTGCAGATGAAGCTCGCAGGAGATATGGGCCACGCTTCTTGCGGCCTTTCTCCTCCATCACTCCCCCCCCCCCCCCCCTCCCTGTTTACCCCTCGCATTCCGTTTCTCGTGTTCTCTTTCTTACCGGCGCGGCGGTTTTTGCTCGCGAGCGACAATCAGTGTTAAAGTGCGTGAACACACTCGAAGCACGCGTGGCCGCTTGTACGCGAGGAGCACGCACCCGCGCAGCCCTCTCGAAAACAAATGCCGTCTCCCCCCGTCCCTGTGCGCGGTGACTTAATTAACGAACGCGCGACAAGCGTCGACAAAGTCGCCTTTGTAGAGAAATTCGCAGGACTGGGTCAATAAAGACGCGCGGCCACCGGCTGCTTCGAGTAATTGTCCCCGTCCATCAATCGCTCCGTCGTCTGAAAGATCCTTTCCACACAGGGTCCACGACCTTCCGTCGTTTTTACAGATGTGCAAGTACTAGGGGAGTGTGCCTGTCCAAATGGACGTTGGTAGAACATGGCCAATTTTGGACCTGACTGACAACGAACATTTTCTACAGCACATGATCATATATGTGTTGAACAATACAAAATGCATAATTATATACCCGTGAGACGATGGGAAAGTTATAAAAGAACAAGCTCGCTATCGGACTGGGATCCCGAAAGTTTCTAAAGTTCGGGTACCCGAAGCTGCAGTTGGATAGAGTCGAGTTTGAGGAACTAAAAAATTTGTAATCATACGAGTATGACGCTTTTCCATGACCGTCCAACCTAATTTCGCATTTTAACTTTTCGGGTACACGAACATTGTAAACTTTAGAAAATCCGACCCGATCAGAGGCTCTGGTACCCTCAGCGATACCCAACAATTTCGGGTATCCGACTAAAATAATTCCCGAACCGATCCGAGTATCTGGTACCCAAAATTTTCGGTTTATCGCACATTTATACTTTTGATCTTCCACACTTCTAGTCGTTTTACTTGGATCTCCGTTTCGATCGAAGCTACCCGATCACTGGCGATTATTCAGCCGCGCAATTATCTTCCCCGCGATTTGATCTACAATTTGCATAGATTGCGAGAAAGTTGTTCCATGCGCGTGAACAGCTGCGCAGCTATCTTTTACACTTGCAAATAGGATATGTATATGGTACATGTAACAAAATTAAATAGTAGAGGGTGCTAAGTGAAGTAACGTTTATAGGGGCAATTTTTCAATGTACTCGGAACGTTTTTAAAATGGCGCACAGTGTCGATTGTACGACAGACACGAGTCAGGTGACTTTCTTGTCGCGGTTAACGCTCGTGAACTCCTCAGAAATAGTACAATAGTAATTTAGCATCGCTACTCCATTATTCTTTAATAACTGTCTCGGACAATATTTAGGACTTAATTTAAGAAATATCGACAACCACGATAGAGAGTAACTAAAGAAGAAGTAGTTGATGCGTCAATCGATGAAGATTCGGAATAGGGAAGAAGCTTCTATTTGTATATTATAAAAGAACAATATTTACATAATAATACAATAATATTTTTAAACGCCACGGTTGTATCGATCATTTGTAAACAAAAATACAGAAATTGCTGTAATTAGTTAACTCTGGTCATCGAATTACCGGAAACCGAAAATTGGCACCGGTGTCGTTAAACGAAGCCTAAAAGTGAAGTTTCAAGGCATTCAAATGATTCCTCTTAAACGTCATGCTGGCGGTGTTGCTAATCTACGTTAGCTGGAACACGATGACTAAGTTGTTACACTAAATGTTTTTTGCTACAGAACGAGTCATACACGGCAATCTGTTTTTGCGCAATCGCGTTGTCAAGGAAACCGAATCGTTTGCGTTATGTAAACCGAATGAAGAATAAAATTTGTTACGACCGATGGACGTGCATTCTACCGTACTTATGGGAAATGTTAAAGTTGTGAAAACTTAACGACTCCCAGCCACTCTAGAAAAACGTGTAACGGGTTATTAGCTGCTGCATAATTAGGGGTATACTAATTACTGCCCATTATATTATCATTTACCACTCGATTATGAAAACGAACGCGATGAGAATAGAACGCATTCTATCTAATTAGATACCGTCGAGATCCTAGCTTATTAACGCGGTACTTATCGATACAAAGTCACTTGAAGAAGCGTACGCGTAAATGATTTCTGCAACGTTTATTTCGTATAATTAACCGATCGAGATGGATGCGTCAATATCTTTACATGGCCTCGGATAAGGACAAAAATATTACGACTCGGCTGCACCGTCGCGACGCGTCGTCGTTTCGTCTACGATCTACTATCGCGTCCATGCGAGGTTTATCATTGACCCTTGAAAATAAATAGCTACCCACCAAATAAGCCCCTTTATCTGTCCCATAAATAGAAAATAGCCTGACTCGATAAGTCTCGTAGACGGTTCGTGCCGGTTCCAGACGCGCTACGACCAAACGTTTCTCTTTGGTTATCACCGGGATTTAATTAAATTGTTCCCCATAAAGATATCGCTAACACAATAGAAGCTTGGCTGTAAAGAGACGAGCAACAACAGCCCTTTTCAAACTAACGTTCCCTCCAAGGTTTATTACACCGACCGTAGCGGGATTCGCTTTTTAATTAATTAGAGCCATTTCTCGATTACCATTTCACAGTTTCTTTTAACGTCTTCGCCGTGAAACAGTTTACGATTGCTAAAAGTTCGACGCTTGTCGTGATGTCCACTTTCTGAAGTTTCTTTTCAACAATGGACCGCTAACTTTCGAGCAGACTTGTATCTGGACCGTTTCCGGGCAGCAGAAGCAGCAGCTTTGCAGGCCTCCGATGCAAGAACTTTATATTAACCGGTCTTGTTCGATAAAAAGACACGTGGTTACAAACAATTAACCTAGATCCGTCGCTTGACACTGTAGAAGCCGTTTCGGTTTTGAATATTCTAATAGTTTCAAGAAATTTGTTTCAAGAAATGTGTGCGAATAAACTAAATAAACCAACAGCCAAATAAGATATAACGCCACACTATTCAGATAACATTTTTCAAGTATATACTATCTGAATAATGCCTAAGCCAAATTTTTAAGTTACAAACTTCCAAATGGCGCTTCCATCCGAAATGTGAAAAGGTTGTTTCGTGTTGAAAAACACGCGGCTACGTATCGTCGAAAAAACACACAAACGAACAAGTAAGGAAAATACATAACTGGAAATACAAATATTTGTCTTTGTTGCACTTGATTCTATGGATAAATTGTTTCGGAGAGAGCTACATTATTTCTAGAGGTGCATCCGACGATGCTGGAGAATCTTTTTCCAATATTATTTTTCACGAAATTCCAGAATCATCTGTATTTTTTTAAATGAAATATCTTTTCAGTGTCCGAAAAAAATAGATATTCCGTTCCGCTGCGAAACGTTCTCCTCTTGCCACTAAAGATTTATACCAAAAACTCTAATAATTGACAATGGCGAATCGTTGCGTGTTTGTCCGAGTCGGAGTTGTGCTAATTCAATTACATTGTAATTGAATTACGTAATCGAATGACATTGTATTTCAATTATATAGCAATTCAACTACATCGTAACCGAATTACGTAATTCAAACCTTTCAATTAATTCAATTACTAATTAGTTTGTTCTAATTACAATATAATTAGAATACAGCTCTCCAAATTATGGTCCAAAACTTTCAAGAAGCGCGATATATTTTTATGTTTTTCTTTCATATACTTGTTTACGTTCTCGTAATTCGTTATTAATATAATTTAATCGCAAAGTATTTTATAATCGTACTCCAATTGCAATTACGAATTACATTGTAATTTAATTGGATGAAGATCTGAATTATAAATTACAATATGACTGAATTACGATGTAATTCAATTACTTTGTAATTATAATTTCTGGAGTAATTCAATTGTAATTCTGCACAAATCTGGTCCGAGTGCATCTTCGGCCATCGTGCTTGAACGGGGTGATTCATGGTCACGGTGAAATCATGAATAATCACTGAACAATAACGAGCGAACACATACGGGCGCATTATTCTCGACAGATATTCAGAGCAAGCCCGATTATGCCGGGAAAATTACCTTCCGCCCGTTCATTTCCACCTAGGAATCATATTAAACGTGCTATGCGAAAATTCCCAATTATTAAGCGTCGTGCACAAGCGCGCGCGCGGCAAGGACCCGTGTGCTCACCCGAGTTCGGTCCCAGTTTTCATAAAATACGCGCCGTAAATCCAATTAGCGTCTAACGGCGCGCTACCCGCGAAAATCTCTCGCGTGATCGAAACGCAAAAGAGAGGAGAGAGAGAGAGACAGAGAAAGAGAGAGAGAGCGTGAGAGTGTGAGAGAGAGAGAAAGAAAGAGAGGGAGAGAGGGCGCAGTAGTAGGGGGAAAGAGAAGAAAAAAATGAAAGACGTTAATTATAACGTTCAGTGGTCCAAACAAAAAAAAAAAGTTCCAAAACATCCGGCCGCGTACGATTCACTTTGGAAAGGTTTCGCGGTTTAATTGACGCGGCGACCATACGCGGCAACAATCGACGCGATTAAGAAACAAGAACAACCGGCACGGCGCGGGAACCGCACGGAAATCGTCGGGATTAATTGAAAAAATGTAGCGATCAATCGAGCGTAGGTAATTTCACTGAGACACGGGTACCGGTACGCGTAATGACTCGTTTGATACGGTTTACATTCGAACACAGTTACCTGTGCCCGATTAATAAGCCGCTAAACGCGGAACTAACGTAGCGGGCGACAGGAAATAATTGAAAACGGCCGTCGATACGGGGCACAGCGTGTAATGAACACAGTTTTGTCATTCGTGGCACAGAAATCGTCGCACGGGAGAAGTTCATGAGAGATCGGTGACAGATAAACGGTGATCCACGGACGGGTTGACAGAGAGTCCGTCCCGTTTCGCAGGTAACAAGGTGGGCGATCGCATTTCGAGGGAACACGATCGTCGGATAGGTGAAACAGAGTTCTGGAAACGGCGAAACAACCGAGGAAAAGCAAAGTGTAGCACGGTGACACCCACCTTGCCAGTGGACCACTCCTCTTCGCTCGTTGACCCAAAATCTTCTCGACCACGGTGACATTTCCGCTTCTCGCTGCCTCGAGCAGCTCCTGATCCTTCCCCATGGTCCATTTACACCGTAATCAACGCCCGATGTTCACCTGCACACTTGTCAATTTCTGTTTTTACTACGATTACTCGCGTTTCATTGATCCAGCGTGGCCATCTTGGGCCGACTGCGTCGTCACCTCGCGGTCACTTCGCGAACACAGCGGGATCGCGCGCGCAACAGAGATAGCGACAGCCCAGGCCCTTGATTATTGGCTGCTCGCGAGAGAGAAAGAACGACGCGACGCGACGCGACAGGAGGCTCGATGTGTACCGCGCTCAGGCATGTAGTCGACTGTAAGGTGCCAGCTGTTGCGCCATACTGATTTTCTGTAGCTTTACGCTAGCTCGGCGTACCAGCAATTTCATCGAATAAGTGTGTCACGCGGCTCCTATCGCTGATCGACATGAGTGGCGGTCATCTCAGACAACCACTGATCCTGCTATTGCTCGCCGGTACCTGTTATGCCGTTGTAAAAAATCCGATAACCAAGGCTCTCGACGGTAAGCACATAACCTCAAAGTTCAATACCCGGTACCTACCCCAGTCCCTTGTTTTACTGGTACCGATGCTCGATTCAAATGAATTTTAACGGAACTTTAGGAGAGAATAAGTGTATCTGACACGTGAAATTTCAGAGATAGATAATTGTTGCATAAAAGGTTGCATCTGACCGATTTCGATGATTTTTTAATATATTGTCAGGACGAAGATTTTCAACAGCTACTACTACATTGAATTTTGCCTATTCGATAGACCATCTTACTGGATGAACTTATCGAAAAAGACGGTACGCAAAGCCTTAAAATCTATAACATTCCAACGGACCCAAAACAAAAAGTGAACCCCTCAAATTGACGTAATTAACGGTTGGTAATGAGTTAGGTTTTAGATTAAGTTTGAAAAAGAAAATTATTATTTTCCTTAGGTTTTGAAACCTAACCGAATCCGAATTTTTATAACGTCGTTGCTGGATTAAACCTGATCGAAAACTATTAGAAAATATTTTAAAAATCTATAATCATTAGTAAAGTAAAATTTAGCCTATGTTTTATACCATATTTAAGTTACCAAACCTTCATCAACATTTGTTTTAAAACATTTACGCAGTATATGTGTAAGTGTAGATCGTTTGTAGGCGTCGTGATAACCCTGCAAGTACAATTGACGAGCGTTTACATCATGTTTACATTGTTGAAACATACGCACGCCGCGGACGTGCACGTATAGGCAAAATTCAATGTAGTGGTAGCTGCAGTTTTTCGTGAATATCTCGGAAACGACTGCCGAGCGACGGCTACATGAATAGGAAAAAGTTGTTCAGAATATTGAATTTTACAACATATTTAAATTTTATCAAAATCGGTAAGCTGTATCTTTTTATGCACATTACATACTAGGAGATGTTTTCACCATGACATGGGAACTACGCTGATATATTGACTTTCGACGCACGTTGATGGCGAATTTACCCGAATTCCTGAGGAGGATAGATATTTTCAATTCTCAGGTTTGTCCAACAAAAGCGTACTGACAAAAAATATTTGAGAAAATGTGTCAACTATAAATAGTTTCTATGCAAAGCGCATTCAAGGAAAATAACAAATGTGAATTGTATAAATTGTGGTGAGAATTGTGTAAATGTTTTTGATGTAAACTTTTTAAAAATAGTGTACTCCGGTATATATTGCAACGTATATTAACTAAATAAGCATTTCTATGTAAATAATAGTATAGAAATGTCATCGGTCTGAAAAAACCCACCTATGGCCATCCACGTAACAGTTTCATTAACGGCTATGCGAGTGTTGATCATGGATCCAATTTTGTCCATTGTCGATCGTAGTTTGGCAACGTTCTAGTCAGCTTTCTACTAATGTTCTTTGTACAAAACAATTAGCGACGTCTATATTTTTCAAATATAGCTAATTAATATTCTAGATTTTAGCATACATTTCTCTATACGCTTGTACTTTATAATAGACCAAACATTTTTTATGAAATTTGCATACGACGACTGGGATAGCCTGTCGATCGCAACGATATTGCAACGATATGCCTTTGTTGCTTCGAGTCGCCATTCTCTTTCAAAATCCATTTGTTTCCAGTTTTATTAATCCAGTGTCACGGCGTGTTGGTATTTAAAATGTACTTTCGATTCGTATTACATTTTTTTCAAATACATTAATTGTTCCAAAGATATCGCCAATACCTTCTTGTTGGACAGACAGTAAATTGTTAAGATGTATTCCAATAAAGTACAATACTACGTCAAAGAATTACCAAAAGATCAACTCCGAGAGTGAAGGAATTTTATCGCCGCTACTAGGCGGATTCCCTTTGAATGCTTGATTGGGGAACAATGTGTCGTACGCGTAAAGACAAATAAAAGCTTCTTCTAGTGATTCTTCAAGCAAATAATTGGTTCTGTATGCGTAAAGAATGCTGTACTTACTAGAAACAGTATTTACTCAATTTTACTACCTAGTATTAATAGAAAATTATGCATTAGAAACCTAGTATTGGCTTTTCCTTACACTTAATACTTACTAGCATTTTGTTTTTTAATGTTAGTTTATTTAAGGTCACATTAACAGCTTAGATTATTAACGACCTCATTTGAATTACATTACATTACATATAGTTTAGGTTGCGCATTAGGAGTGTGTATAATATGTTACTTCCATCGTTTACTTATGTTGATGTATACCACTCGATGTAATACGATCCAATGTAGGATATAAGTACATTATTAGGATGGGATTTTCAAAATTAGCGTCGCAATAGGTTGTTAAAGAATTGATACACTGTTTTTGGTAAATAACGCATGCTCTTCTATATACACAAAAATAGCTATAACTTGCATGACTTTCGTGTCAAATTATTTGTTGTTTCATTTGAATGATTTAATGAACTGCAATAAGGAATTATTTGAAATTCATTGATTTAAGTTTCACATAAAATAAGTTACGTCTGCTATGTATTATATAAAATAAACGTAATAAATTAGTTGAAATACTAAATTAATATACGGGACGTTTTGTTTAACCGGAAACAGTGGAATATCCTTCGAGGGATTGATGTTATCAAAAAAATGTTCTTACAAAAGTTATTTGACATAAGGGGGACATTATGCGGCACGAATAAACTTTCTGTAAATGTAGCGGTGGGGGAGGTATTAAAATAAAGTTAACGTTTTTAAATGGAGACGAAAATATTCCCCCTTTTTCCATTTATGGCTTCTGAAAATTTTCAAAAAATGCCAGAATATATTCTTCGACAGAATTTAATCAAATTTTGATATATTTCAGATCTACAAAGGCTACTACCACTGAAAATAATACTTTATATGGTTCCCCCTTCCTTAAAATCGTCACGAAAAATTGCAAATTACATGAACTTCTGCAGTCTAATAATAATTAAATACTAAATATATTATAGTGTGTGTATATGTGTAATAGTATGTCGGTGTATATATGTAGATACTAAAATCTACTTATTATGTTACACTGTATGTAGAGGGTGTTTCAAAATTATATTTCCTGACTACTCCAGTGTGACTCTCCATCTCGGGATCGGAGGGGATTTGTTAAAAAAAACTTGTCGCAAAATTGACCTTGACCTTGAATTTTAAGGTTCAATTTTTTTTGTCATTTCGTCGTACAGTACTCACCATACCGTAGCAGTTGTTGAAAATTCGAGCATTTGTTGATTCGGTGATACTAACATATTAGTTCTGTAGTACCGTAGTTTGGACAGGGCGCTGTTTGTTTTCTCGAGGCAGGAAGAGTGCCATAGAAAGAGAAAGTCCCTGACGAAAACCAGGCCCAAGGGTCGTTCGGTATTTTTCGGAAAGATACGTAGGCTATGGGGATGAGTGCGTGTTGGTGTGAGTGAAGAGTGGCTAAGGGTATTTTTTCGGAGAATGAGAGAAAAATGCGTTGGCTACGAAGAGTGAAGGACGTGTGCGTTACGAGCTATCTTAGTGTCGAATTGCTTTCCCTATCAACCGCATATCTATTCAGTACCCATTTTCACATTCATTTTTAAAATAAATTATATCAATACATTATATCACACTTCTGTTAAGGATAATAAACCAAAGCAAAAGTTGTTTGGATTCAATTTAACTACAAAAGAAACGTATCATGGAAATAGAACAACTTCAAATTCCATTTGAGCGTTAACGTCAATTTTCAAGCGAACGGTTCGTTTTTGACCAACGGTTCCTTTCAGGCTTTTGTACCCCCTGATGAGTGCTATACATACTTGATTTAAATTCAAGGTCAAGGTCAATTATGCGGCAAATCTTTATTTATTACATGGGAAAATGAAATATCAAATGAATGTATAAATTTATGAAATCAGAAATATATAAAATATATAAGTATAAACACAAATTGCATTCAAGGACATTTTATTATGTGTGTGTCGTAAATATTTTTACAATGTGCATCATGTTTTTTTATAATTATTCATTAGATATAGGGAGAATTTATTTATAATTAACCCCAGATACAACATATTTGAAGCTCGTTAAAATCAATAAGGAACTCCGTTTCTAAATTGCTTTTAGAACTGAATTTTCGTTAGGTTTGGGTGTAGATAGATTTCTTGAGGAGGAGATCCTGAAGCACTAATTCGGTCATTGGGAAAAGGCGGAGTTTGCTATCGTCATCTTAACAGTTTTTTGCGATCTAAAAATCTAAGGTCGCGCGGTAGTAACATGTATAGGGAAAAGTTGTTCAAAATGATGACCTTGACAACATATTTCGATGTCATTGTAATCTGCGAAGAGACCCTTTTCCCATTATGTATATATTTCTTTCTCGCATAGAATCATCTACCTCATGCTTACTTGTACAACCCGTCCTGAGACATCATTATATGCACATTAGGGTGTGGCTCGTATCATTCTTGAAAAAAATTTTTTTGCGGCACCCCTCAGGATTGGTTCAATGTATAAAACAAAATCTACGCAAAGTTTGAGCTCGATCTGATAACGAGAAAACGTGCCCCCGGGACCTTAAACCTATGTATATAATTAATTATTTTATATTTTTATATATATACACTCTTCAAAAGAATTAAGGGATCACCTCCGCGAACCCGAAAAATTGCTACCAGTTTACACGATCATAAGTCCGGCCCAAATTGCTGTATCGATATCGTTAAACAATGGTTTGAAAGCGCGAAACCTCTAGTTTCAGATGTTTCAATTTTCGGGTTCGCGGAGGTGATCCCTTAATTCTTTTGAGGAGTGTATATATATGTATATATAATAATTATAAACATTTGAAAGGTTAAAAGACATAACGAAGGTGAAAATACATTTTGTATAGTTCTCTGTACATTAAAATAGCGAGAATAGTGCAAAAATATTTGATTGCAACATTACAGAGGTAATCGTGGAACAGTAATGTTTAATAAATTTTACAGATGGGAATGTATTACAGATGTCTGCAGCTGTTAGCAGTAGCGATCCATTTATTCAACAAATTACCATTGCCCCACATGCTAAAGTTACCATTAACGTAACAGACGTATCATCGTCCACTTCGTTTATCATCGCTCAAGTTCATATATATCAATATAACGTTACGTTGTCATACGATCAGGACTTTCCACATACCATGCCTAACAGAACAGTGTTTGGGTCGAATATCGGCCTTTACGTTAAACCAAACTCAACGATTACTCAGCTGTACTTGAAAAACCGTAACAATAGAGAGCTTCAGGGTATAGTCGTTACCATTTCTTACGACAACAAAGGTGAGTCCATCTATAGTAATCTCTTGTTACATTAACTCAATAAAAATCCAATATTATCCCCATCATTCCTACGTCGCAGTTGAAAATTGAATAATTAAAAATTAATTTTTTTAACATAATATACCTCCTTCGTAACTCGTTTGACATTTCGAGGTGGTTACCTAATATACAATGTCTAACGACGTTACATGTTGTGTTCAAAAAGTTCCAAGAATGGTAGAATAAAAAATTGAATTCTGTAGATTAAGAAATGTTTATTTTCTAGTTGTCTATACACATCGGTTCATCAGCTGCACAAAGGTTTATTTAATAGAGGAAGGTTAAATGCACCGGGCTGAACCGCATCATGTCAGTCAAAAAAGTCTTTTAGAGACAGAGAAATACCTTGGAATCTACGAGTGTTTTTCTCGATTTTTGCTCTACTTTGGACACTCATATTATTAGATATAAACATAATCTCGTTAAATCATCAGTTCAGCGCGGTGCATTTAACCTTCCTCTTTAGAATCAGCCCTCACCCAGTCCAAAACTTGCTCAAATAAGGACAAAAAATCTATTCCCGCAAACCCATTTTCGACCCAAAATCTAGTTAAATTCTAGTTCCTTTCTAGTTTTGTCACGTGACTCCCCTTCCCCTTTAACAATAAGAATTGTGTCCCCACTCTACCTTCCCATTCTACGATGCTATTCGCCACACATGCGCTGCGGCACGGTTTCGTCTCTGTCGTGCATGTGTCACAATGTCGCGTGACTAATCTGGTATTGGCAGAAAGAGGGTAACTTTCTCCCCTCAATTCATTCTCCCTTCCCTCATCTGGCGACTCTGACTACAAGAAGAGACATCTTTGTAATAAAGACTTACATAAGAATTAATTTCTTCTCTTGTTAATTACAATAGGTTATAAACAATGTACCCATATAGTATTACATTCATCCGATGTTTCACCTACTTATTTTTGTCATAAATGCATACAATTCGAAGTCCAGTGACAACGTATATAATCAAGCAATTTCTTACAACGCAATACCAAAGAACAAATGAACATCTCGAAACAGGAAAATTGTAGGGCACTAAGAGAGGTCAAAATTACATAGTACCACCGTAACTCCGTAGTTAGGGCTACTAGTATATCTGTAAAAAAATCAGCCTATGAACCTTTTGAACATACCGTGTATAGCCCGGAACGAAAATGGTTAACACTAAATCTACCGAGTTTTAAAAGTAGCCGGTACACGTTGCCTTATAAAAATAACAAGATTAAATTTATTTGAACTTTTTTATTAAATATATTTATTCAATCGTTTACCACGAAAGCATATTTATATAATAATTTGACCGGTGGTGGTAGATTTAGTGTTAATGGCGAAAGTGACAGTAGCGCCGACGTCTTGTCTTTTCTCTGGATACCTACCATAAATTCAGGTGAGAGCGTCGTAAAACTGATCGCGGGAGGTAAGCGAGAAGAGAACTAGGCGCAGCTCGCTCGAAATTGAATTGGTAACTGTGTGCGAGATCAAATAAAGTGGAAATTATTTTAATTTAACGTTGGTGTCGGATGTGGGCTCGATAATAAACTGTAAAACAGGAAACAAAATAACAATCTGGACATCAGCTCTTTATTCTCTTCGTAGCACCCGTACCGGGTGGATGCAACATGGAGTTCGATCACGTAATCGCACCGTACACGAAAGTACAGCTGCAGGACACCACGGTAACGGTTGACACGCAACCAGCGTCGTTACCATTTAGCGACAAACCGAATTGTGATAAAAACCCTGTGGAACACGAAATGTATCAGATGTACCTGTCCGAGCGGGACTTCAGCGCTGAGTCTTACTTCCAGGGTATTATGAGTATGCTCACCGTGGATGATATCATACAAAATGGCTATCAGGTACTTCAGTATCAGTTTTAACCCCTAATTACCTTTTCCGACGTAATTTCGGTTCTTCGGAACGAGAACATCCCTTGGACGTAGAAAGGTATTTAGAGCTATAGTAGACGTTTAAAAAATGGTTAGAATAAAATGGAATGTTTTTCATGCTTTATAAGACAATGCTATTACGTTGATAGAATTTTTTTATTTTAACAACAAAATCCCCGCACCACCATTTTTGTAAAAAGGTTTGAGCTTTCAGTCACGTCAAAGGATAAAATCGATTCTTTAGAAAAATCTAACAACACTAACAACTGCATACACGGTTAACAATATTTAACGCTATTTACAGCTTTATTGACCAAACACTGCGAATTTTGTGCAGTTATAAGAAAAACAAATAAATAAAATATGAAATTGTAAAGACATTAGAAGAATTTAAGAATATTACTACATTATGTTAGACTTGTTGAATTTCTTTAAAAAAGAAATATATCTTCACTCGACACTTCTTTTAATTCACTTGGAAAAATTTTCATACTTACCAATGTTTTTCCCAGCATAGTTTTAAGAGTACTTTCCATAGACGTTAGTCTTTATGTTACTCCTGTCGATTCAAATTACGTACCAGAGGCTGGGTAGGTAGATGTCCATCAACCTTGAGACTTTTATATCGGGAACGGCTTACGCAAAAATTCAAAATTTTATAGGCCTTTATAGGCCTTGTCAAACTCGTCCCAGCATCGAATAAATAACAGCATAACGTAAAGTCGCAATCTATGTCAATTCTCGGTTCTGTGTTGTGATATAAATCGGGATCGGATACTTTCTTTGTGTCCGTTTCGACCGCACGAATGCCAGTAGAAAAAGACAGCGAAACTCGAGAGGCCTCGGTCGCCGAGAAGTGTAAACATAACTAATCCAATAACAAAACTTCTTTATTTTTCATTATTTTTTTTATGGGTCTTTGACCAACATACTCGTGACATTTTTCTAATGAAAATGTTACCAAATATGATATACTTCCAATTATATTTACTTGTGTAATGAACGATGAAAGTTTTCACAGTTCAAAGCATTTCCCATACACTGTTCTTCATTGCGTCCGAAACATTCATCGTTCATTACACAAGTAAATATCATTGGAATTATATCATATGTGCTATCATTAGAAAAATCCCATGAATATGTTGGTCAAGGTCCCATAAAAAAATAATGAAAAATAAAGAAGTTTTATAATTGGATTAGTAGTGGTTCACTGCTACACATGTTTACACTGCTCGGCGACCGAGGCAGATTGAGCTTCATGGCCCCTCGCGGGGTATGCCTCCCAGTGGAAGGGGTGAGCGAACTGACTTAGAACGGTCTCCTTCTTCGGACTTTGAATGGGACTTTACTGTATTTTCATCGCATTCATATCTTTCGGGATATTTGTCATGAGAATTTGAATGCGACACCCTATAGACGAACTAAAGTTGCAAAACAATACGTGGAATATTTCCTGATAGGTCTCATACCAGAAACTAAATTCGCCAATGAGAAGAATCTACAGCCGCTACACCGGCGTCGGATCTGTCTACGGCACAGTGGCCACTTACGGTAGTAAATCGGCTGCATACGTACCTACATTCTCGTATGCCTGCAGTCCTGCGCCGGATCCAGACTCCTGCGATGTTTTAAGTACGTTCGATCACAACGATCACTGCAATCATAACTGTCATGGCTAAGTCAACATCGTTAAACATCCCCTCTTTTTTTCAGCTGATTCCTTTCCGAAGTTCGTCTGCGCTTTGTGCTTCTTCGCAGGACTCATAGGACTTTTATCAGGACACCATATTTACGTAATTGACCAATTTGTAGGCTTCTTGTTCGTCGGAACCATGATCGGCTATATCCTAACGGGTAAGTATTTCTGCAACTAAACGTTTCCGTACAACCCCTTATTATGCCAAAAAATTAATTGTAGGAGCATTGGTAGAAGGAAAATTAAAAATTTACATATATTAACACTAAAACTGACTAATCTGTATCACGTTTCAAAAATAACAAGACCGCGTTTATCGAGACGTACGATTATTTCTACAAAATATCTGTGAGTAAATAAGAGTGCTCGATAAGCGCCGCCACGAAACATCTTTATAATCTCAACAATTGCAACATAAAAAATCTGAATCCGTCATTTTGACAAATCCTGTAGTTCTTGTGTAAATTGCTTCATTCATAGTTGAATTTTTTACAAAAGAAAGTATGTATGATAAACTCGGTATGAAAATATAATTTTGGCAAGAACTAGTAGCATGTGGAACAGTTTGTCGAAATTTCAGAGAATACCTCCTTTACCCTTTGTTGTATAATAACGAGTTAAATATGAATGTTATGGCTTTTTTGTGGACAAAATCAAATTCTATTTTTTTGTAACAAATATTCAAATATTAATACTCCGACGGCGATGCTTGGATCTATTTTGACCTGGACTCTAGTATATTAGACTCGTATATCAGACTCTAGAATATTAAGGCAAAGAAATGTGAAAGGTTGACAAATACATATATGTAGAAGAGAAAGTTAAGAAGAAGATAGGGAGAAGTTAAGGAGAAGTTAATATCAAATTTCTACCAATATCTCATTAAAAAAATTGTAACAATTTTCTTTTTTTAAATTTCATTTACCGATTCTTATTTATTATTGACTGACATGTAAACTGTTATGTATGTCATTTTTATTCATTATGCAATATAGAAAATTAATATACTGTTTCATTTTACGGCTGTGTTCCGCAAAAATCACTAAACTGTAAGTTTTGGAGTATCAAAATTGATATTTCTGTACTAAACTTCGCACAATTAAACTAAATAAGTAACTACTGCATTGGGAATAGCAGAAAGACTAATGTGTCTGTCAAAAGAATCCTTAAAGATATAGTTTGTAAAATAAATAATTGAAACTGTAATCGGTACCAAGCATCGCCAATTGTATAGTTATAAAAAAGGTTAAACCGATTATAGTCTCTGCTTTTGCTTGCTGGAAGGAGCTGTGAAAACAAAAATAGCCTGGGTCGAAAACGACACGGTACGCAGATGAAGAGTTAATCCGCGACTTATCACAGAATCGTACTATTTCGTTTGTTCCAGGAAGCATCGGATACGGTTTATTGATAGGACTTGGCGCCGCGGTAGTGTTATGCGGCATTCCTTATAGTTCAAGTGTGAACGTGGGATGGTTCTTCGCGTGCATCGTCTTCTTCTTAACACCAGGTAAAAAGAGGCTAACGACGAAAACAGAAATAACGCGTGGAACATTCCTGAACGTATCGTGAACGAAAGTATCCCGTGGTGAGCTGCTCGTGGGAGAGGTCGCGAGGGGCTGTAGCAAATTATAGGAAAATAATGAAAGCCGGCTTAAAAACAGAAAGGAATAAAAGAAAAGGGAGAACGAGCTTGAGAGAGACAGCTCTCCACCTCGACCCAAACCGAAGTTAGTTCGAGTTTGGCGAAGGGATGAAGCACAGTCGGAGAGTCCCCCCGTAGCTTTTATCAATGTTGTTCGCTCATGTGGAAACTTCGCCTGCCAAATCCCCCATGCAGCAACGCCGGGAATCCGCGTTGCCCTCCTACCTTTCTCACCATAACGCGGCCCGAGCACCCTCGCATGCACACACGCACAGGCGCGCGCGAAAAATTCGCCGCGTGCAGACAACCCCCGCACCATCACCAGAACCAGCCCACGACTCCCACGAACCGATCCTAACCAGCTTGAAAGATTCGCATTTACCTAATTGTGTCCCCGTATTTATTTTGCGCCGGGACCTATTCAGATTACATGGGTCGTGCTTGCGTAACTACGTCGTGCTGATCTATTCCCCATAGACAGATGATCAGCCTGGTCACCCTCCGACTAGTCCGTTTTTGCTTTGTCTTTTACGCAACTCGATTGCGTTGTTGCGGCTCGACTAACACCGGCGAGGCAAAGCTTACCTTCTTTGAGAATCGTTTAAGATTATCTTCTTCCTCCTGTTTTTGAACTGTAGCAACTGCTATACTGCTGATCTCCATGCAAAATAGTAAATTTTACCTCAATCGCGATAAACAGAAGCTGCACAAAAATTTATTTCCTTGGTGTTTCAGTAGGTTGAAAATACTATTGCAATATCTTGAACACTAGATTTACATTGTAGCAAAAGGGACTGTTCTTCGTTACTTTCTAAAAATGTCAAGGATGTGTTTAGCCAAATTTTTACCGATTTTTATCATGGATTTTCTCATTGCAACGAGTAAAAGAAAAATAAAGTTCTATAATCTCAATAATAGTAAATTAAACTGTAGTTCTAGTGTACAGCGTTCTGATGTTTTTACTGCCATCTACTTTACTTCAAATACTCACTTTTGTCATAAATGCACCGAATCCGTAGTCTAGTAGCTATGAATTGTGATATTTAGACACGTATGATATTGATTCCTAATTTAATATCCACCTCAGTTGCAAATACAATTACATTATATTTCGATTCCATTCTTTTTTCAGTAACTATTCTTCATATCAATTGGATCTTCCTGCTCTTGTTTATAGTAACGGCGATCCTCATTTCGATCATAGTTGCACTTACAGGCCCTGAAATTACTGCTCTTGTAACCGGTGTAATATATTCGTCTTTCATGATTGTGCTACCGTTAGATTATTGGTTTGGGTCCAGTTTGAAATACATACTGATAAATCCTATAAGAAGAGCGACCAATGCGGAGTTTTGTGATGCTATAATCTTACAACCTACTCAGTCAAAAGGTATAGTGTACAGATTGTTTTTCTTAATATATGTAGACGATGTCTCGTTTTACTCATAACTTGAACCACGAAAATTTGTATAATATTATTGTATTAGCTTTCAAAGGTCCATAAATCACAAATTATGTACTTTCTCACAATAATTTTTTAATAATATAATATAATCATTTGTGTGCAGTTGAAATTCTATCTAATCTCTTTTTTAATGATTTTCGAGATGCTCGAGTTAGATGAGACAAATAACAGTAAGCTCTTTCTATTTTTTAGTTTTGTCCACAATCAATAAATCTTGAATACAATGGTTATTATTAGACTGCGGATCTTTATACAAAATAAAAATTGTTTACATATATTGCAAGAGACAGGAGCCAAATAGAAACTTCTTATTTCTTAAAATCATCTTAATAAGCGGGAACTAATACACTGATGTTCTTAAATCTTTTGAATATGTCCCCTGCTTTGTATTGTACGTATTCATTTTTGTCATCAATGCATAAAACCCGCAGTCTAGTTATTATCAAAATTATCATATCTTTATTACTATAAAGTTATCTTTGTATTTTTCAATGATTATTGCAGTAGATAATTTCGTGTTTAAAGTGCAATTTTTCACGATAACCACGTTGTCTAACCAAATTTTCAACACATAAAGAATCCGTTCAACAATATCGTGTCTGTGATTTGTTTCAAGAGAAACTGTAAATTATTGAACTAAAATCTGGTAATACTTAAATGAAAATCGTAGGCTTTGTATTTACGGCATTAGAAATAAAATAAAATATATTACGTTTTTACTGTATATTCGATACAGCGCTGTATTATAAAAATAATATTACACTTTCAGATATTTTCTTGATCTGCTTATGGACAATTTTGGCATTAATTCGGCTTTCGAGTTGCAGCCGCATCATATCCAAATATGCGCCAATATAACCATAGTACTGGTTCAATTTAATTTATAAGACTAGTTAAGACTTTCGAATTTCACTATATTTTTGTATATTTTGTGTAAACAAGTGTTCCTCGCAGTGCAAACATTTCTACTACTTGTCCTGCCAGTTTTATTAAATAAAGATACATTGCTTTTAAAAGATATAATTACGATTTTCTGCTTTTTTATTATCCGTTTAAGTCACAATTTGATGTAACATTTGTGACGATACACGGCCGTCTCTGGTACAGGAACATGTGATGCGACAACACCGCATACAGACAGAACATCGGTCCGATTAACCCTCTATCGCATAAATTTTTACGACAAGTTGAAAAAAGTGCATATGGTTGTTAATCTATTTAAAAATGTGTGTGGTCATGGAATAAATAATAAAATTTGATTAGAAAATGTTATTTATTGCATTTTATGACGATTCCTGTACGGAAACTTTATACATATGCGGTTTTATTCATAAGCGCAATGTTCCCACTTGGAACCAAACAGTCTTCGGTATTATCTACTTAATTTACTGTAGAACATTTGAAATTTAAGTTCCCAATTGGGAACAGAATGCAATAGAGGGTTAAGTTACTGCATATGCGCAGTAGCATACAGAGACAGCCGTGATATAACGCGAACGATTTCAAATCGCTTGAAATCGGACTGAGACAGCATTGCCAAATTTACCATGTTCCGGCCGATACTGGATGGCCGTGGATGTTGGCATGCGGCTAGGAAGGAATGGATGGGTGGGGTAATTAGGCTAAACAAATGAAATCCAGACGACTTGCGTTGTCATTAAAATGAATTAACATTTATTGAATCGAGACAGTGACACCTAACAGTGGTTCTATATCCTACTACTTACAATCTTAAAGGTAATCACAGCAACAATATTATCTCCATTATTCACAACACTTACGTAGATTACTGTCGCAATAATATATTATTCTCGATAGTAAATTTATTAATACTCGTACACTATATTCGTTATTAAGAATTATCATTACAGATAATAAGAAAACTGCGTAACCACTTCCGCGTCACAGGTCGATCCACGAACGATTTACAGACGCGATAGATCGTTTCGATGCAACCTATATTATATCCATTGACAATGTTTCTTAGTAAAATTCAATAGTGCCAACGAAATGGAAATTATTCATGTTTTTCGTTCGAAGCGTTGGTATATACGTTTCAAAGCATCTAACGTCTTCGTACTTCTTTTAAATGAAGAGGCATTACTCGCCAGACATATCTTCCTCTTTCCCAAATTCCTTCTCAAGACGCCATCTTACTTTCTAAGCGTCCGATCCGCTACGACGGTAATACTACTACTATTAACGCTCGTCGTTGCCAAGGAAACGAAGTTACGAAGAATATGGCAAATCTATCACGCATCACGCAGATTACGGAAAGGAAACGAATCGAATCGAATCAATGGAACTGAAGACGACTGTTCTATAAGCGGAAGAAGAATAGGAACTGAATAACGAAGCAAAGCTCCTGGACCTTTGGTTCTTGAGTTGCGTGTCAACGAGGAAGTGGTACATACGGATCGAAAACGAAGTGTATTTTGAATACGGAGGTTCTCGAACGGTTGAGAGACCAACGTGTGTGCTCTACCGCTGGAGATTCTCTTCTCTATCGCGGCTACTTTGTTTCAGTTTTCTTCCAAAAATATAAATTTACTAATGTACAGTCCCCGTTCATCGTGTACGTGTGTGCATTATGCGTGCGTTCCTCGCGTAGAAAAGACGTTTATACGGATTTTGTACACCTAAGTCGCCGGTTGCCAGTATTCGCGGAACGCTGTCTTCCCACGCAACCTTTTTCTGTACACATAATGTGGCGGAACGTTTCTCGCCGTTCGTTCGCGTGTCTCGTCTCGTCTCGTCTCGTCTTGTCTTGCCATTTTGCCTCGACACCAATACACGAATTAACCCTATTTGACTGCTGATAAATCGTTATAGCTCGGTCTCACCTACGACCGAGTTACACGCGACGTCCTCGACAGACTCGTCCGGAAGTCCTTGACGGGGTTCGTTTCCCGCAGAAGCTGTCCGCGGAGATCGGATCGCGAGAATCTACGAAACAATCGGCTTTGCTTGTTACATCCATTACACGTTATGCTTGGGGATGACGGCGGTATGGTTACTCGCGGAGGTAAACGAACGTGGCGTCGGAGATAGAAAGTGTCCTGGAACGGTCGAACGCAAGTAGAACAACGGAGTCGGTGGCCGGGTATCGCTGGAGTCTGATTGAACACCGTTTCCTCGCATCAGGTACGTACCGGGGACAAAGTTTAATCGACTAGCTAACGAAGACAAGGGGAAAACCGGGGGACGAGGTAGCCACGCGCGCGCCAACGCCAGAGCCGCCAGATTAAGACTTGTGTCTCCACTCTACCTTCCCCTTCTACGATGCTACTCTCCACGCTCCCACCCCGGCCCGGTCACGTGACACATTTCGTCTCTGTCCTACATGTATCCGGTACTGGCAGAGAGAGGGTAACTTTTCCGCCTTCATTCGGGCTCCTTGCCCTCACTTGCCGACTCTGGCCGAATCCTCGCGGCTGCAAAACGTAGCGAAACTATTCAATACACTGCACAGTGCGTCGGCTAATGGGAACAAATAGACAAATCAACTTACTTGTCAGTAAAAAAAAGTTATGTTGTAACTAGAAAAGTCGTATCTTTAAGCAACCGTCATTGTTCACGATCACATTGATTACTTGAACTATTACTTGACATTCAGTTTACTTTCTGTTTGTTTTTTACTCAAACCTAAGTAATATTCTTTATACTTAACTCATTTTGTTGATAATGAATTCTACCGTTAAGAGTGTATGCACTTCAAAGCTGTTATCTCGATGTATCGGCTTACCGATCATTAGAAAACGTCGTATCAGCTAAAATCAAAATTTCAACCGACTTTTAAACAATACAGAAAACTATGTGTCCAAGCTTCTTTTATATTTTGCTCGTCCAACTTAAAGGTTCGTGAAACTATAGTTCTTTTCTGTTGCTACTTGCTAACGATTAAGAAATACATTTTTTAAGAAGAGTCTTAGAAATCAAGAATTCTAAAATTTTTGAGAGGTGGATCTGTTTAGAGCGACACAACAAATTGTATTACGTTTTTTATGGTTTCTTGTATTTTGTTGATTATATATTGTATTCATCTTTCTTTCTTGTCATGATTTATGTATTAATGTAATATTCATTGACCATTCAACTGTTACGTAATTGTTATAAAATATAGCTTATTACAAACTTCTTATTCATTTATTTTCAATATAGAAATAATGCGAAAAACTATCGGTTGTTTATTTCCTTGTTTCAACTGAATTTTTAGTATCCAAATAAGAAAAGTTTATTATTTATCTGTATAAATGATTTAACAAAAATTCCAACTTCAAATGTCGATCTGAATTAATTTTCTACCCCACCGAGCACGAACAAATTAAAAAGAATGAAAATATTATTTTTGTCCACATCTGCCTATAATTCGCCGCACTGTGGCGCCAATCGAAACGACAAGACGAGCTTCACGAAGCTGCTTTCTAGTTTGTACGTGTTATCCCAATTTGCTACGCGTCACTACTCGGTTACAATCGAATTGAAATTAGCTGTACAATGTAAAGATTTTTTCACGTTACGGACAGCGAACTGCTCACAATTGATTGTACAACGAGAGATTTTCGACGTCCCTCAATTATGTTATTCCGGGATTGAAGCGAACGCGAATGGACATATAACAGAGTATACCACTTACCAAAGTAAATACACTAGCGTGGAAATGTAATTGTGGAATCTCATTTAACAATAAGTTACGTTTCCCCCCCTTTTTTCGAATTTACCGTATCTAATTTAACAGTGAGCTTTATTTGTGTTCCTCGTTTAAATCGGTACGCAATTATTCACGAAATAATGCCCGAAGAGTGCTCGACGGACGAAAATATCGCGAGCGACGCGGGCGCACGGGTAAAAGGTAAAAGTTAATAAACCCGTTTCGCGCCGAAAATATAATTATCGTGTATTGCGCCCGGGGCACAAAGTTTCGAATAATTATCAACAGTGCTCGTGCACTTACGTCAATCGTACGAAAACCTCGAGTGGTTTGTCGCGCGTGCGCGTATCCTCCCATCACCGACGCGGCGCGACGCGGCGCGGCATCGTCGGCCTACTCCCCTGTTTTTCCCTTCCCTTTAACGCTAACGCAATTAATTACAAATTTTATATCGCGTAAAAAGCCTTGTCTGAGGTAGTGCATATATATCAAATTACCCTGTACCGTAATTTTCCCACTTTCGCAACGCTCCGCGCGCACCCCGGCCACCGGAAATTCACTTTTCCGCGGAACCTGGTCTCGCGGGTCTCGATTCGTTCTCCGCGAGAGGAATTCTCTCTGCGAAATGCTTCTCGGTTACGGGAAGAGATGAAGCAGGATGTAATGTTTCATCGAATTACCCGACGGTTTACGCCGGATCCACAAGATGCGATCAAAAAGAAACTGGATTCTATCAGTTTCCTTGCGAAGGTGTACGATACAGTTTGATGGTATTGCTGATCGTTTCTCTACCCAAATTTCAAACAAGAGCTGTAAACAATTTAGTAGGACTGTGTTTGCGTGCCTCTGCGATTTGTCATTCAGCTTGAAAAAAAGCATAAGATGGACGTGAAATTTTTTGTCAATTTCAAGCAGAGTCGCCAGATCGAGACTTGAATTCCCATTCTATCTTCCTCTTCTACGACGCTATTCCCCCACGCGACGATCACGCGACTAATCCGGTACTGGCAGAGAGAGAGAGGGTAACTTCTCCCCTCAATTCGAGTAAATTCCCCTCATCCGGTGACTCCGGTTCAGCATAGAAGCAAGGAAGTAACCAAGGACATAGAGACTAAGTAAAGCCATCAAATTTTATCCGACATCGTTGCAAAAGACCTGGCAGAGCTGGTATCTTTTTGATCGCGCCTCGTCAAACCGAGAGTTCGATAAACCGATGCCGTTTTCGCTGCCGTTTTTGCCGAGTCGTTGCCGTTGCGAGCGGAACGCGCCCGCTTTGTACAGTGAAAAGTCGACGAAGATTTCGCGGTTCGGTGTCCTAACGCTTATCGCGTCACCTGGAGGACGAGATCGATATGCCTCGAGGCTGAACCGATCGATCGCAATCTTTCGTTGTGCCACATTCCTGTTGCGATCTCCGTTCCAAGACCTTGTCGGTGAAGTGTGAAACGTATACGTTCGGTTCTGCAGCAAATCCGGGGAAACAATGAGCGAATAAATGTAGGCTCGGGTCGCGTGACAACGCCGCGCTAGCGGGAACAGTAGCTTCGCTGCTCTCTTGTTCGCCGTCAGTAAAATCTGCGGTTCGCTTCCGGTTCAAGGGAGAACATCGAATATAGGGGTAAAAGAGCTGTGTTTGTATGTGTGTGTGTACGTTCTCGAGCGCGCGTGGAGCGTGTGTGCATGCGTGTGTATGATCTCTATGAAATGGTACGATCGAACGGGATTGGAATCACCGTTTCTCTTACCTACACGTATATACACCGTTATCGACGATCCTCCCTAATGTACATTACAGGCTAGGAAGAGAGTAACAAATGCTATTTTACAATCATCTTTATACAGAATGTATCGGCGTTCCGGTCGCGAGCTACGGGCCATCGATGACACGGGGGAGGTAAATGGGACGACAGCCCACCGCGAGCATCAGAAACGATCGGCTTGTGAGAGACGAAGCTATCGGACTCCGGACAATCACGCTGAACCGTGGAAACGTCGTGCTCGTCTTTGGACGTCCAGCTGCGGACGTCCTTCCAGTTTGCTATTACTCGAGCGACGTACTCGGTTGAAGTCGTTTCGGAACGTTAACACGGCGATCGATGTGGTAGTCCTGGTTACCAGCTACAGATTGGATTGTCTTAATCTAGAATCGCGTTCACTTGGACCAAAGGGCGTAACAATCATCGTGTGCTCGGGGAGAAATGTACAATGTGCGAACGTGTTTGTCGGTATCCGGTATTCGAGTAATGGGTACGTATTCGCGAGTACTTGACGCCTGAATACTGGTCATTCGAAGCTTTAAGATTGCGAACGCGATGTTCGGGTTCTCGATATTGCCTCGATATAGCAGAGTCGCCAGATTAAGACTTGTATCCCCACTCTACCTTCCCCTTCTACGCGACACGTTTCGTGTTTGTTGTACATGTGTCCGGCACTGGCAGAGAGAGGGTAACTTTTCCCCCTTAATTCGTGCTCCCTCCCCTCATCCGGCGACTCTGACCACGGTTGCTTGACACGCGATAAGTACTCTGTAGTCAAACACTTTTTGTTCGTAAGTTTGGATGTTCGGTATTCTGTACCCAAGTACTCGGAATTTGTTATACGAATCGAATCGTTGCTCGTCGCGTTCTGAACACAAGTTCGGGGAAATCTCCTCGTCCAAATACAAAACGTCTCAATGATTCGTGTTGTTTCTAGGATACGGTTCCTGGTACTTCCTGGACACGTGATTCCAGCGACAAAAGAAGTTATCGAGAGGCTTTATACGTTGAAGGAACCGAAGCTATAGATCGCTCGAGTTCTTGGTAAAGCCTGCAAGGAATAGTGTCAACCTTTAACGGAATTATGATACGTTAGCTCGAACAAATCTATCGAGAGTATCGAATGCGATTGGTTCCGAGTATTATTCGTAGAACGGTCCACCAGAACGAGACTTATGCGATGTCCAGTATATGCTCTTAGAAAACTCAAAATAAATTCTACCTTATTCTTATCGACTATTTTCAGAGAAACAACTGATACCATCTATTTCGTTCAAAGGAAAATATAGAAATTGCTCTCTAGTTCGCCAATCAGGATGTTCTGGCAGTTATTGATTTGGTCTTTTTCAACTAAACGATAAACATGTCGGTGTTTGCTCGGAAAGCGAAGTCGACAGCAGTCGCTATTCTGAAAGAAGAGAAGTGTTCGGTCTGAAAAGCGTTGCCAGCCGACGCCATAGCTGCGAGCAAGCATGATGGCCGTCCTCCGAAAAAAGCCACCCTTGAGGTAGCTATCAATCTCGGCGTCCCTTGTTCGCGAAGGCTGCCGGGTACGAGCAACCAACGCCTGTCTCGCAAAAATATTTCCAGCGGCAGAGCCCGCCCCCAATCTCTTTACGGTAATACTGCTCGATAGGTAGAAATGGTAATTACAAAATTTGTACAGTGTGAACATTTCACAGGCGTTTGAATTTCCATTTATTTTATCAATTTTGTAAAAGCCGCGTGACTTCTCACGACAAGGAAACAATTTATTACGAGCAGATCGATATGCTAGATTCGAATTTCAAGTTTTGAAGGTTTGGGATCGACTTAGAATCGCATTGTTTCCCGAATACCGTTTCGGCATTCGAAATTTTCGGTTTCGATAGTCTCCGAATCACGGTGGACCGTCCAAACAATCAGTTTCGGCGTGACGAGGCTTCGTGCGTTCATTCATACAAACTGTCTTGAGTAGAAGGACAATATACCCTGCGTGACCCGGGTCATGCGTATACTTCTACGACCTCTAGATTAAACGTGAACCGAAGAAGAGAAATCGATTCTCTCGACTCTCCTCGATATACCGCGCGAGCGCAACAATCAACGACTCCGATGACACTTTCGCTTTCGTACGCAAAGAATATTGTTCACGCAAACAGCTGGTGATCGATCTGAAAGAAACCATAGAATCATCGACGAGCGCTGCTCCTTCGAGCGATTCAGAATTTCGAATGCGAGCGTCCCCGTCTCTCGGCAACAAAGGTAACTGAAGCATCAACGCTGACCTGTCGTCGGCGAAATTTGGCAAGCTTCCAACCAGGCTAATTAATCGAATTAAAGCAGACTCGTTAACCTTTTTTCAGCTCCTGTTGCGTCGTTCGTTTAACAGGTCCCCGAACTGGATTCTTTTAAACCCTTTGTCTCGCGGTAGTGAAAACTCTGAACCGACCGATCGTTGCAGCGATTTTTCTCACGAATCTTTCCTCGTTCTATCCCGGTCAAACTGTGAACGTTTCTACGACTGTACGATAATACGATAAAAAGTTTAATAGAATTGACCCTTGTTCTGACCGTCTGTTGCTCGCGTGCCGAGAAATTCTTGGATAGAAGGAATTTCAGCGTTCACAAAAAAAGAATTTCACAAAAGTGTGATATCGTAGATGGATAACTATAAACATCGCATCGCGAAGACAAAAAGCTGGAGTCGTACGTCTGCTTGAATTCAAGCAACGATTCACCCATCGGTAAACTGATTCCGACTGACGGAAGCATAACAAAATTCTACCGACCGAACATATAATTTCCGAAGGAACCCGCTTCTTTCAATTCCACCACCAGGCGAAAAGCAAATGGAAGCGTCTCTAGAGACTAAAGGTGGGGTGTCCTAAGCGCGTTTGGACGCAGCGTTTTACGATCCATACTCCCGTCATCGTAACATCCTGCTGTGCGTATAAGAGGCCTCAGGATCGCAGAATGCGGCGTCCAGACGCGCTTAGGACGCCCCGCATTAGCGTCGCCGACGAGTCGAATGAACTCTCGACGAAATCGAAACACTGTCGTCACAGCGGTCAAAATGAGCTTGCTACACTGGCAAATGAGCTGGTCAAAACTATTTTCATTTCATTTATGAATATTAAATGGAGTAGTTCGAGAAAGACATACAGATTTCATGAGAATCGAGTACAGCGAAGTGGGATTTGGATAAGTGAGAGACAATGCTTTGCACCTGATAAAGTTGCAACGAATGCGTTAAGCATTCACAAAGTGGATTTGCAGATTTTGTCCAGCTAGATATGGTCCAGTCAATGAATGCTTAAAAGGGGGGTTAGGGGGGTTAAATGAAAGGAACACAATTTTTGACTTTGACACTTTGTTCGGACCAGTTAGGAGATAAACATACTAAAAGTCCCCACTCGTAGGAGGTGAGCGGGGTGCAGAGGGGCACGTAGAAGGGCATTATTGGGTTTGAAAAAGAGAAAGTTCGTGGCGTTTTCAAATTAAGAATCGAAGATTAACTTAAGGCATTTATTCGTATGTTTATTCGATAACACGAGAAGTTACCTCGAAAATGGCAAAAAGTAATAGAACAGTATGGAGAATACGTTATTGAATAAATCTATGAATAAATATTTGAATTTTAGCTTTCAATTTTGTTTTACAATCGCTACGAACTTTCGTTCCAACCCAATACATCGTTGTCTCTTTATGTTTGCGTTCCTTACATTTTCCTCTACAACCTTTTCGTTGACTGGACTAATAGCCCATTTTGACCATTTGGTGTTCCACAGTAGCGTGCGGGTACCCGAGCCTGTCAAGTCAGGATCGCGAAGGTTTGCAATGTTCGGTTACCCGAAAAGCTAAAATACAAAAATTAGATGGAAGGTCATGAAAAAGCGTTATACTCGCGCGATCACAAATTTCTGGGTCCTCAAACTTGATTCTATCCGACTGCAGCTTCGAGTATCCGAACATTGCAAGCTTCCGGGATCCCGATCCGATCCGATCCCGACCCGATCCCGAGTCAATTTCCCGATTCGACTCGAATACGAAATTTCGGGTACCCGCACACGTCTAGCGTTCGAAGCGTTGTAGCAAGCTTTCGGTACCGAGTTGCGCTCGACAGTCCCGTCTGGAGGCTAGGACAGGACACTTCCAGTCTGTGATCCTTTGTTTTCTAGACGCGGTGCGCCGGTATCTTGGTCTCGTGACATATCCTCCGCGATTCGAGTGATCGGGGTCAGCGATTCGTCGGACAGCGGCGAGCCGTGATCGAGTGTCGCGCGCGCACGAACCATCTCTGGGAAGAGAACGTTCGGAGAGGATTGATCGGTTCATTCACTCACTGGTGTCGGAGGTGTGCACGGGAGTGGTAGCCGGTGTGTTCGAGGGCTGATGCTGCGTCGGCTGCGTTGGTATGCCAAGGGACGCGAGCAGCGGCCGGGACACTGCACCAGGGGTGGCTGTCGGTGGTGGCGGGCTCTCCTGGCCCACGAGCAGGCTCGCAGGCGGGAACCCGAAAAGCTGGGATCACTGGAGCCTCGGCCAATAGTTACCAGTCAGGTCCGGAGTTTGCGACGGGATCTGCACCGGCACCGAAACGCCCGCCGATATCACACCTGGAACAATCAAACGCGTTTCTTCCGTGCGGTTAATTCGTAAAGTAGAAGAATCTATATACAAAATAAAAAATTTCTACAAGAATTACAATAAACCGCGGTGAAATAGAAATTTATTTTCATTCTTAACCCTCGTCCGTCTCTCATTTCACGAACTGAACCTGTGCCGCGGTGTCAAATTGGCAGTGGTAAAAGATCGATGAAGTAACAAGGTAAACAGTTATTTTTCGATGTTTTTTCATTCAAATTGATGAGTCGACGTTTACATCTTGGGGTTTTCGGTTATCCATTTCGCATTAAAAAAATAAGTCACGAAGTTTCGGATGAAACTTACAAATAACAGAACAGTATAACTTATTTCGGGGAAACTGTGGCAGATTGATACGAGGGACGGATGAGGGTTGATATGTTTAATGCGTTCGAAATAATATAACAATATTTTTTAATTCCTCTAATGTTTTCCCTGTTTCAAATTACACCTACTCATTTTTGTCATAGATACATCAAATACGCTGTCTAATTATGAAAGAGGGGTAGCTTCATTTCAAGTAAAATATAGATAGACGACAACAGTTTCAGTAAAATTTTACAGTTTTGCAGTGAGCAAATTTATCATACCATGATTTTTGTAAGAAAATATTAAGATGGAAGGTACTTCTGGGAACATTGAATGGAGTCACCACACGTTCGCGATTAATAAATTATAATATTTTTTATATTAACTCAATCATTAGTTAACTACATTCATTTTATAAGAAAATAAAATCTTTTATTTAGAAGCGGTTTTCGGGAAGTCATTGAAGCAATTCTGATATAGCTGCCGGAGTACTATGGGATAATAAATCTGGCATATCTTTATATTTTTGCAATCTAGTAGACAAGCGATCGTTCTATTGAATTGGTAGTACGCAATTCCACACTTTGCGGGGAGAAGTTTCCATTTAAATAAATGCAACAGCCAACTTAGCAATAGGGCCGAGAATGAATTTGTACACATAATAGTATCGCACAGCATACTGGGTCTCTTTACGTAATCTCGTACGATCGTTGTAAAAGGCATGTTCCTCGGCGAGCGAACTTTCGCCAAACTGAAGCGAGCTAATCCCCATTCATAACATTTTTACCGTCGATCGGCTATCCAACGATCAGACTGGAATACATATTTAAGGTGCGCTTCGTGGAACAGAGGAGCGTATAAATCATGGTACAACGAGTGAGATCAAGCGGCGCGTTCTCCGTGAAAACGATACACGCCAAGGGTCGGCGGGCGGGCACTTAGCAATGGAAACGACGACGGGACATCGCCAGTGGTGGTGATGGCAACGAGCGCGGTGAAAGTCCCCGGCGCTCATGCACGTAAAACGATTATGATGGATAAGTTGCGGCTCGTTCCGCACGTAAGAAGCGCGAGAAACGAGGAATAGAAGGGGGATGGAGTGGAGCGGGGGAAGAGAGAGAGAGAGAGAGAAAGAGGTGGAGAGACAGGAGAGGACGGTAACGGAGGGAAAAGCGAAAGGAAGAGAGCGAGTGGAGCTAGGCGAACGGGGCGGAAAGACAAAAGGAATGCGGCGCGTGTTCCGCAGTATTCCACCATTCTACGGCGTTCCACTCCATTCCTGTAGGTACGTCGCGCACCCCCGTGTTTCCTCCCCTTTGGGTTCGCACGTTATTGAGCGCTCGCCCAGCCGAGGCGAGACCCAACCCATCCACATCCTCTGTTCGCCCCTGTATACCTTAAAGAGAGGAAGAGACTGTGGGACAGAGACGGCGAAAACAAGCCCAGCTACGGCGAAACAGAGACAGCTCGAGAAAGAAGGAACAGGGGTTGCAGGGTAGCAGGGAGGGACAAGGTACCTGGTGTGGGTCGTCCCTCCACAGTTTTCGTTAAACGAGAGGGGTCGAAGGGACGCGGAGCGGGATGGAGAACAGAAAGTTGAGAAAGAAAGAAGCTCGAGAGAGCCCCGCGCGCGCGACAGAGAAAGTGCGAATCGGAGAAAATGGAAAATTCACCGGCTACGTCTGCGGTCGGAGGGGACGGAGAACCACCGAACATCCCATTCTTCGATTCAACCCTCTCCCGCCCCGCCGCGGCGGCGCCAAGCGAGATTTGTTTTAAAATCCTTTGACAATTCCGTGGACGAACGACCCACGCGCCGCGCGACAATCTCTCGGCCACCCCCGAACTTTTCGCTAGATCCGAACCGACCTACCCTGCCACCTTCCTGACACACGTCGCGGGGAACAACCGCTATATGTATAGATTGCATGCAAAGAGGTTTCCGGGTAATCCGCGACGGTTTATTTCGTTCTCGGCACTGCACCGGTTACGCCGTGACAAGAACCGAGCCCGCTAAAGAATTTCGAGGAGCGTTTCGATTAGCTACTTCGCAGACGGAGCGAACACCGTGCCGTTACGATCACAGAATGTTTATCAAACCGTTTGCATCGTTTGCGCGCCGATACTACCTATTCTCTTGGTCACTATCGCCAGGGCATGTACAGAGTGCTCAGAGATTTACTAACCACCGGTTTTCTCGTAAACGGTAAGTACTAGAAAAACATTTTTCTGTTCCCTGTAAGCCATGTAACAGTGTACGTCCATTTTCTCATATCTCCAATATTTTTCGAGAAACGTCGGTGACCTTTAGTTTTTGAAATGCAATACACACACACACACACTGCATATATTTTTATACTGTATTTATTAATATTTTTCCTAATACCTACCGTTTACGAGAAAAACACCGGCAAATAAATCTATGAACATCTTCGTTATTTAAACAATATACGTTAAGTAAGTTTTCCGGTAATTAAATACAAACTTGCGGATAAGTTTCAAGCGGATTATTATTAAATGTGTAAACCCCGAATAAGAATTAGGATGTAAAATTATCTGATTACGCGTTTATCTTGTATATACTCGCAATTTGTCAGCAACATTTTAGATGATATTTATTCGAATCGATTTACCATTGTTATTAATTAATTAAAACAAGATCACCGAAAGTAGGTCAGTTGGTATAATGAATTTCATCCCCTCAACGAAAAGGATGAACGAGAACGTTGTTACAAAGGTACAGCGAATTTATTCGCGATTTTCCGCGTCGATCGTGAATACCGAGCGCGTTCCCTGCCGAAATAAACTTTCTTGCGGCCATTATACGTATTTCCGCTGGTGCAGTTTGCTACGATAACTAGTTTTCGCGATGACGCGCGCTGTTTTCCTTTTTCACCGTCTGGCCGCAATTGCGCGGCCCGAATCCTCGAGTGTGTGTAATCAGGCGGATGTTTCAATGGTACAGAATAAGTACGTTTGAGCGGGAACTGCTTGTTCTCTGCAAACGGCACGCGTCGCGTCGGCCAGCGCGAACACGCGATACCAATCGTGGCATTTTCCGCTTTTTGTGTCCTCTATTTAGACATTTTAAACCGAGCGGCTACCTCAAAAGCGAAAGAATCTCTTTAAAATTCCGCGGAAGTGTCACTGTTCAACAATTGCTTTATAGTGTCGGAGAATCTAATATCTAAGATCTTTTAAATATTTATACAGGATCCAATAACAAGTTGCAGAGTATTCTCTCCGCAACTGTCGCGACAGTGGGAAAAATGCCCAATCTAGCTGGACAAAAGTTATTTTTCTCAGGTATTCCAATCGTCATTTTGCGGGTACAGTTTATTAGTGAAAATACCCAAGTACACCGATTCAAGGAACATACTAGTTTTTTACCCTTTTTGTAACTGGTATTAACGACTGCGTCTCCTAGACAGACGACGCTCGCGCGTGGCTGCACACAGTCACAAGGAAGATCAATCCAGGGGGCTGTTATTACGCGTCGTAAACGTAAAAGTAGGACTTTTGAGGCAAATTGCCCGCTAGATTGATCTTTTGTCTAACGATTTTGACTACTAAGAAACCCCGTCTTTGCATTATTGAGAAATCAGGAATGGAATCCCGGACTCTTGCAATCCTCGCGTACGTATACGCGGTCTAGCAGTGTTCGATTATTTGTGATCGAATTTTGGAACAAATGATCGAAACCTTGCGCCGAAAGCATTAACAATTTTATTAACAACATATGGAATGTCTAAAGTGTACATTTCCTATCTATAAAATGCCTTATTGTTTTGTCAGCACTGTATCTTTCTGTAACCTGCTCCTTTCACCGGTCAAAAGTCAGAGGCCCGCGCAGGAAGCATTAAATTTGAAATGATCATAGAACCAAATAAAAGAAAATTGGACATAATCCTGCAACGACGAAACTATAAGCTTATGGTACTGCTGTCGACCATAAAGACGCGGTTAACGAGCCAAGGAACAGCTCTCATTCGGGTAAATCGGTTCCAATTGGCACGATTCTTTGAGACGACTTTAGATAGAGAAGATAATGCCTCTTCCGCACTACGCGGTCTTCGATTAAATCGAATTTTCACATGTGTACAAACTTTTTATATTAATTTTAGTCTGCAGATGTCAGAGTACGATGTATTGCAATTTACAACTTAAAAAATTAGGCTATAAATATGTATCTGTATAATATATTTTAATAGTACCAAATTGTACAATTTAATTATTACAATCTCTTGAATAAATAAAAGTTTTTTCGGCAGGGCTAATACCGTTTCGATCTACGATGATCCATCAGCGTGGTTTGCTGTCTTCTCAAGACAATAACAATCATTATTGGTGAAATATCTAATGTATTCATTGTTAACTGTATAAACTAGACCGCATGAAAGATTAAACGTGTCGTCCACATACTTTTGATCGGGGGTGTACGTGTACCTTATTGCAATACATATTTCCGCTCGGTCTAGTTAGATTTTTCATTTGTTCTTTCTCGAAAAAATTAGCTTAAAAATACTCCTGGATTTTAGTTCACTCCGTACTTTGATTTTTCCACATCTTTTGCAAATCGTGAAAGTCATAATGTAGACATTTAGACGGTCTGGACCGTACACGTTAAAGGGTTTGTCTTCAGAAAGGATCACCTTTTTCCACTTTTTGGAATTCGTCATCCTTACTACGAATTCCTGGCGTTAGTTATTTCAAAACCGAATCAGAATCTAACATAACTGATCACAAGACTGCGGATGTTTATGTAAATTAATATTTCGATATGCAAATTTTATTTTGCATATGCTTTTTGCACATTTTACGTGCACGAACATCCGCAGTCTACCGATCACTCATCTGGGAAAAGAGTAGCCTGTTCCCAATGGAAGACGGTTGTACAATCTCAGTCCGTTGTAACTAGAGATTCCTATTTTACGTGTATTTCAGTTACACGTTCAAAACCATGATTTCTAGTAGCAACCTACGACCTTGATTAACGCGCACTGGAGCGGAAAGCAGGCCGACTGAGCGCCGATAGACGGCTTTGAAGATTCAGCAGGAACAAACAAACAATCCTTAAGCGTAAACTCACCAGTCGCGGTCGAGGTCGTCGGCTGGTAGGGTGCACCACCTGGTCCTGCAGGCTGTCCACCGGGTGTGGTGGGAGTTCCACCATGAGAGGTCGGGATACCACGATGGGGTTGCGAGTGCGCAGCAGTGCTGTGTGCGTGGGAGTAAGACTGCGTCAACGAGTGAAGAGGCTCGTGGAACACGTACGCTGGATATCCCTCGGCGCGTTGCTGAAGACAGCTTCCACCCATTGACCCGCCCAAGCTGCTTGACATCGAGCTGCGAGGAGAAAACGGATCCGCGTCAGGAAACGGTAACCGGAGAGGGCCAATCTCTGCCGATTTCAAAGAGATTCCAGAAGGGCCTTTCGCGAAACGCGACTTGTCCACTCTTAAGTGTCCAATAACCGACTTCCACGGCAGACCTTTCGCTCGAGATCTTTCGTTCTTAGTAATTATCTTGCACTATAGGGGTTTTGCGAGGACTCCAATGTCCCGTGTCTAAGACCCGAGGGTCTCTTTTAGCCTGCATCGTAATCTTTCGTTCGGTCACCTTCCTACTTTCAGTTTTGGAAACTGCGAATTCAATTGAAAGGATCTCTCCGATTATTTATTGCAGATGTCACGACGAAAGTTTTCAAAATCCTGATCGCTAATCTTGTATTTTCCGTTTCCAATGCAGTGACTGCCGAATCTCCCAAGAGTCCCGCAAAATCAAAGTAATTTATCATTGTAATCAAAATTGCAGAATTAGTGTCCTTTGTCTAATTGTAAGATATCAGGGTGTCATTTAGCCTGCATCGTAATATTTCGTTCGGGCACCTCTCTACTTTCAGTTTCGAAAACTGCGAATTCGATTGAAAGGGTCTCTTTGACTTTTGCAGATGTTACGACGAAAGTTTGCAAAGTCCTGATTGCTTATCTTGTACTTTTCGTCTTCGATACGTTGACTGCCGAATAACCTTCCCGCAAGAATCCCACAAAATCAAATTAATTTAATCATTGTAATCAAAATTGCAGACTCAAAGCTTATTACAAGGGTTACTTCTTAAACTCTCCTAGATTCTAGATCGAGTAACTGCGTTATGTACAAAATTAATTTTTATAGATACATTGTGTCAACCGTATACGTATAACCAATGTGTGAAATTGTAATGATTGGAACATGATTAAACTTAAAAAAAGCCATATTTTAAATTTTCATTATAGGCACAGACCTTCGCGACTTCTCAAACGCGACCTTCTCTCCATTTTTTATATATTACCTAGTAAACTAATCCTTCTATCAACTCAAAGAGACTCAAATCGTTCTGTCGAATTTTTAAAAAATATTTGAAAGGGTGCCCACTTAATTTTGTCCCCGACCGTGTAATCCTTAGAGTTTGTACGAGGTACAGACGTCGACCGCGCGAGGGGTTAATACAGAAAACGTTTATTCTGCATAAAGATCCGCGGTCTAATAATAATGCGATCCTATGCAGAGCAAAGAGAGCAAAATGGAAGAAAACGCGTATAGCGGGACATGATGGTAAAATGGCGGTAGCGGTGTGAAGGTCGGAGTTCGGCAACGATTGCGATGTTGGGCTGTAAAAGGAAGATTAAGTGAATATAAAGTGGTTACCTGTAAGTGTCAGGCATTGTGGCGATCGGCTGCGGTATCGACGAGTACATGGCGTTGAATCCGGCGTTTAAGGGTAACCGTGGTGTGGCAGGGGTTGCAGCCGGTGGTGCTGTACTGCCGCTACCCCCGCTGCTGCCACCGCCGACTACCTGATCGACGGCTGCTCTCCTTTGGTTCCGTAATTTCTCCTCTCGACGCCACTTCGCCCTGCGATTACTGAACCACACCTGCAACCGACGCAATGACGGTGCTTTTGTCACGATAAGGGCGTCACTTCGCGCGATGTATTCGCATTATCCGCACCTATCCATCCTCGCTCTCTCGCCCGTTCATTCTTCTTTCCACTCGTACACTCGTACTTTCATTCCTCACCTCCGTTCCCCCTCTCTCCACACACAGTTTTCCCACCCATTCTCTCTTTCTCACCCTCCACCGCGCTTCTCCGATCCTCTCCCACCGTCTTCCTCGTTCGTTCGCTGTCTCCTCACCCTGTCCTCCCCTTCGTCCCGCTTCAACCCCCGCCACCTCTCTTGCCCCCTATACCCATGCAACAGCGTGAAATTTAGATACTTTTTTCCCTATCCGCGTAGGATACGCCGTCGAGTTTTCTCGAGACTCCCTCACAGTTTGTTAATTGTGATTGAGCAGTTGTCGGAACGGGAAATTGAGTTACTATCGCTGTATTTCCGTCGCTCTTTGCTCGTACACACTTCCTGTTTGTTTCTTTGTTTTTCGAAGCCTGCAGGCTCCGCACGAACCTGCAGACGGCAACTCGAATTGATTCGCGACGTTAGCCTCGATCGATGCAGTCCGCAACGGGATTGTCGAACGTGTCCTTCGGCACTCGATCGACCATAAATTTTCCTGCTTTTTCCTTCTGTTCTTCACGAAGAATGAAGCGCGGATACTCGTCAATGCGAATATCAATTCATTCCGAGACATTAACCCTGTCGTTTTCCTCGATTATCTCACACATTCTGGATCGCGACGATCCAACAATCGAGAAACCTTAGAAGCAGCGTCATTTTTTTAGCGTAATTTTCTTAAAAACTTTTTCCCAAAAATAACATCTTGGCGATGGTATATATGTTGAATTAACTTAATCGAGTCGTGTCGGGTTGGTCACAGAGTCGACAGATCAGGGAAATTGACTTGATTTGAGGGGAAAAACTACCCTTTCTCTGCCAGTACCGAAGTAGTCAGTGTATAGTCACGTGACATTGTAACACATGCACGACCGAGACGAAACGCGTCACGTGACTATAATTCTATGATATTGTACTTCATTAACACATTTTATAATTATTGAAATTACGAAGTTGCGTACATGGAAATTGATTCGATAAATTTTTCCGTCGAAGCGCATACTGCAATCAAAATTGCACGGGATCTAAATAAGTATAGCCTTGTCATTTTTATAAGCTGGAACGTTTCAATCGCTTTTAGAGATCGGTAAATTTAGTGTTAAATACATATGTATAAGCTGGAGTGGGGAACAACGGAGATCATTTTGAAAATTTGTTACAGTTATAAAGAAATTACAAACTTTCTCGCAGTATAAGTATGACTCGTTCTACTTCTCTTTAAACATCTCCGAAACTATTGCGCAGTTAAAAAAAAGTATCCTACGAAAATTGCTGGTCTTTTTACGTACAATAAGATCCCATAATAGAAAATATAGGTTTCCATTTGAAAAAACAAAGTTGACCTTCGAATGACCTTGAAAACGCCACCCAAATAAAAAACTGATACTGTCCCCCTTTTTCCCCTCGAAATCCTTGGACACGTGTTTTACACTGTTTTAATATCTTTCGTACTATTCGAGATATTTGGTTGGAAAGTTTTCAAATGAACACCCTGTATACAACTTTGCTCTTGCCCCGTTGCACATGAAAGGAGGTTTGAAAGCATTTTCAACTCTAAGTTACGCTCTTGCCTGATTTTCAGGGAAAATCGCAGAGTAGTTGACATTTTGTACAATATCCTATCAAAATGAAGATTTTCAAGAAAAAATTAGAATCCTACGTAATATTAATTCACCGCTAATAACCGTGCAAAGCGTTTGATATCGACAGCGTTAAATATTTACATACCAGACTGAAAATACACAAGTTTAGAATCCAAGTTTACGTAAAACCAGTCTGCATTTAACCCACTTCACCTTCTTACATTTATTTACTGCGCCAACTCGGTCAGGCATTGCACGACATTCCCCTATATTTCAAAACAATACTTCGAATTACTTCGAAAATTGAACAATCTCCAGGGTTGACAATCACGATTAGTTCCTAACTAGAGGAATTAGTGAGAAACGTTTCTCGCCTGGACACTCAGACTGATGCGGTGTGTTATAATAACTGGCAACCTCGAGCAGCAAATCGGAGCTTAAGTTCTTTGTCGCGCTTCCACGGATTTCCTGATTTCGAAGATACCTCGTCGCGATAAGAGGATTCTCTCTCCCTTCGATATGTCGATTTCCCCCGAATCTCCAAGCACTGTCGGCACAAACTCCAGATTACATTGTAATTTTTCCCCACCCTGCGCGTCCCTGCTCTCCAAGACAGAGTCGCCAGAACAGGGGAATTGACTCGAATTGGTATGGAATTAGTCACTTGTCATTGTGACCAGAGATGACGCGATCACAGTGATTTTGTCACAGTCATTCGCGAATTTCGTGATCGTTGCTACATAATACATCATAAGAATATTAACACCATAATGCAATCAATAAGAAATAGTTGCGGTTGTTTAACGTTACTGTTAAAAATCGGACATTTTATATGCAACGACCTAATAGAATAATTCCATTCTATATGATTTTTTTCATTTTGTAGATACGAGATTGATATAATACCTCGTACAATACTTCAATGTTTAATAATTGATTAGACACCAACATATTTAATAACGTAAACAATTTTTTCTGAATAATGGTACAGCAACCCGCGTGCAAGGGTTCATCTGACGACTCTGCTCCAAGATTCGTGGAGTCTCGCGACAATCTTCGAGATAAATATTTCTGGAAAAAATGTGAAGACCTGTGGCGTGCCGTAATGCAGCAGGCCGATTGTTGGATTCGTTTGCACGAAGAAAAAAGCAGCGCGCACCGTTTCTCGTTTTGCCAATTCATGCGCGGGAGGCGTGCTTCTACGTGTTGTATGTACATGCATAATAGTCGACAATTGCTACGTTGGCCGTTTCGCTCGTAAACAACGACGAACTGTCGCGCGATAATGAGAGCAACGATAGAAAAATTCGATAACCAACAATGCCCGCAACTTTTTTAATTACCGTGCACCGAGAAATGACGACCGGTAACAATGCGCGAGGGAATCGCAGTCTGCTCGGCGCAGCGGCATTATTTCCCCTCGATTTTACCTCGAATGTCTGCGCATTCAGTCCCCAATCATTTCGCGCATTAATACGATGCTCGATAAAAGGACGCGTTTCTTTTTCGATGAAAGACGTTAAATTTTAACCAACCTGTCTTTCAAGTATTTCCACCAATAAATGGGAGCACGATCGCCGATGAAAGGAGGAGAACAGATTCGTGCAAATGCGCGAAGAAGAATACCGCTTAATATATAATACTTTGGACAATTACGTTATTTCCTTTCAATAAAAATCCAGCGAAACACGTCCGTTCCGCTTGTTTAGATCCTTAAATGTGAATAGACATTGTTCGACAAATGATATTGGTTCATCCAAACAGGAAATTTCTTTGTCTAGTTAACGTTTATAGCAACCTAGCAAATTCAAATTGTTAATTTACGCGGCAATAATATGGATAACATTATTAGATATTCAGGGAAAAATATTTAAATTATTTTTCCGTCTGTATATTCTTCTTTTCTAAAATAAAAAATAGAAAGGTCGAAATATCGTCTTGCAACAACTTGTGTTTAACATTGTTCCCGACGGGTTTTCTCTAATTGGGTACTAGATCCCAGTTATCCTGTCTAATTCGTGTCTCCGTAGAAAAAGAACAGACGGGTGACAAAATCGTCTTAAAGTACATTTTCGTTTAGATATAAATAGGTACTTATAATTTGTAAATATAAAGTAATAAAATATTTCGTGTTTGAAATTGAAGAATAATAGAATAGTTTTCAATAACTTGGGGCATTTTCAGAATATGTATAATTGACACAGATCTGTAAAATGTGTTTTTAATTTCTAGTATTTTCTCTGTATAATTCCGACCAATTGCTATTTCTTCAGTATATTTTTTCCCCGTCTTGTAGTAAACTGATTACTCCAACTTCTCAAAATAATCCAAGCGGTATGTTAAAAAAGTGATCGTCCTTTGAAAAGTGTCCGAATATTATTGTGATTCACTGTGTACACGTGTATCGGTGATATTTAATGCGAAGAGCGCAACGAAGAGGGACTAAAGATTTAGGACGCGGGGCTGTAGTCGATCAAGGAAATTCGAGATTATTTTATGGCGGCGTCGGGGCAACTTGATCTTGAACAGCGCACACCCGACGGCCTTCAAATCGAATCAAAAAATAAATTTCATCTCGCCGGCGACGTGGCAAATCGCGTTCTAGCACCCCCACCGGCGAATATCCACCATTCGCCTGCAGCAAGCTCCTTTCGCCCAATACCGTCGTTCCTCGTAAACTCGTCCTACCGCGTCCCCGAAAACTCGTTTGAATCGATCCATTCGGAATTCCACGAACCGGCTACACGCCCGTCCCTCTACGCCGGACGTACCTTCTACTTTGATTGGCAATGTTTAGAAGATGGCGTGGCACGCGAATTTTAAGAAGATCCCACGGAACTTCTGCGCCCAGCCTCGAACTCTTGGAACGCACGCCTTCAACTTCAAGCGAAACGAAGTTTTCTAATTTTCTTACGTTTCACGTTCCGACTATCGATTCCGTCGTTCCGGAATTTAAAGATGAAATAATTGGGATTTTGCGGCGGCCGCCAGGTTTTCGAGTTCGAAAGATCGAACCGCTTCATGGGTACATCTTGTTCGTAACCATAAGTATGGTCTCAAGAGTTTAGAATTTCGAACAGAATGTTTTAGAATTTAAAGAAGACAAGGTAGAAAGAGGAGGGTATTTGTCCCCGCGTCAAGCGAAGACAACCGATTTCTCTATCCGTGATTCGTGTCTTCTCTAACAGTTTGATCAGAGATTACTTGAGCTCTGCGAACTACGTAAACGTATATGTATTTATGATTTGCTCCTTACAACTACTTCACCTCTGTCGGAAGACAATCGAGTTCGCTATCGCCGTTCAGAAGCTTCTCATTTCCTTCTTAATTCAACGAATACAAATTCCTTCGTGTAAACTACACCGTATTCGTGCATCCTTTCATTCCGACTTCGTAAGCGTTCATACCTAATTGATAGGTTAGCCAGCTAAACGGCGAAGAGACACGAAAAAACGGAATCTTTTACAGTGTCGTAGGACAAATTGAAGCGTCCCGAGGACTAGAAGCAATTCTCGGAACTTCAGAAATGATTTGACGAGTTCGTTAGCCAGGACGAAGCGTGTCGGGTTGGAAGCAGGAGCACCGCATCGTTGTCCCAGGAACGTTAATGTTCGGCATATTGGGGGCAGATCGGCCATCGCGCACATGGTTGATTCGTCCATTGCCATAGATTATAATCGGGCCGGCGTTGTTGCGCGGCGTGGCGAAACTCGTGCGAGAGTATTCAAGGTATAGGTGGAAAAGCGAGGAACAACCAATCAGAGGGCAACCTCCCTGGGGACGCGACGTTGCCATGGTTGCGTTCGAACCCTCTTAGGCCGTCTGCTGGATCCCTCACGGCTCGGTCGGGATATGTCGGTTCTGTGGCGTTTCGTAGCGTGCCGCGGTGGTGAAGTCCACGCCAAGCCGCGCCACGCCATGCCACGCCATGCCACGCCACGCCATGCCACGCCACGCCATGTCCTGCCATGCCGCGTTTCGCTTCGTTCGCTTCGTTCGCTTCGTTTTCGCCCATTGCTCCTGCGTCTGTCTACCCGTTCGTTCTCGTTCCTCCTTGGTTCGTTGTTCGTTAATCGGACGACGAACGGGTCCGGCGGTGGAATCATTCCTTTCACCCCTTTCACGCTCTTTTTCTCTTTCTATTCGTCTCCCCTCTCCCTTCACTCTTTTTTCCCTCCTCTCGCTCGAGCTTTCTCTTGTTTCCCCTCTTCTCCTCTCCTCCTCTCTCACTCTCACCGTTTCTCCCCATTTCCCTCCTCTCTGTCTCCCCGTTTCTCTTGCGCGCACTTCGGCGTCTCTCTTCTTCCTTCGTCTCTCGCACCGGCACTCCCGGTTTCCTGCACTTAGCAAGATCAATACCAGCCAACGAGGCTTGAAAACATGCGTCAACATGGTCTTGCACTGTTTGTATGTCCACATAACGCTCACCGCCCGGTTACTACCACCGACGCGAAAGCCCGCCGGCCACTTCACCACCCCCTATCCTCGAACCAGGTGAGGGAGGCCGGTCGGATAGCAAGAGGGTCCAACAGGGTGAGCCAGCGGCACCGCGCGGCCAAACATTGTTCGATAAGGCTGCGTACATATTAGCTCATATAACCGTACCGTCACCCCCACGACTCGAGCAATCATGTTATATTAATTAATTGCGATACACCGAGCGCAAGTCGCTTGGACGCGATGCTAGACACGGCCGCGGCCAATCGACGGACACCGTGCGAAGGAATGGCGACCCGGTAACTTTGGTTCCTTTTTACGACTGTTCCCGAGACATCGGCGAACAGGAGGTGGACCAATGTTTACGTTGCTCATCGAACTTTCGGAGCACTTTCCGTTTTCAAGAAAGTACAATTCGATGAAGAACGTATTGGCATAGCTAGCCTTTAACCATTTGGCTGGTTACAGTATTAGGTTTTTGCACGCGAACTGTCCGACTTTTAAGAGTAACGTTAAACAAACATGACCACGCTAACGAATATATCTGTGGTTGTAAAGAACAACGCCGCGTGTCGCATACTTTCACTTTCGAGATATTGGCCGTTTAAAATGTTCATGCGTATAAACTGAACATAAGACACCGGTTAAATTGCATGATTTTTTTAAGAGCCTTTCGAATTTGTTTTTATGAATTTTTTTCTGACAAATACGTAAATTCTATACTCTGAAGCTCGATTGATGCGTAAACTCAATTTTCTTGAAATTGCGACACGCGGCGTTTTTCGTTACAACCAAAGATATCGTGCTAACGAATCACAAATTACTTGATTGTGCTACAATAGAGATCGAATTGTTTGGTTGTTCTCCGTTCTCTGGAGATTTTTCTATCATCGACGTATTTAAGATTTTGCCAGTAGTCCGTTGTAGACATGACAATTACTATTTCCAAAGAAGTCAACCGAGTATTCGTTTATCCGTTGCATTTTAAAAAACTGAGCGGATGCTTTCGCTCGCGAAGCTGATGTTTTAGACTTGCTGTCGAGTAGTAAAGTGAAATGGCACGGTCGGGAAAATCCATAACATTATTTGGAGTTTCGGACAATGCTACGACCGTTGGCTAAAACGAATATTTATCAATAATTACATCAACCAATACGTTAACTGCCGCGCCAATAATATATGTACGACTCACACAATTTGTTGATTAGATTTCAACGTTAATTCGTACGGTGGTAGGCAAAGTGAATCAAAATTTTGTTAGGACTACGAAGTATAAGAAAGTTAAAATACCGGTGACTATATTAATCTTGAGTTATCGGTAGACAGCGGATCTATTGTATATGCACAATAAAAATTGAATGGATGTCTGGAAGAAGTGCCTATGTCAGGTTTTTTTAACACTAAACCTACCACCGACGATCAAAATGACCGGTTCCAGATTTATTATTTTACAATTATCGAAATAATAAAAATGATTCTATAAGAACTGATTATATAAATATTTTTGGTATAGCACGTTTTATAATTGGAGCCGCACAAAGTCTAAATAAAATCAATCTTATCATTTTTATAAGGGCACGCGTAACAGATACATTTAAGGCTCGATAGCTTTAGCTTTAGCTTTTCAAAACTGAATTGCAATAATAAAAACCAGCTGAAAATTACATAGGCCCTTCTTCCATTGGAAAAATACTGAAGAATGAAAGACTTTTTTACGGTTTCTTTTATTACATGTTAAGCGAAATAAGTTCCTGACTGCTCTCCTATAAAATTTAAAAACCTGACATAGACCCATCTTCCAGATACCCATTCAATTGTCTACCTGAATCGCGACAAACTGGAGTGAAATAGAAAATTATTTTCTTTCTTAATACGTAATAGGTTGAAAATAACATAACAGTATTTTTTAAATCTTCTAATGTTTTCGTTGTTTCAAATTACACTTTAACATTTTTGTTACAACTGCGTAAAATCCGCTGTTTACTTATCAGTTACGGATTGAATTGACCCTTCTATACGGTCGACGGAATATGATGTTACAGATGTTACATGGATGATTTCGACTTAATTTTCTCGATGATTTAAAACACATCGAATCTAATAATCTGATATCCTCTAATCAATTTTGTTCTTTTCCTTAGAGTTAGCACGACATTCCGGTATCAGGTGCGAAGGATTCAAAAATTGATTGTAAAGGGTGTCCCAAAATTCATGCAAGATTTTTATTTTGCGCCATTTGTGCGGTAAAGTGTTGCCAAAGGAAAAACAACGCGTCTCATTGTTGAGCAATATTTTAGTAACGAAGGTTTGGCAGCTACAGTTCTCAAGTTTCGTACAAAATATGTTCGGAATAGTGAGTTAACTTCATCAACTGTGAAAAGAAACTGTGAATTCAAAAATTCAGGGAGTTTTCTTTGGGGATTTTTGAGGTCTAAGGTTTATGCCAACAAGCCCGCGACCACCCACGCCTTGAAAGAGGAAATTGAGCGCTGTATCAACGAAAGTCAGCCACATTTATGTCAAACGATCATGGAAAATTTCGACATAAGAGTGCGTATGCGCCAGCAAAGCCGTGGAGGCCATTTTTCCGATATGCTATTCCATACATAACCCTATACCGTATAATTTATGAATCAATACAAAATTCACAAATTTTAATTAAAAACCTACGTTTTCTAACAAAATTACTTTTCGCGCGAATTTTGGGACACCCTTCGCATACTTCTCGGACGTTAGATGCGTGCTGGCGTGGCACTTGACGCGTTAATGTTTATCTCTGTCGTTCGCAAGATCACCGAAAAAAGAAAGTTGAACCGTGAAACGACTAAAAAACAAGTCGTTAACGACGGTTAACATTAATGGGGGCTGTCTTTGTAAGGCACGGCATGATAAAGAAAAAAATCCGGGCTTCTCCTTTACTGTTCGTATCACATCCCTCAAAAGCGGAGTCCGTCTTAATCAAGTCAAGGATGCATCAAGACCTCGCCGCGGAAATTAAGTCGCGCAAAGAAGCAACGGATAAAGAGAGCGACCAAGAAGATAAAACCCGAGGTAACCCGCGGATTCGTCGGTGGTGTTTAATATCCCGGGTGCAGCATGGTCGCGCGTTTAGGTCGTTTAATGAAAGGGCGTCGTTGTCGCGCGCTCGCTGCGCCTCGCCTCGCTTCGCCAGTAGCCCTCCTCGAGATATAAAGAAGAGGCGGTGGAGAAGACGTCGTGGAAAATGGAGAAAGACCATCGCGAGGATGGGTAGGAGGGGGGGCTCGGTACCGTGGAAGGAAAGGGAGGAGATGAAGCGAAAGAAAAAAAGAAAGACTGGTGGCGCGGAGGGTAGCGCAGGGACGGCAGCGGGTGGTCCGGGGGAGAGAAAGGGGTGTGGGTGGAGCGAACGAGAAAGAGGAAGCACACGCCGCATTCGCACATTCACACTCACCTGGATACGTGCCTCAGGCAATCCAATCTTCTCGGCGAGACGCTCCCGTGCAAACACGTCCGGGTAATGTGTCCGCTCGAATTCTAAAACGAAACCAGTTTGCAACAAGTGCTCGTTATTAAACGTGCCTCCTTCCCGCGAATCTGTTCGCGACACACGATCTCGTTCTTTCCACGCAGTCTCTCTATTCCACGCGCGCACGCACGCATACGACTGTCCCCTGCGTGTATATTATTAATCGTGCATAATTTCGAATCGCTACGAGCCAGGATTAAATGGATAATTATCGACGATACTTGAAAGCCCCGGACCGACTTGAATGGCCGTGGATCCAATTAAATCTGTTATAAAGCGCGCTCGTGTTTCAAATGCTTGAGAAAACTCGATATCCGTGGAAAGCAGTAATTTACTTGTACGAGAACGCGCTAGATCGACCGATATTTATGCTGTAACTGTTACCCCCGCGGAATGGAATCCATTTTACTCAGGGAATGAAAGTTTATTGCGTCAAGGTGGCTTGTGTCGTCTGCGCGCGTGGTGATTCGAACGAGACACGGATGAATGTGCCAACGAATCGATGATCGGATATACATGGAGAAGCGTGTACAATTATTTCTCTGAACGTTTGCATACTTTATTGCGTTATTTTAGTTTCAGCGTATTATTTTAACGTATTTAGAAAGATATTCGTGCGAATACTTATAAAGTTTTATATTTAATTATCTAGTCAAAACTTTGATACACCGTATATGTAGAGTTAAATAACTGTACACAATTTTTAGTGAGACGAATCAATCGCTAGATCCAAAGGATTACAGGTATGCAATGTAACGTTCAATTTCTAACCTTTCTCGAGGCTGTCGATTTGTTCGTTCGAGAAGGACGTCCGGTTGCGCTGCAACTTCCGTTTTAGCCTCAATCGTACCTGCGAGTCTTCGTCGCCGGAAGAATTGTGTTCCGAATTGCCATCCGACGTCGTTTCCTGCTGATGCGACAATAACGAGCCCGTATCTGAAAACAAATTTAAATAATCTTGAATCATTCCATCTGTTCCATTCTCCGTTTCTAAATATGCGTCTACAGAACGCGTTACCGCCTTTAAGGGAGTAGACTCCTTTTTCCAGGATTGCAAGGGTTCGGGATTCGCGTTATCATTTGTCAATAATACGAAAATAGGGTTTTTCAGTAGTCAAAAACGCTAGATAAAAGATCGATCTAGAGCGCTATCGCCCTCAAAAGTCCTATTTTTTCGTTTACGAGGCGTAATTTGCATTATTCGGAAGCAGACAACTGCGCGTACAGCTATTTTCACAAAGCTGCAACAGCTACATGCTATTCAGCGTTTTTGACTACTGGAAAACTCCATTTTTGTATTATTGAGAAACGAGAACGCGAATCCCTCACCCTTGCAATCCTGGAAACACGAGTCTACCGCCTTAATACGAGAGTCGCCAGATGAGGGGAGGAAGCACAAATTAAGGGGGAAAAATTACCCTCTCTCTACCGGATAGTACCGGACATATTCGCGACAGAGACGAAACGCGTCACGCGATCGGACCGCGGTGAAAGCGTTGGGGAACAGCGCCGTAGAAGGGAAAGGTAGAGTGGGGACAAAAGGCCTAATATGGCGACACTGGGCACGGGCCCAGCAAACCCTAGGGGCGACTGTGACGGAACGTATCAATAAAATCTTTCAATGTTTTCACAGATGTTTGAAAAATTCGTTAAACGACCGAAGTCAGCAGGATGCGAACGCGAAGAGAATTTGGGCCGATTCCGCAGCGTTCGAACGTTTCGCCGGCCCGACTGTGTCCAGAAGACCGATCCAATTACGAACCGTCTAGTCCGTGGTATCGTTCCAGTGATTTGGCGACGAGCGAGGCGCGGTCTAACTCTTCAGGATTCCTCGACACTGAAATGTTCAGGGTGGCCTGGCCTAGGTTCGCATAGTCCACGCGGTTCGTGTTGGTGCGTAGACACGGCGAGAGAGGGACGAAAAAGAGAATGAAAGGGAGATATAGAAAAAGAGAGACACGGGAAAAAGGGAAAGATGAGAGAGAAGAGGAGGGGGGGGGGGGGGGGAGAAAGGGAGAGTCGCGGTGGCCGTCGTCAGTTCCCGGTGAGCCGCGATTACTTTCCGCCTCCGCGCACCGAACCCTCGCCTGTTTCCATCCCTCCCGATACCTTCCTGCCATTTCCCTTTCCCTCTGTCCGTGTCCGTCCCTCCGTACTCTACGCGTACCTATATATTCGCCCTTACGGTATATATGTATGTATCCGCTATGTGTACCTATACATCGTCCGCTCGTCAGCTGCTCGCTTTCTCGTTCGCTCATCTCTCGCGCATCCCTCACCCTCCTCACAACCCTACGAAATCTCTCGCTCAGCCCCCTCCCCCTTCCTATCCATCCCTCTCTCTCTCTCCATCCCTCTTTCTCTCTCCAGCCTCGGTATCCTCCTGCGGATTCGAAATACCGTCACCCTCAAACATACACTACCCGCCGGCACCGTTTCGTCCCTCACGGACGAAACCATCCCACGGAATATCTTCTCATCCTACTCCTCCTCCTCCTTCTCCTCCTCCTCCGCCCTCTTTTCTCTCCTCGCGAACACCCCCACTGGCGCGTAACGACCGACGATTTCGGACTAGTCCGCTCCAGGCCCGCCGATCGTTGGCTTTAATTTTCTAGGTGACAACGCATCGCCGCGCAGCCAAGAAATGGTATCCGCACGCCTCGACGGCGTCGTTTCCGTCGACGAGCCGGCCCGAACGATTTGCAAAACAGACACCGGCTGTTTGTTAACACCTTGCCGCGTAGCGGCGGCGCGGCGGCGGCGCGGCGGCGGCATTCGAGAACCAGCAAAATTCGATTTTACCCCCCGCAGGTACGAGAGATCGGGATCGAAAGTAACAATTTCACTTTGGATTACGATTAGCCAGTAACTATTGTTAGACTGCGGATCTTTATGCGTTTACAGCAAAATTGAGTAGATGAAATTCGAAATTGTTGATCAATTTTAAAAATTGAAGGTCTCAATATGTATATGATTTCTCTTCTACAGGGTGTTCATTTGAATACTTTCCAGCCGAATATCTCGAAACGGATGAAAGACATTAAAAAAGTGTAAAACACGTGTCCAAGGATTTCGAGGGAGAAAGAGGTATCAGTTTTTTTATTTGGGTGGCGTTTGAAGGGTAACTTCGTTTTTTCAAGTGGAAACTTGACTTTATAAATTACTTAATAAACAATAAAAAATTGTTGGTACAACTTGAAAGAATCTTTCATACTTTGAAACAAATGATTGCTGTATTACCGAATATCATTTGTTTTTAGAGAATGCACCCGACAGATTTCATGTCACAATGATTAATTATGACTGGCTGAGATATTAGTTGATGGTTTCGAATGCATGAGTCGAAATAGCTCCAGTCACCGCGGTATAATCAAATATGTCAATATTTCGTCCCACGGTGTTCCATTCCATACTCGGCAAATCGCTATTCAAACGATGTTCCGCTCATTTCAAGGTCACAGTAGTATTTTCTATTTTTCATACACACACGTTTACCAGTTTAAAATCTGATATTCATTATTGCGGTACAGTCAAGAAACTTGTAATACATTGACAGAATATGTTGCTTTGAACAGTGCTTATTTCGATATTCCTTCAACGTTACTGTGAAAAATCGGACATTTCGTGCGCAACAACTTAATACAAACAGGGTGGACGCAGAAGCGTGATCAGCTTAGATTATTCTACTGTCAGTGGTTCGATCGGAATTTTTTTCAGCTAAAATAACATGGTTCAAGAAGTGCTTTAAAATGATTGTACTACATTTTTAGTCGATCCATTCTTTTCCAAGGTTATCAAGGTTTCTTTGTAGATAAACCTACGATTATTTTACGCTCATCTTTTAGAGGATGCTGAGACGAATTCAGCAGCAAGCATTATGACAGATATTTTTATCTTAACCCTTTCGGTCACGAATTATTTATTCCTGGAAAAAATCATGGCTTTGCTAAGCAGTTCTTTGAATTAAATTGCGATTTTTCAGTTGTACAAAATATCTCCGAGGAGGTCCACAATTGGGAGGAGGGGTTAACGCGTTGTGGCACAATACGAGGACAACGTTTACGAACAATCAAATTTACCTTGTATGAGAACGTCATGACCGAAAGGGTTAATCTAAAACGATCAAAAAAGTCATTTCTTAACCGCTCACGCTAGTGTATTGCTGCTAGCGGACGCCATTTCGAGCATCGAATCAATTAAGGTAAATGATATCTTTTAAATGTTTCTTTAGTTTAGATGAAGAATAAATAATTTTTATGGTGCTTGCTCAATTCGTCTCAGTATTTCCTAAAAGTTGGGTGCAGGAAAATGGTGAGTTTACCTATACAAAACTGGAGGTGACCTCGATCGTTCTGGAAAAAAGGGTTGACAAAAAATTTGGTATAATTACCTTAAAGCTTTCCTTGAACTATGTTATATTAGCTTGAAAAAACTCCCGATCAAACCACTAACGGCAGAATAATCTAAACTGATCACGCTTCGTGGTCCACCCTCTATAATAGTCGAAACACCCATTCGTGTGTTTCCCTCTGAAAGATTTAAGTTCGTCGTCCATGAAATAGCCATCGTTCACATTAGTCGCATCGGTTGCCAAGAAAAGATTTTACCGGAGGTAGAATATTACTGTATGTATCTACAAAAAGGAACGATTTTCTGGAACGTGTCGGCGAATCGTAGTTTATCATTCGTGAGCTCCATTAAAAGAATTGTTGCCGTTCGTGGGCGCGTACTCGAGGGGCCCCATTCGCTTTCACGCGTTCGAGGAGCTATACATAGACTCGGACAAACGCTATAGAGGAATCCGGTCTCAATAGTTGATCCACTTCTTCTCGTGCAGCGACGGCGACGGCGACGACACAATGCTCGAAAGAAGGTAGAAGTCAAGGGAGCACCCTCGAGGTATTATAATCTGTCCGTACGCGCGTCATTCTCGCCGCGTTCTTACACTAGACTTCAGCGAAACCACGGCATTGTGACGGTTTAATTCTACCACGGTGTGCAACCATTCGACCCCAGCCAGTTTATAGCCGAAGAAAGGAATACCTGGCGGACCTGGTTCGAAACGTCTCTTTTAATAGGATCACGTTAACTGGTCGGGCTGCGGTCCAGATTCTGCCTCGAAATTGCTACGCGGATGACAATTCCGTACGTGACCGCGGTCGATAAGCAGATTACGAAAATTATGGCAGACGGACGCAGCGAGGTTATTTTCGTGAATGGCAGTTTCTGAATCAATAGGATTTTCATCGCGGGAAGATACTAGATTGTCGGCCCATTGTAAAATACTACCATGGACGCAGTCTTCGGAGTTAACGCGATCGACGGTGCGCATGCATCCCCCCTTTAGACCATTGACAGGATCGATGCAAGATCTGTTCAATCTCGCTTAACCGTTACGGGGTCTTCCCAGTGCCTTCCTCGAATCTTTTTCACATCTTTTCGTAGTTTAACATCTTGAAAATATAACCCCGAAAGAATTCAATCGAATTCAAGAAGTTAACAAAGTTACAAGGATTACCATTTATTAGGTGCCGTTCAATTTAAAACAGTACCTGAAACTTTAAACGCGTTTTTCTCGAAACTGCATGTTTTAAACTGGCGCACACGACTTCTCAGAAACTAATCATCCGACTCGTATGAAATTTGGCAGATATGTTCATCACACGTTCTATTTTCTGCATTATCACTGTTATTCAAATATTTGCAAAATTAAAGTATTGGCACATAATAAAACTGGCGCAAACTTATCGTGGTGCAAAAATGAATTGTTTCGCCACGAACAATCACTGATCGTATCAAAACACATGTAACTTTCTCGAAAGCTGACGATAGAATAAATAGAGTAAACATCGAATACAACATCCAATGTACAGACAGGGCCGAATTAAGCTAGCGCGGGGCACGTAGCGAACGTTACCTGGGGGCCCTAGGTTTTGCATGATAATAAAACGAAACACGATGAAGGATCTTTTTTTTTAGCAGAAATATCTGTTAATGGTAGCTAGGGCTTTTTCTGCTGCAAGCGCGGGGCCCTTAGAAGAGCACGGGGCCCCCAGAAGAGCGCGGGGCCCGTAGCATTTGCTACTTCTGCTACCGGGCTTAATCCGGCTCTGTGTACAGACACTTTTCAGACATGTTTACCGACACAAGAGAAAGAATGACGCGATCGGACTAATACAACCCGTGAAATTAAAAAATTCTCGTTATTTTTTTAACACCCTTCGTACATCCGTGTCGCATGTGCCGAGACATTACTGTACAAGGTAATTGGGATACGAATATCGCGCGAGCCACAAGATTTACACGACTGAAACTTACCGCTTCGTTTGAGCAACGAGTCGTCGCGACCATGAAGTTGACTGCCGGGTAGCAGGGACTGGCCAGAGCCAGGGGTTGCCGCTGTTGGAATTCCGGTGGCCAAAGGATGATGAGAGGGCGTAGCCGAATACCACGCCGGTGGCCAACCTGCAGCCTGGCCATTGAACATCCGAAGCTTATCGTAGACACTCTCGGCACCCTGATGCGCCTGCACCGCTGCCGCCTGTTGCTCTTTCTGCGAGGCCAGGTTCCTCAGCACCCTGTTGATGGACGATACCTGAGGACAGGGGAACGACCAGCATGACGAACGAATGTTAAATAGACTGCGTTATTACAGTGTCGAGAAACTTTTACGCTTCCGACGATAACGTCCGATTGCGTCGATCATTAATCTTCATCGGATCATCGAAACGAAGATTTTACATGACTTCAACGGTGAAACAGATAGCATTCGGGCATGGAAACTCCTATTATTGTATACAAATTCAGTGATTATTAGACTGTAGATTTTACGCGTTTATATCCAAAATGAGTGGATGCAATTTCAAGCAGTAGACAGATTAAAAGAATTCGAGAGCTTCACTGTATTCGTTCCACCTTATCAACATCATTAAAGGAAGAAAGTAATTTCTGATTGGCTACTGTTCGTTCCTATCGATACGTGCAATTTTTATTTTTCCTAGACATCCGCAGTCCATACCTTGTCCAACGAGACGAGATTATAATTTATCAAAATTCAAGAAAACACGTTACCGCTTCGCACAGCGATCGCTGAACACTCGATCGATTCTCGCGAATTCCAAACATCACGCCCGCTTAATTAAGGACAGAAGAGCGATGTAAAACGATCAATCGCGGATACGGCGCGGCGGTTCTTTGAAAAGTTCCGTGGATTCTTTGGTCACCGGCTGACAATCGTTTCTATCGTTACATCGGTTTGTCTCTGGCTCGCCAGACCCGAGCACCGAGAGCTTCTTCCTTTCTTTCTCTTCCGACGTTCGCGTTCACCGGGAAAGAGAGAGAGAGAGCGAGAGAGAGGGAGAGGGAGAGGGAGAGAGAGAGAGAGAGAGTACCAGATGAAAGGACACCGCCATCCAATTATTATTACATAAAACGGTTTCCATGGCTCTTCGCTCCCCTAACCAACGGCAGCGCGGTCTTCTTCACCTTGTACCGCGACCGAACCACTGGCTAACTCTAAAGTTATAACGAGCCACGAGGGCGAGCCTTGTGCTCTCGAGTCGCGCACATAATAGTCTCGGTGTTCTACGTGGCCTCCACCCCTCGTACACCCCTCTAACATCGACGTAGACGGTGCACCAAGTCGAACATAGCTGAACGCGGCTCTCCCATGGAGGCAAACCAGCAAGCGGATGGAGGATATCGAGCGGAGCTTCTTAATTACGGGCTCCGTTGAAAGGTTCGATGAGAGAGAGAGAGAGAGAGAGAGAGAGAGAGAGAGAGAGTGTGTGAGAAAGAGAGAGAGAAAGAGGCACACGAACGAGTGCAAAGCCGATCCATCTCGCGTGGTTCGACTTAAGACCGGTGAAATAATGGCTGTACCCTGTCGGGTGCCAACGACGTTGTTGGTTCGAGTGGCTGCGTGCGCCGTGGCGGGTCAAGAACGCTCGAGAGGAGTCCGCGTTATTACGCCGAATGAAAGCCGATAAATTCAATCGCGCTCTCTGTTTTCGCCTGTTCTCGATGGGGGATCCGAGTGCTCGAAAGGCTCGAGTAACGCTTTATAATAAGCGAAACAACGCTTTGCGATCAGTGGCAACAGAATCGTGTTGCGTAACGCGATGCGAATACGAGACGAGGCCAGACGAGACGAGGAGGCGCAACCGGAAGAGCAGCCATGGTTATCAACGACACGAAGATAATCAGTCGGAATCGAAGGGGAACAAATCTTGAATTTTCCGTCCGATCGAAGCTGGATTCTCTCTGCGACGACGACGCCGAGGCAGTTTCTTAGGAAATTGCCGCGGCAGTTACGCGGAACAGTTCCAAACAAATGCAATCCCGCGATGACGACGCTGCGTACCTTAACTGGAATCAATTCGAAGAGAATGCTCGACCGAGACGAGAAGGGAGGCCCGGGCGAGGGTGGACGACGTGGACGTCGGAAGAGACGGGGCGGGGGTGGAGCACGGAAAGTTCGGTATCGCGAAATTCGTCCGAATCCTGCGAAATAATGGCGACGGGAGACCGGAAAGGACGTTTCCAGACTAACCGCGGTACAGGCTAGCCAGCCTCGAGCCAGCCTAGCCTCTGCTTTCCATCATCGAACCAAGCAACCTGGCTGTTCTACGCTCCGCTCCACTCGGCTCTCGCCGCACAACAGCCGCAGCACCGATGCAGACCATTACACGCGCGACCGGACACGAATAATTGTGCAACACGCTTAACTGATCCCATTCACCCTGATTCTACCCGCTCCCATCCGCTCGTCGGCGACTAACCCCGTCGCACCCCATTGCCGCACGATATGTACCCACCGCAACAGCCCGACACGCTACCCACCACCGCCATCATCGTCATTGCTATCATTACCGTTAACGTCGTTCCCATCCCGGAGACAATCGTCGTCATCGCCGGACCGATCGAAGATACCGGGACAACGATCGATCCGCGACCAGACCCGAGAACACCCTTGCCACTGTCGGAAACGTGTCCGAGAAAATTAATCCCCGGAAAAGACCGAGGGCGGAGCCGACGACGCTTAGTTTTTACCCACGACCAACTTTGCCCGACCAGCTTTCGGCTAATCTGCTAGACGACGATTCTCCAACGGACTCCGGATCTTTATGCAAATTGCCATTTTCATGCAGCCTCTTGTAAAATACCCGAAATTAACTCTTTGCGGTTGAAATCCTGGCTTTGCTCGCCAACGCTGTGTTTACTGTTGGTTAATAATTGAACGGCTCGAAAGCCAATTATAGCGTGAGTCCAGTTTTCTCATATCAATTTTCTCGAACCAGCTGGTTTTATTATTTTCATTTTCATTTAATCCTTTGCGGTTAGGGTTGCCATCCGTCCGGTTTTCCCCGGATTTGTCCTACTTTTTAATGCGTCCGGGGACGTCCGGGGACGTCCGGGGGGATTTTCCTTAAGGGTTCGGGTTTTTCGATGTTACTCGCTCACGCTGGCTCCACTATCGCTAGGGTCATTCCATGCGAAATCGGACACTTTTTCGAGCACTGTTTCGGATTTTTTTCAAATTTGAATATGTCTTCGGTAATCTATGAACGATTCTCGATATAATATCTTAAAATTGTTGTTTTTCCAGACGTGTGAAAAAAGTGTCACCTTTTTTTCATTAAATCATAAGACAAGAACTAACGAACCGATGAGAATGAGTTTTTAGAAGCTTGTAGCGAAAACATAAGAGTATCTACTAAAAATGTTGTCATTTGAACAAAAACTTTTTTTCATCATTTATTTTCACAAAAATCAAAAAAAGAATCAACGAACAATGAAAATACATATGTATGTATCACGGTATCGGTACGAGCCAAAATCAGAATCCCAACGAATTTTTCGATAGGGGAGAAATGTCCGGTAACGGTCCCAAAGTTAGCGTCTCGTTCAAAGAAGCTGCAAATAACCATCACCGACGGAACGGCAAGAGAAGCTAAAACAAATCGGTTGTACCTCGCTCCCCGGCAAATCTGTATAACTAGTAACGCAACAGATACGTCGAGCTCTCGAAACAGAGAACATTTTCATCGCGCGGCTCAAAAGACCGCAAAAACCGATCGACCGATCAAGACCGTCGGTGCTACAATCGAGCTTGGTCGGCCCGGCCCGGCTCGTACACCTCTCCCGCGTCCCCCTCGTCTACATCAAATCCAGCAGACAACAGACAATCCTATCACGATCCTCTTTGCTGTTACCAGTCCCTGGTACGCGTACACCGGGCCACGGTGATCATTATAACGATTTCGAGTTAAAAGCTGAAACGTTTCGATCGGCGTTTCTTTTCGAACGGCGGATGCTATCGATAGAGGGATGAAACTGTGTGCGTACCACCGGCTGATTGATCACCCTCCCTACTTCTGTTCCGAACACCAACAGAGAGGGATAGAGAGGAAGAGAGAGAGGAGAGAGAACCGGCAAAGCGAGTGTTTCCTCGACCAGCCGACGGATAACGACTCGTGCGCGTGCCATCCTCTTCGATATTCCTGACAGACACGATCGGAGGGGCTGATGCTGGCGGCACCAGAGACAGAGTGTTTTCGATAAAACCAAACCTGAAGACCTTTCGGACGTGGTACGCTCTGCTACATTCGATGTAGCAGAACATTATCAGATTGCTAAGAATTCTCTCCTGATGGAAGAGCCGCGCCGCTTCAGAAACAACTGCGACGATTTTATCGGGAATCCTTCTCGATACAGCAACGCGATATTAAAAGTTTTATAACGGCGGCACTTTGGATGTCGAATTTTGACTTTTTAGACTCTTTCTTTGCATCATTCGACAGTATCGAATAATAGAAATATATCGATATTTGTTGAAGCGTTTGGTTCACGATAGCGGAAAGGTTTCTGAAGAATCTGAAGATATCCTTGCCAGCCATACCAGAAAATAAGGTTTCAAGAAAAATGCGTTCAAACTTTCGAGTATCAATTATACATATGTATTTATACATAGCGATGGCTGCGATCAAACTGTCATAACTAGACTGCGGATCTTCATGTAAAATCAAAAATGTTTTCAAATAAAAATTTCTTTCCTCTTGTAATTAAGGTGAAACTGATACACAGGCGGTCCTAAATCTTGTTGATATGTCCGCTCTTTTAAATTGTACGAACCACTTTCTTGTTACAAATGCGTAAAATCCGCAATCTAGTCATAACTTCGTTACTCTTACGAATTTAAGTAAGTCCTTCGCAGCATATTTCGGAAAACACGTACGTTAAGAAAATACAAAAAAGAGGAATCAATTTGTTCAAGGTTCCAGACCAGAAGACCCTCTTAATCGATTTGGCAAATGAGCGGTTCGAATCACGGTAAAGCTCTACCGACGAACAGCAACCAATTTTTTTTGGCGACTGGACTCGAACCGATTGAAAAAAGAGTAGCTCATTTCCCGGCGATCGAGCAGGCGGAACCGCCGAGGGGTCGAATATCGATGTAAGGGTGGGCAGGATGTTTGGAAGACGGACGCTCCGGAGAGGATTCTTCGGGGTCGCAGAGGGGATGGCCAGTGGAGGGTGGACAATACGAGGTTCGCGTAATGGACCGATTACCCCTCCTAAGCGATCGCATTGACGAGACTTTGATTAGGGTCGAGTGGCCAGATCCGACGGGTAAGTACCGACCGGGTGCGCACCCTGATAAACCGCCGCCACATACAAAGCGGGCCCGCGCCGCGCCGCGTCAGTCCGAGGCATCCCTGGACGTAGAGGACCCGCGCGCTTTCGTGGTTGCCGCGGTGCACTCTTGCGGAGTCATTGCGCTTTTCTTTACCCGCTCGAATCCCTACGCGGCGGGGTCATTTGCTAATTGCGCCAGGAACGACTGGAATGTTTGACGTTATCGAGCTACTAGACTTCCCATACGGACCCACGGTGTTTCATTTCGAGATTGGAAGCTACTCTTAGATTTAGAACACAATCGAGAGATAGCATCGAAAGATAGCATCGAGGACCTTTGAAGGTTTCAAGAATGATTCTGGTCTAACAATTGTTTTGATCTTCTTAAAAAGCGCCTCGCAAAATCAATGTTGCGATCAAAATTTCGGTAAATTATAATATTTTCTATAGTTTGACGCAATTTTAATTCCATTTGGGTCTCGCTAGAATTCTTAATAGGGCGAATTAATTTTCATTTAACTCTCGCGCGTTCTTCAAAGCGAAAATCGACCAATTTTCTTTTCGCAAGCACTGTAGAGCGTTACAGTCCTTTCTATTCGTGCTGTAAGATGTATTATTAAAAAATGCGACGTTATAAGTAATATGGTATAACTTGAGACAAGTATTTGAAATGAAAAATTATTTGAATCGAACAGAAAGTAAAACTACTTTTTCCAATTATTTATCAAATAGAAATAATAAAGTGTTTGAAATGATTATTTGTGATCGTATTTCAAATAAAATGTGCCTAACGCTGGTTGAAACGGGAACTAACTTCAGTACATTGGTACAACACCGCAAGACCCAATATCAACGTGCCATCGACTCGCCGAGCGTTGAGAAAAAAATTCGAAAGGACTTTGCTTACAGTGGAAAATTGAACAGTGAAAACTGTACGAACGAGAGTAAACTTACGCTAGGTATGTTGTCGTTATTGCAAACGCCCTCCTGCAGCAGCCTGTCGCGGATCTCCCAAGCGAAGATCGAGGGGCACTCTCGTTTGTAGTCGGCGATTTTGTTAACCACCGGTGTGGTCGCCACGCGTGGCTTGCTGCCACCGATTGCACGTGGTTTGATCGAGCCTGTCTCGTAGTACCTGTAAGAAGAGACAAACGGTTTCTGTATTGTTAGCGAAAGCGTCCGATTGGCACTCGTGCTGTGATCTATTGGGTATGACCTGCCGAGGATCTTGGAGACGCATCCGTTGCTGACTTGCAGTATGCGCGATATGTCGCACGGCCTAGCACCACTGTGAGCCAGTTCGACGATCTTTTGCCTCGTGGAGTCTGGCAATGGTCGACCGTTCACGTAAACACCGCCGAGCTGGTTGACCCCGCTGTGTCCTGCAGCCGAGCACCCAAATATTGAGTTCTGTCCGACCATAGAACCCCCGCCAATACCCGCACCACCCCCGTGCATCAGGTCCTCCTCTGTGAATCAAAACGCGCGCAACGTGTATTCTGTCACTTGGTTAGGGTGTCTAGTTGGGCAAACAGTAGCCGAACGTGTCCGCAACGCACGCACGACGTTCTTATTAGCCTAATTACACCGTGGACATCCATTGCGGACACGCCGGCTGCAATCGAGCGCACGCCGCGATGATCTTTACGCTTTCGCGCGACAGCGGATCTCATTCGACCAGGGCAATACGGTACTGTAAAGTCGCGATATTTTTCCATCGGTCTGTGTTCTGCGCGGAGGTATATCGTGTAGAGACATGTTTTTTATGAGAGTACAAACGAAAGCCGAACGTAGAAAAGGACAGCATGTGAATACGGATCGCGCGGCCGAAGCGTATCGGTGCGAACCACTGCTAATCGAATTACAAAACTTCTTTATTTTTTATTATGTTTTTATGGGATTTTCGCCAACTTATTTCTGGCGTTTTTCTGATTAAAACGACACCAAACACGATATAATTCCACCTGTATTTAGTGGTTTAATCGACGATGAAAGTTTCGAACGCAACGAAGAAACAGCGTATGTAACATTCTTTGAACTGTGCCGGCGACGGTGACTGTTCGCGTCTCTTTCTTTCCCATATGCTGTCCTTCCTTGTTCGATGTGATTTTAATGAGAAAAATGACAGAAATAAGTTGGTGAAAGTCCCATAAAAAAATAACGAAAAATAAAGAAGTTTTGTAATTCGATTAGTAGTGGTTCACACCGATATACCCGAGCCGAGATCAATCATCGCCGCCCAGCGGCGTTGGCCGGCAGTGGAGTGGGTTAGGTACTGGATAAATTCTGGGTAGAAGGTCGCAGAAAAATATCGCGACTTTACTGTAATACAGTCTTCATTTATGCGAACATCGGGACCGAAATGTGATTTACAAAATAGAAAAATAAACTTTTTGTTGGAGGTATGTCCGCTATTTGATTGGGTATTCGTACATACGTGTAACGATTCTATGGAAAAACCGAGATAAATAGTAAATAATCTAATTTATTTTAAACTAGTCGTACAACTTTAAAAATAAAATATTTCATCGGATGCAGTAATTTTTAAAAACAGCAATTTAAAATATTATTGTTGAAAATATCTTATTGTAAAATATATTCAGTGAATAACAATCGTAAGACAAATAATACAGTCACGGGCACATTTACTAATAGTCATATGTGGAACTCTGTTATGAAAACTTACAACCTTGCTTTGAAATATAGATAAGAAGCAATAAAAAAATAATTTACTATACCAGGAATTCTTAATATTTGCCGTTTAAATCAAAAGTGCCAATAATTACTGCAGTTCCAGCAATAGTACAGTTTACCCAACATAAGTTATTTTTACCTAGACACTGTTATTTTTTAGTTATTCATTGGTATGCTCGACCCTAATCAACACAAACGATCGTCCATTGAGCAAATAAATATGCTCCGAATTATGCTATGCTCGGTTTCATTTAGGTCAGGAAAATGTAACAGATATGTTGGTAAAAGTTTGATTAAAAAAAGCATTAGAGACATCAAAGTTTTGTCATTGGAGTATCATGTTATCGAAGGAGTACACGCTGCAGTAGTAATAATAAAATCGGGCACGTTTCTTTCACACGTATCGAGACATTACTGTACTGGTCCCCCAAGATCAGTCCGCCATATTGTTTGCCTTTCCCTTCTATCATCTTATGCGTTCGCTGTTTATTATATTACAATAGAATTTCGTACGATTAAACATCATAGCGTAAATCTTAGGCATGAAACACCCAAGCTACATGAATATTACGCAGCATTACCGAATAAATAATGTTGTACGATGAACTGTTCAAATAAAACTTTCCTTTGCTTCAACGCGTGATTTAATATCAATTTGTTCTAACATACAACCTGAACAGTATGTAGTCGTTTCAAAGATAGTTGAGTGTTAAACAAAACTTAACATAATTTTATATAGATATGGTATATAAGCAGTTATAAGAGGTGTTAAAATATTATTATTGTTTACCTCAGAGTCTCGATAACCGGCATGTGTTCAACATGTATTACATTATAACACCGAATTTATTCATTTTCATCCCAAAGCTAGCGAGTGGTTTTCTTACCAGCATAAATTACTACTATGTTTTTGTTATGTACTCCTAAATTTCAAAATATTCTTAATTTAAAAAAAGAAAAATTTCACAGACACAATTCTAGTAATCCCTGAAGATTACTTTAGTAGTTTGTAAAATTGCTTTGTAAATCGAGTAACAAATGATAGTAATTTAATATTAACAACAAATACGATCGACATAAAGCTATAATATAATTACAATAGAATGTTCGTATTAAATTGTGCACGTTTAAAACTCAAATTTTAAACGCTCGGTATTTGGAGAAATATAATTTCGTACATATTTAATGCAACTGTAAACGCTGAACCTACCGAGCCTTAAAAGTAACTGGAACATGTTCCCTTATAAAAATAACAAGATTGATTTTATTTAGACTTTGTGCGTCTCCTCTTGTAACGCGTGCTCTACTAAAGATATTTATACAATCGTTTCTTATGAAAACATTTTTATTATTTCAATAATTGTAAAATAATAAATCTGGAACCGGTCGTTTCGACCGGTGGTGGTAGGTTTAATGTTAAATATTACTGAAAATGATCTTCCGTGACCTTTTTCGTTTGAGTTACGTTTTTCTTTTAAAATTTCGATTAACCGTCCTCTAACAAAAATTATGTTATAGGTGCTTTTTACATTTTATCGATACCGATAATGTATTCTTTTATCGTGTCCAGAATAATTTACATACAATTGAATTGTATTAAAGAAGCTATTAGATTTAAAGGCATCGCGTGTTTTTAATCGATCAATTAAAATTAGTCCACAGTCAACCAAATTATTGCACAACGTGTAAACTAAAGATTCACCGCAAAAGGTCACTGTAGAATTCATAATATACAATGCTGTTCGCTTGATTAGCCTCGGGTGAAAATATATATAAGTTTATATCAAAGAAAGGAATTGTGGGCAAAATTCTTGCTTATTAGTCGAATTCGTTTATAATATGAATTTGCAAGTGATATATGTTTACATCGATATATACACATTGTTTAGTCACGGATAGTTGACTCAACAATGGCACAATATAATTTTGTCACATGAGAAAAAATTCAATCTGGATGGACCAGACGGATTTTCCTACTACTATCATGATTTACGGAAAGAGAATCGAATTCTTTCTCGACGTCATTCGTTTCTTGTTTGGAGTATGCGAGACTATTCGAGTGAACAGCACTGTACATATATTAATGTAATATAATAAATACCATAAAAATGATAAATAATCCTAATAATGACGAATTAAATATTGTAAAGAATATTTATGCGTCCGTGTAAAACGAAAATAACGAGGTAATATAGAAATATCTGATTATGATGTATAAGATCGCGCAACAGTTTATGTGTTGTTCCGAATTCATTAAATAGACACAGCAAACGAACGCGACACGACCTCGTTATATATTTGCAATAATTTGTAAAAGACGCATATATGCGCGAATAAACAACCGAGCTGTTTAATATATTCGTTCCGCGACAGTAGTTATAGTGTTCGCGTCGCGTCGGTATTTAATCCACGCGCCGCGAGAGGGTGGAGCTCGAGTGTCGCATTAATTCCTGTGTCCGCAAACACCAAAGAGTGCTCCAACAATATTTGCACTCGTTAATCGGGGGAAACACACGATGCCACGGTTAACTTGTTTTTCGCCGAGCAGGTTTGTAAAAATCGATAAGCTTTTTGTTGAATTTAATGGGAAAAACGGCCGCAAATGATGGGACTGTTCCCGGTTCCCAATTCGCCAATTTACCGAATGTGATTTATGAAACAAAACAACAAACATTCGCCCGGAGTTCCGTCGTAAACTGTGTTTTTACACGTGCTTCTCGAAAGGGCATTAAACGTTTGCAATCCAAATCACTTTCCACTATTTTTTCCGGGATGAACGCCGAACTCTCGAGCGTATAATTAATCAAAATAAAATTATACTCTTTCACGTGAAAAACAAATACACACATCGAAGTCCCGTACACGGACAATTCGGAACTGTGTCGTTTCAAATATGTTTCAAAAGTATGAAACGCACGGCAAGGGTTTGGTAAATTTTTCCTCCGTTCCTACATATACAGGGTGTCCCAAAATATTGTATTTCCTTGAAAGGAATAATTCCTCTGGTCATTCGCGAAGTAACTTTTTCCTTTGTGAAAATGTTTTCCGGGGATACGACAAGAAGTTATTAAGGAGATACACCGACACGCTCAACGGGAACGTGTTTTTCCTTAATAACTCCTTAACAAATCCGCGGAGAACATTTTTGTACAGAAAAAAGTTACTTCGAACGATTGAAGGTAGTACAACATTTTTGGGACACCCTGTAGATACATAGGTGTTCAAATTTTTCTATTATTTTATCATTTTACAGATATTCACGCATCGCCTGCGCTCGCGGTAGCAGAACTGCAGCTAACAAAGTCTCGATTCTCTTAGCATATTCCGAAACGTATGAATCCTACCCTTTGATTACGAATGTACACTATACTATAAAATACGATAAAGTCTTAAATATTACAGTGCTTAACTCGGCTGTATGGAGCACGTACGCGGCGAAGGGGAGAGAAACATGGCGTCGAGTTTAGCTCGAGACAGGACCACAAAAGGTTAACGTTGCCAGGTGCAAAAGAGGCAAGCGTGTTTCGTGTGCACGAAGAAACAACGGACGAACGTGCAAAGTGGGCCTTTTACCCCTTTTGTCGGTGGCCTTTCTAAATTCACGTGGTAACGCCGGTAGCGCGCGAAGAATAAGGGGTGGAACGAACGCGTTGTGACTCAGGGTACACACCGGAAGTGAAAAAGAGAGAGGACGAGGGAGAGAGAAAGAGAGAAAGAGAGAAAGAGAGAGAGAGAGAGAGAGAGAGAGAGAGAGAGAGAGAGAGAGAGAGAGCAGGGGAGAGATTGAGTGAGAGACACGAGTCGACGCGGCGCAAGGTGCCGAGAAGGCGGCACGAGCTAAATGCATCTTGCAATTAACGAATTTAATTAATCTCCCGCTTTTGCGCCCCGCAAAACGACAAGAAATAGTGGAAACGCAATTTGAATGGTCTGGCCGTGGCACAGCACCGTATGAAACCACTTTCTGTGTAACATCGCGCCACGCGTTTTCATCAGCCTTTACCGTCGCGTCGCCACAGGAGGACAGGGATTCCACGCGTTTCGTGCTTATTTCTCGCCTCAAAGAGACGAGTTTCCGCGTACCCCCGACCATCCGTCACTTTTCGTTGCCTCCGCCACTCGAACATCCTTCCGCGGCCACATCTCCGACCCGACAATTGCGATCGCAAGCTCGCGATCCCTCGCGGCTACAAATTTTCATCAAATTACCGACGCAACAAGCTGTCCTTTCGATTGAATTATTCCTGCGTCTCAGATTCGGAGGCTGGACTTTCTACGAAGGTCAGTCAAATCATCAACCCTCTCCGTGTTTCTATCAAATATATTCAACACGAAAATATTTTTTCCAGGCCGATTGTTTGCGGTAAATTTGTATTTTGTTTATGACTCTCACTTTCATTTTGTTAACGCTAAACTTACCGAGCCTTAACAGTAACTGGTACATGTTCCCTAATAAAAATGACAAGATTGATTCTATTTGGACTTTGTGCGGCTCCTATTGTAATACGTGCACTACTAAAGATATCTATACAATCGTTTCTTATGAAATCAGTTTTATTATTTTTCTAATTGTAAAATGAAAAACCTGGAACCGGTTATTTTGACCGGTGTTGGTAGGTTTAGTGATAAGAAGGAGTCTTCTGCCGGTTGATCCGAGTCGGTTGACTGTTTTAGTCAGTTGTGTACGATTTGAAGTGAAGTGACCATCGAGTTCGTGAAAATATCAAAGTTTTAACACTAAACCTACCACCATCGGTCAAATGACCGGTTTCAGATTTTTTATTTCATAATTATTGAAATTATAAAGATGCTTTCGTGGTAACAAAATACTGTTTACATTGTTAAATATGTTGATACTTAATCAATTACTAAACAGTTAAGTATCGTATGAGGTATTATATCAATTTCACATCCATAAAATGAAATAGTATACTCGTATAGAATGGAATCATTTAAAATAGCTCCGAGTTCAAAGGGTTAAATAAATACATATATTTAATAGCGCAGATATTATACATAATACGAACCGCACGAAGTCCAAATAAATTTAATCTTCTTATTTTTGTAAGGCAACATGTACCGGCTACTTTTAATGCTCGGTAGGCTTAGTGTTAATAAAAAATGGCGAGTATCGATACAAATAAATGTTTCATGAAAAATTTCTTTACAAAACTATTGTGTTACTTCGCCTTTTGTTAATTCCTTCGTTAGTCTAGCCAATTAATGATTACCGATACACAAGACCCTTTAGACTGTAGATCTTTATGCATTTTTGAAAAAACTGCTTGGATGAAATATAAAACCGTAAAAGATTAGAAAAATTTGAAGACATTGTAATACCGTTTTTAACGTAACAAAGTCGTTAGGGGATAAAAACAATTTTTATTTTACTTCTGATTCCTACAATCAATGCAGAACATTTTTATTTTGCGTAAAAATCCGCAGTCTAATAATCAGAAATTGTTAAACAAAGACAGCTGGGTACGCCAACGCGTCTATTCGATAATCGCATTGCGTGCAAAATGTGTCAGCAGGCACGGCCGGAGTAAAGAGGAATTTACTGACGGAATATCGGTACTTCTTTTTCGCATAAATAGATTACAGATACGTCTGGAAACGAATAGGCGCGATGTTACCGAGAATCACGGCTGTCGCGAGCAAAAATAAAATCCCATTGGATTATGCATGCCCCGTAAAAGAGACGATAACGTCACAACGTTAAGATATTTTCCTTGATCCGATTAAAATGGCGGCCGCCCTTCGACGGTTCGATTTCGCCGCGCCGGATACACGATGAATATTCATTCGACGGCGAGTTCAATAAACATCTATATAAATGTACGAACGGGACACGAAGTATTTTTGATGCGAATGAATCGTCTTTTAGCGTATCCCACGCCACTTTCGGCGACAACGTTGGATTGAACATTCGCGTCGATCAAAGATCGTCTAAAATTACATAGTACGCTCTTTCATGGGAATTCAGATTATCTCGCGACGAACACGTTTCGTTCTGTAGCGGCACTGTTGGGTCGTATACGTGCGTCGACGTTGTCGGCGAGACGTCATCGTAAAATCTGGTGGTAACGAAAACAAACTGTGCGAAGTACACATCTCCGAGTCAGAAGAGAGTATTTGATTTCCGCATGCAAAAAGTGTGCACAACTGTTCGCGCGAAAAGAAAATGAACGATCACGCGGCGGTATCTTTCACCGCAACAAAATTTCTTACTTGTTCTGACCACTGATTGGAAAATATTGACCTATAACAGATGACGCGAGTATCCACAGTGAATCCCTCCATCAGCGGTCGATACACGACCGTTTATTTACGCAGACAGTGATAGCCTCCAGCATCCATTCACCGATCACGACCGACGCAGATCAAGCAAAAACCGTGTCCCTTCGAACTCACGCGTCGCAAAGGTAAATCATCTTCGAAGCATCGAAATCCCGGCGCGTCGCGTCCCTCGCGACAAAACCCGTGCACCCTTTGTGAACTGACACGAGAAACCGTAGGTTTTTCATGAGTTTAATTCATTATAAAGAGGGTGTGACTTGGACACATGCACGAGGAGACGGATGAAGGAACGCACAAAGTGTAAGCTTCTCTCTCTTTCTCTCTTTCGTTCTCTTAGTCTCTCGGCAACGTCTCGCGCGAGGAGAGCGAATCGCCCATAGCGCACCGACGACCCGAGCCGTCCGCACACATTCTTTATATATAATTTCGCGTTAATCTACGCGACGACCAGCGCAAAAGCGAGTCATGCCGCAAAGTGAGGCAAAAAGGTTCCACTTGGCTGAGCGTGAAACGGGACACAGATTAAATCCCATCCTGCCGGCGCACGACGTCGTGGCAGGCACCCTTCCTCCTCGTCCGCCCCCGCCCCCGCCCTCGACCCAACCCTCGTCCACCCCCGCCTCCAACCGTTCTCCAACCCTCCAGCAACCCTCCGCCAACCCCTCGTCGTCTCGCTCTACCTCGTAGCCTGTCCCTTCCCTGCCTGTCCGACCTTTTCCCTCGCCAAACAACCCCTGAACCTACCGCTCCTAACGCTACGCCCTAGACAAGAGGGGTGGCAGTAGGAAAATTCTGCCATTTCGTTCTCTTTAAGCGCGGAAATACTTGCCTGGCATTTAACGCATATAAATACTTTCCGTGCCGATTAAGTTCTAGTTTTTTTCAACGCCTCGCGGAGATTTCACCGACGACGACACGGTGCCTTCGCGCGCGTGCACCGAAACCCTACCGGAAGGATCAAACGACCGACCCTTTAAGAGAGAACACGATTCTTTCGCGGTAAAGGGCTCGGATAGCAGCTGAAAGTTTGAAGGACAGTTATCTCGGGTCACCAGCTTCCAGCGTGTAGTCTAATTATAAGTATTAATTAACCCTCGTGCCAATACCCGGGCACCAGGGTAGTACCTGTTTTCAGTTCGTCTTTCAATGGACAATGATAGAAACCATGATATTAAAAAACTTTTCTATAAAATTATTATTTAAAAATATCTCAATGAAATTTGTAACATTACTCCCCAATAATATTAAACTTCTCTATGAAATTATTCTTTAAAAATAATGAAATTTTTAATACGAGGCTTTTCGAACCGGTATGATTTCGACTGTTAGATAGGGGCTGAAATAAGGCACATTTGCCCTACTTTTTATTTTGTGGAGTTAAGGGGATCCTCTGGTCCAGAGCATCATTTCGTCATTCATTTTTGCATTCATTTTCGTGAAGAAATCAGACGGCTGTTTCGTATTCAGAGATTTAGCATACATATTTTCTATTATTTGGGCCATACAATATAATTTTTTGATGTCAAAATACTTAACACTGAAGGAGTTATAGTTCCTCGAAGAGGGGCATATAAAAATTGGCTGACACGATTCCAGCCGTTCTATTGGTCCTAAACAAAAAAATGAAGCAGCATTTTATATGGATGTAGTTATGTTATGAACGAATTTTAACGAAATATTTAACGAAATGGCGGCAATTTGAATTCGGAATTTTGATTCTTCTTCTTTTTAATAGAAAATAGAAGTACATCGATATTTGTCGAAGCGTTTTAGATCTTGAGATATCCTTTGCCAGCCATGTCAGAAAATAAGGTTTCGAGAAAAATGCGTTTAATGTTTCGACTATCAGTAATACATACGTATACGATACATTATGTATAATAATAGGATTTGTTTTCATATAATGTATGATATACATATACCATACTTTTGCATACATATTTTTAAAAACACGTGTTTATGAAAATGCAAAAAATCTAATGCATTTTCAGAAGATACCAAGAATAAAAAATGTCACCCGGGGAGCTCAGCCTTGTTTTTCTACTTTGGCGTTCAATGCGTTAGAAATATTGCTACGCTTTCGAATAAAACTCGACACCGGCCGCGAAACCTTCGCGAGAACATTTGCGCGATATACGACCGAATTGTCAGATACATTCCGTTCCTTTGAATATTCCCATGAGGCGGAAGTGCCCATAGAACCGAACATTTTTCGCAAGGAATGAAATTCGCTTGTGAAACTCTGACGTTCGTACGTTCGCCTGCAATAATCTGTCGCGAAGCGTTGCACTCGCGCAATGCGTGGCATCCGCGACCACCTCCGCGATATCCGTGTTCCGTTTACAGCGTTCTTTATATCCGCTGGAGGGCGAAACACGGGAAACAAATGGCGGTCTGTAAACCGTCCGGGCCACTTCTGCTCGGCGAAAATATTTTCCCTCCTAACGACGCCGGCGAAACACTGCAGATACGCTCGTCTACAAACACGTTTCGCCACTCCGTCTTAAAACGTTGTTGCCGTCTCCAGAATTCCTCGAAATAACCAACAATGCGCCACGTTTATTTAACTCGGAACCGAATTTATTGCCTAAGATGCTTGGTTTTTTTCCGAACTCTCATGCGGCAACGCGTATAACAAGAAAAGTATATAGCCAGACCGAGCGTTTTAAATGTTTCTCAAATGTGTACGGGCAATATCTGTTGATTTATTTTCTCATTCGTTTTAAATAAAAAGTTTCTTCCCGCTCTTCGTACATTATTCGGGCGAAACTTCGCTTATTTTCTGTATCCATACGTTTCCATAAATTAATCCTGTATTATACATAGACAGCGGATTTCATGCATTCACGGAAAAACGAGCGAGTGTAATTTTTAACATTCTAAACATTGGACGAATTTAAAAATACAGTGTGTATTGTATGTGTGTATGTGTGCGTGTTGACAAACAGCCCTATATAAGACTGAATTTGTAGTAACAGAAAATCGAAAATAACAGTAGAGTTGTAGAATTACGATCGCCAACGTATCGCAAGAAGATCAGATCGAAACGAACGCCCGCGACAAGAAACACGTCTGTCACGTCGCGATTGGTTATCCGTGTGTCCTTACGGTTTTTCGGCTATTCCTTACAAATACGACCTCGATTAACCGGATCCCGATTATAAACAAATATGGGTTTAAAAAAATTATTTTGGAATATAATGTACATTTTAATTATCTCCCTCGGGTCTCGATAATACGGTTCATAAGTGGTTGACTCGTTTCCACAATTGCAAGGGTGCGGGATGCGCGTTCTCATTTCTCGATACAGTAATGTCTCCGTCGACGCAAAAGCCTCGGAGGGATTCGATTGCATTTATCTGTGACGGGTCACTATTTTTTGAGCTTCAAAGGCCGAGCCGAACGTAGAGAAGGACAGCGCGTGTAAAAAGAGACCGCGCGAGACCGATCGGCTGCGACTCTCCGCGTCTCTTTCTTTCCCATACGCTATCCTTCCTTGCGCCCGAAACGTTCGTCGTCAAATAAACCACTAAATACAGTTGAAATTACTTCGTGTTTGGTCTTATTTTAATCGTAAAAATGCTGCAAATATATTGGTAAAAGTTTCATAAAAAAATAAGTGATAATAAAAGAAATTTTATTTTGCTATTACATTGTGACGACGCACGAGCCTTTGAACTGTTTCGAATATCTCGAAAAGTATGAATGATAATGAAAAAGCGTAAAACACGTGTCCAAGGATTTCGAGGGGAAAAGAGGGGCAGTATCAGTTTTTATTTGGGTGGCGTTTTCAAGGTCATTCGAAGGTCAACTTTGTTTTTTCAAACGGAAACCTATATTTTTTATTACGGAATCTTATTGTACGTAAAAAGACCAGCGATTTTCGTAGGATACTTTTTTTTATCTGCGCACTACTTTCGGAGATATTTAAAGAGAAGTAGAGCGAGTCATACTTACACTGCGAGAATGTTTGTTATTTCTTTATAACTATAACAAATTTTCAAAATGTTCTCCGTTGTGTTCTAAACAATAATACAGACGATTCTCAAATTCTGACGAACATTTTCGAAGGTATCTGTTGGAATAGCTCTACATTTCTGTACAATTCTGCGACGCAAATCGTTGATGCTTTCTGGTTGTGTTAAAAACAACAGACTTTAAGTGTCCCCACAAAAAGAAGTCGACTAGAGTTAGATCTGGTGATCTTGGTGACCACTCAATAACACCTCTTCTACCCATCCATCTTAGTGGGAATCGATTGTTTAACCACTGGCGAACTGGTAACGTGTAATGAGGGAGAGCACCATCATGTTGGAAGTACAAAAGTTCTTCGTTTAACAAAAAATTGCCGTTTTCGTCTCTTTCGTTTCAAAGACTCTCTGTTATAAGTGGATCAACGATGTCGTCCAGTAAATTTAAATACAGATTGCCATTCAAATTCTCTTGGAAAAACAGAGGACCTATAATAGCATTTCTTAAAATGCCTGCCCAATTTGAGAATCGTCTGTATTATTGTTTAGAAATCAACACAGAACATTTTGAAAATTTGTTACAGTTATGAAGAAATTATAACCCGAATTTTCACCCGAGGCTAATCAAGTGAACAACACTGTACATTTATGTAACAGACATAGGGTAGTGGAAAGGAAGAATCGATCGTCCCCCAATAATAATAGAAACAAAACAATCTGGCTAATGCGCAGTTTCGGTTACCGATGATGACGGAAAGTTTACAGAATGCCTGCTTAATGGGACGCAATAATATAATACGGGTAATTAACCGCGCGTTTTCAAGCGGCATCCGTTCGGATGTAACGAGTTTCACGACTCGTTCTGGCCTGAGTGCTGTACGGAGTTCGATTGCGATACTTCAGCCGGATGGAAAGAGCTGTTCTCGTTGAAAATGTAAAAATTCTTCGAGCCCGTATACACGCTACCCTGACGTCCACCGACACCGAAAACCTCTTCAAGCATTTCGAGATGCGTCTTTCCGTTCATTATACTCTACTTCAATGATACTCGCTTTGTCACTTTCCCCTGCGTTTCGAGCATTCATCTGGACTGAAAAAGCTAAGATTAACGTCGACGAGGAAACACATTTCTTAGACATTTAGCATCGAAATGGCGTCGCATTACAATTTAATCGAGGTCGACGACGTCATGGTCTTCGTACGTCAAACTTGGTTATTTTTAACTTTCTGTTATAAAGTGACGTACACAGTAGCAACCTAACTATTGTACATTGATTTCGGAGTATTAAAAATTATTTTATTTTCTATCGATACGTATTTAGAGCATCAAACGAAATGATATGGTATCTATTAATTTGAAGCCTTGAAATTCAATTGCAAGCTAAAGGGGTTAAAAGCAATTTTTCGAAATGGAAATCGTAACTTCTGTTCTCGGAAGATCTCAAAGAAAAATGATTTAATAATATAAATATAAAACATTGAAATCAATTCTCTTGAAACGACACTTCAGCGTGCGTGCCCTTTTCCCACGAAACGTCCCGATACAACACTGAAACCACTATAAAATTCAATGTCTTCCGAAAGTGGCAACGTGTTAATTAACTGCCGCAGATGTACAGTCGGATAAAATACATTTACGTTCAAAGTTATTGCATGTATCAAAGATCGCTTCGTTCTGTATTTCACGAGGAGACGTGCAAATAGTTCGCGCCGGGCGTGAACAGTGTGAACCGCACAAACCGAAGAGAGCTGCTCCTAGACTGTCAAAAGGGTGAGAATAATGAAAGCGAGATAAACAGGTCTTCCCTTTTATTCCTGGCAGAATGTCTCGAAAAACGTTGAAAATCCGAATGCGTTCGGGTAATCGCGGAACGCGCGTGTGCTCTTTCAGCGGGCTTCCATTTTGAGCGCGGCAGTCGTCGGCGGGGGTGCGGAACGTCACCGCGAGAGTTTCGCTTATAATCTGTGAGCGTGCGACTCGCTCACGAGGGCAAAAACCGCCTTAGAAATTCAACAAAACTGGTTTTCTCTTTCGCTACGATTCGGGAATCGGTGCATACCATGACTCGATAACTTTCAAAGACGCGGCAAAGCTCGTTTAGCGAAGAGGTGGCGCCGCGTCGCACAGTTTCAAACGCCATTCTAGCTGAGAAAAATTATTTTTGTCATTATTTTGTTCCATACTGTGCGAATATACAGAGGGGAAATTATAAAGCGTTGGAGACGAATATCTCCGAAAATATTGATTATACGCAAAAACGTTTCAGATGAAAGTTGTTCGGTACCGAGGGGGACATCGTGCGATGGGACTTTTATTTTTCCCGGTGGACACTCCAAGGTGAGATCAAGGTCAACTTTCTTTTTTTAAATGGAATATCGTGTTCTTCATACCTTAGAACAAATTCTGAGTATAAAAGTGTTGACCTCGTATGTCCTAAATCTAATACTTAACGAGATAATATTCAAACAATTTTCAATACCCTCGGTACCGAACAACTTTCGTCTGAAACATTTTTGCGTATAATCAATATTTTTGGAGATATTCGTCTGCAACGCTTTATAATTTCCACAGCCTGTACACGTATTAAAACTATGTACCTATTTATTTTATGTTATTCCTATCTATTCAGGATTATTTTTCCCGTGTCTGCGCGTGTAAATAAGGGTGCAAGCGATTTCGGAAAAAGTAATATGTATTGACGGATTATGTCTACACATGTATATCGTGTTTCACGAAAGATAATGTTACTTTAATCTTACATGTATACAATATGTCCAGATATACAAATAAATAATTATAATATAGCATAACAAACATTATAATTGTAATTATATATGTACGATATATACAAATAAGTGATCTTAATTTTCTTGAGTTTCTGATTCCTACTGTTCGCTACTTTCTACATTAACTATAATTATACATATTTATATATTTATGTATCTGTGCAAATATTGTATACACTTAAGTTCCGCTTAATATCGCTTAATTCGCTCCTTTTGAAATTTACTCATATTTCACGAAAGATAATAACCAGCAGAAGTTGTCGACGGCAATTCTGTTAATGTATCAATCAGAAAATCAAAATATTACAATACTTCCTCATGCTTCACTCTACTTTTACTTATTCTCTCATTTTTCCGAAGCCAAGCATTCCTGTTCACACGAGCAAACAATTGAAAAATAATCATAAATACGTATCCCTTCGTCGCGACGCGACGCGTCGCGTTGCGTCGTCGTTCCGGTTGGGAATATCATTCGTGGTTCGGGAATAGGGAACCCAGTGAAATCACGGCGTGGCGGCCGCGTTTTATTTATACGCGGCCGAAGTAACTCTCGTTAAACGTTATTATCACCGCGTCGTTGCTGGTTTGAAAGGCGTGGATGCGAGGACAGGGACGGAGGATGACTTCGTGCGCCTCGAGCGTTTCGGGCTAAATTCACGCCACGAGGAGGCAAGAGTTTCATCTGAACGCGTTCTACCGCGACATCAAAGATGGCGTGCGGAGCATACATTCTGTAATGAGTTGAATCGCAAGAGCCAGATCCTCTTCCCGTCTCTTAGCCCGTCCTGGCTCTCTCTCTCTTTCTCTTCGTTGCTTTACCCTCGCTCTCTCCCACCTTTCATAACTCCCTCTCCATCCCTTCCTCTTCCTCTTCGTGTCCCTTTCTCTCCCGTCATCTCCCTTGGTCCAACTCCCTCCTTCATCCTCTAGCGAATTCATTACGGACAGTGTTAGGAAGCAGCGCTGAATTAGCGAAAGCAACGCCATCCTAACGGCATATACTCGTTACCGCGCCTCTTATTATTAAAGCCGCGAGGCATCGCGTATCTTCGTCCCTTTTCACCGAGGAAACCACAGGAGCCGCGTCGAAGTAAGCAGTCGCGTGATTACACTCGCGCGTTCCTTAATTATAATTGCGAAACGCTGGTAACGTAATTGGTATTTAAATGCGCATAGGGTAATTCTACGGCGAGCCTGCGCCTATGTTTTTCGCCGCTCGATCGCGGCGAAGGCTTATCTTACAATGGTTTTTGAACGGTGCCGAACGTTCCTACCGGATGTAATTCTTTTTTGATGGCTTACAAGGAGAGCTCGCAATGATGGGTTCGTCGATTTTAATAAACTTTTTCTGCCGAACTTAGAGCAATACCGAAAATCTAAGATGTAAATGTTAACTCATCAATTTCAATAAAGAAATATCGAAAAATAACTGTTTACCTTGTTATTTCATCGATCTTTGATCACTGTGTCAATTCGACACCAAAGGGACACAGTCAGTTCGTGAAATGAGGGACGAATGTTGGTTAACCATAAAGATATTACAATAATTAAATCCGCGGAGAAAAACGCACAACAAACGGTCGAGGACAACGAATCTTCTTCAACGTTTCCAGCGTGCCTTCATTTGGTTACAGATCACTTTGGTTTACTTCGGTTTCATCTCGGAATCATCTGTTTCTGTAGATCACCAAAGGAGAATCTAGCGTTGCGTTGGGGGTATAAATTATGGACGGGAAATTTCGAAATGTATTACGAACGATATCCCATTGGTCGGTCGCGGATAATCCCGCACCCTCGACATTTATTGGCCCTTGAAAGCCGGGCGCAGGTAATCTCTGCAACTTCGGCTGGCACGCGAGCCGACCGACACAAGCGCCCATAACCATTAACAAATCTTGTAGTCTAGCACGAAATAAAGTGCTCCCGTGAATCGGCCGTTTGATTCGAATAGCTGCGGGGCTTTTGTGCAGGAATGAGGGAGAGAGGGACAAATAGACACAGAGAGAGAGAGAGAGAGAGAGAAAGAGAGGGATGGATAGAGCAGGGAGGGGTTAGCGAGGGAGAAAAGAGTCCCGTGGAAGAAAAGGGGGGCGAGCTCGTGCCGCGAGGCCATCGTCGGCCTTCTCGCGTCTCTTGGCGATGCTCGAGCATGCTCTGACTCCAGCTCCACACAAGCTTCAGCTCATTCAAAAAGGGGAACGCTCTTCTATACCCCAGACCCTTTATTATGATCGAGCGCGGAACGTAATACGATCTGGCCAAACTTCGGATAAACATACACGCCCCTCCTCGGTGCGTGCTGGTGGTGAAATCAATTTTAACGGACCGAAATTGTGCGGGATTATCAGATGGTGGCTTAGGTTTCGGAGCTTAGAGTAACGCAAACTGCAACTCTTATCCGCGGTTCTGATCGGCTTACTAATTGGGAAACTGTGGGGTTTGGAATCTTGCATTTGTTCCGAGTCCTTCAATGGTTATACCGGAGCGTGATCTATCGCTATCGATCGCTCGATGACGATCGGATACTCTGCGGCTTTCTCCCCTTAATTAAATGTACAAAAATGCTCGATACACAAGCGACTAAATTCTGATAGTTTCAATTTTCAGTCGTGAAGCAAGTAGTAAGTAAGTTCAGTCGTAAACAGAAAACACAAAATATGGCGCATTTCTCCCGAAATTACCCGATGTATACACGGATCGGCAATAAAACGGCGCATAAAGGAAAGACAAATTGGCGGTATAGGTGCTCGCTTATTAAACTGGCCGATCTCATCGGGAGCCAGCCCTAGCCGGAGGAATACACCGATTGTGTTGTAGCTTGGGGATCGCGTTTGCCGCCGAATCGGTGGAGGGTGTGTGGGGTAGAAGGCGCCACCCTTCGACGTCGAGGCTCTAGAGAAGAAGGGGCTGAAGGGGCTGTTGGCCCGACAGAAGCCAAGGAAAGGCGTGTCGGGTTACCGGCTAACCCCGGGGGTAACCGCGAGCCCCACCTAAGCCCATAAGCGTACACGTATTTGCTTGACCCTCGTATAACTCGTCGCGAAGGTCACAAATTTAGCCGAAGGCTGCGACGTGAGCCGTGCCATCCCACCACCTATGATCCCGGCAAGGCACGCTAACGCGAAAGTAACAAGATGTAAATTGAGACGCGTTTGGAAAGGCTGCGCACTTCCGCTTTTGTTACAGGACAACTACGAGTTTCCGTCACACGCGTTTGTCTACCGTTTCAACGTAGAAGAAGGTAGTATGTATTATGGGGAGGGCTACGAACATGCGGCGGTCTAAAATCTATACAAAATGCGTTGCCCTCTGAGGTACCCTCGATATTACACAGAATGATATTCAAAGTGTTAGAACTAATGGGAGCTGACAAGAGGGTCCTCGAGAGAGCACGGAGGCACGAGGGGTCTATCGTTCTACATAGTAGTAGCAGTGTGTATGTTATCCGCTTCGGCCAATAGAAGGCGCGCTCCTTCCAAGCTAACCAATCGGGCAAGCATTCTTTCCTACGTCACCGCATTCCTGCCAGGGACCTTCCTGTGAGCGCTCAACGATAGGTAATGCGAGATCTAGGATAATTTCGGGAGAGATGCACCACATTTTGTTTTCCGTTTATAAAAATTTTATTAAAAAGAATTGATAGTGTAGACAGGCATTGTTGAATTGTTTATGTAATTTTCTTTAATAAAATATAACGTTGAATGAGTTAAGTTTTTATATTAATATATTAATATACTGTTCAAAAAAGCTCGAAAAAGTGCATCTCTCCCTAGGGCCTGGGAGTTAGATGCACTCCTCATTGGGGATAGACGCACTCCTTTATTTATAGCCTCTTCTCCCTACTTCTATTCTTTTTTCTCTGCCACACATGTTACATAAAGTAGTATACATTGTACATTGTACATGTTTCATGGAGCGTGTTTTCCAATAAGGAAAATTCAATTCGGTACTAGCAATAGTTTTTTGCGAATATCTCGAAAAACGAAAGAGGTCCTCTCATGTATGAACAGGAAAAAGTTGATCAAAATCTCGAAATCTATAACAAATTTCAATTTCATCAAAATCGGAGAGGAGTACCTCTTTCTAAATAATTACCAATATTGATTAATTAAAGTGTACGATGTTAACAAATAGCGTGTCAACCAACGAGTCTCAGTTTTAATTTATCGCTTTCTAATTAATTGAAAAAGGGATGCTCCTGACGAAAACGACTGTCTAGTATACTTACATAAATTACTGGTGCGTCTATCCCTAAATTGAGGGAGAGACGCACCTATACAAAAACAAAAAAGAACCGGTACAATAAAATTTGTAATAACGCGATGAAAAATCGTAAAGGAGAAACCATTGTCTCTATTTAAGTTGATACCGATAGTTAAAACCGTACAATAAGAAGATCATAACATTTGTACTTACCGCTTACAACAATATTTCGTCAGGAGTTCGGAGCACTAAGAAGTTTTTATGCTTCTGTTACACGTAAATGATGTGATACACATGTTTTTCGAAACGAGGTTATTTGCATAAGTTAATAAGATGTAAATAACACGCGAAAAACAGTTAAAAATTGTCGAGTATTGCCACAATAAAAACTGGTGCATTTCTCCCAATGGTGCATCTCCAGATTTGAACAACCAGAAAAGCAACAGTGCCAACAACTAGATTTCTTATTGCAGTGACTTTCTACTTGAAAGTTATTTTCGTATTATGAACCGCAAAGGAAGAGTTTAACGTAATATTCCTGTACTCAAAAATGGTAGAAAAGAAAGTTCGAAGATCGAGCGCACAAGGTTCGCGTCGGCACTTTGTACCCAGTCTCAAGGTTTAAGTCGATTCATGGAACCAGGTTCCTGGACCAACCTTCGGTCAATTCGAAATCCATCCCGAAAATTCGAGACATCGTTCCCGACTGTATCGATAAAAAAAAATCCTCGTGGCTCGGGTTTCACGATACACGGGTTTCCGAAGTTGACGCTAACGAGCACTGACAATAGGAAAGTCGACCGACGTTCGACCGCACTGTAACGGCCTTCTATTAGCGAAGTCGTCGAGATACGAGGACCGGATCGTTGGATAAAGTATTCGACAGATAAGCGGTCACCTATCGGTTTCATAAGCCACGTAATTTAAAAACCTTTTCTCTCTGGCAGAATAACAGAAATTCCGCGCGACGCACAGTGGTCCCGATCGAAGAAATAGCTGTCGATTTGCTAAAACATCGACTTTCTCATATCGACTCTTTTCAAATGTATATCACTTTGTAGATGTTCACCATTTTTGAAAACGATGAGATCAATTGAATTTTTTAGAAATTGTAGTCAGAACAAAATCGTTTGAATACGAACAACGCGTAAGCACCATTTATTAATAAATTTATTAATACAATAAGCCAAGTATTTACATTAAAAATAGCAAAAAAAACCATTACTTCAAGCATTAAGGATTATTTGTTTATTTCAAAACCTGAACAGCGAAGGTCAAAATCTGAAAGTTGAGAGTAAGAAACGTTTTCCACGTATATCTTGGACACTTATGTAGATAGATAGAAGAATGGTGTAAATGGCAAAGTGTGTATCTTTTTATAAAGAATATCCCTGCTATGACAGATTTTAAGTATTATCATTTGGTTGAATACCATATTCGGTATCATTTAGTATCAGGCATTTCCGGTGCTCTGACAAAGAAGTGTTTGAATTATACATATACTTTCGATTATCGTACAATACAGTAGCGAAGGTTAGGAAACAGAAAGTTTGTTATGTTCATAGGAGATCCCAATATACCAGTTAAGGGTTGAAAGTTAGTTTGAACCGCGATTCATCTGAATTGTTCTCTCTTTCTCTTTATTTATAGATGTAGTCGAGTAACTAGGTTTAATTATAGATGCGCCTAAGATAGATTTTACGCGTGAAACTTGTTTACAGGGTGAAAAGCCTGAACGCGCAACGATACACGCGATGTCCACCGAGGAAAGCAATTTCAAGCGATCGCGCCGCGATGCTCGATAGAACAGCCATATTCCTTTGAAACCGTTCCACGCGATAAGCGAACTATTAGATAGATAGACTGATCTCTATTCCCGGCGACGACAAGCGGAACGCGGTCGATAGAACGGGCTCACACGTAAATCTTACGCCGCGCCGGCAGGAGAAAACAACGTGACAAAAAATATCCTAACACGCGAATAGTTTTTTCATCCTCTTACTTGTTCGAAACAGGTGAATTCTCGGGGCTACGTAACATTGCGATCGTCATGACGTCAGATTAGGGTCTGAAGAAATCAGTTCAACCTCGATAACTCGAAAATTTGGTTTACTATCGTCGGTTCCATTGCCACAACCTCTATAAGCGTAGATAAAATTGACTTAAACTCGAATTATGAGCTACATGTTCAAATGCATTATTTTACCTCTGTAATCTGAATTTAAGATAGCCATCTCTGCAAGTCGAAGCGTACTTCTATAAGTAGGACCTTTTTACTTCTTCCCGTCGAAGTCCGGGAATCTCCCGGCAAGACACTTTTACCACTGCGCTCGTGAGCCTAGAACAGTGATGGCGAACCTTTTTGAAGAGCGGATAACAATTATTTTATTTCTTTTTTAAATACTAGCCCGTGGGTCGATTAGATAGGGGGAGGGGTAAAAAGGGTGCGAATTATTTGGAAACATCAAACATATCGTTAAGAGATAAAGTTGACAGTTGATTCTTTTTGGTTCTCACTTTTGAAATAATCTAAAAAAGGTTTTAGTTTCTTTTTCGATTTATAACTTTAACTTTAACTATTTTTTGCACATTCCACTTGGATTTTTGTTATTTTATATTTATATACTTTATTTTTATTTATTTATTAAATTTTTTATAAATCTGACATTACATATTTACATTTTATAATTGTTTAACATTTTCGATTATCATTTGTCTCTGTTACAATTAAAAAATGTAGACCAATATTACAATAAACGCGTGGGTCACTTTCAAAGCCATCGTGGGTCGGTATCTGACCCGCGTGTCATGGGTTCGCCACCACTGGCCTAGAATCTAGGATATACCCGAGATCTAGGACCTGGATCAACAGATGTTTGGTTAAAAATGCAGTCACGTTTGAAATATAAACAAGACTCAAATCAAAGAGTTTGGTTTGTTGGACCTGACAGTCAAAAACAGTCAAAAACTTACCAATAGTGCACTCGGTGTCGTCAGATGAGGGGAGGGAGTACGAATTGAGGGGAAAAAGTTACCCTCTCTCTCTGTGCCATTACCGGACACATGCTTGACAGAGACGGATCGGGAAGGTAGAGTCAGGACACAGGTCTTGGTGTGGCGATTGAGTGCACTACGATTAATCTATGTTCTCGAGTGCTTCGACGGGAAAAAGTGAATACGTGATAACTAGACTGCAGATTTTATGCATTTATCACAAAAAACGAGTAGCCGCAATTTGAAATAGTAGACAGATGAAAAGAATTGAAATGCATCGTTATACAGTCGACCCTCCTATAACGCGATTGATTCGTATCATGTTATATGGGAACAGCGTAATAGGACACTCGGAGAAATCAAATCAAATTAAATTAACCCTTAGCACTCGAGTGATGATTCTGAGGCATCGCTAACAATTGCAGTACTATTATTCAGAATATTGTTTACATTGTTAAATATGAATAAAATAAAATGAAAAAAATCATATACAGGACGTCCCAAAATTCCGAAATGTACAAATTTCCGAGTTGAAATAGCTCCGACTGCAAAGGGTTAAGATTGAAATCAAATCGCATTTTTTGTTCCGCGTTATAGGAGGATTTGCTGTAAAGAATACAGACACGTATTACTTTTCGGGGGGTGAGACAAGAAAGATCTGAAAAGGAATGTTTCAGCCGTGTAGCTAAGGACCATTCTACTAAGCACTCTGCGCGTCAGTTTCGAGGGAACAAGGCTGAGGTAAGAGCGCGAGAGGGACAGAAGCAACTCTCTCGAATTCCACCGGGTAGTGTAAACAAACAGGCTCGTTCGACCAACCTTTATGTGGCATCTTCCAGAAGGGCGGTTCGGGGGTGGGTGAGCAAGGGTTAGCCACCCCCGCGCCCAACAGGGTCCTTGCCGCGTGCAGCGCCGCCGCCGCCGCCTCCCGGCTCCGCGCTGCCGCAGCGCTTGGCGGGTAATCCGAAGCGCTGTCACTTCCGGCGATGCCGGCACCGCCACCGCTGCCTCCGCAGGAACGAAGGTGTAGGTTCAGCCGACTGCCGGCGACCGTCCCACCGCCACTACCTCCACCTCCGCCGCCACCTCCGGCCACGCTAACACAATGCTGCAAACAGAAAAACAATTTATAGCATCAACTTTTCTCCCACCTCTCAACGCTCGCGCCACGCCACGCCGCGCCGCCCCGCGGTTACAATCGACGCGTTGCGTTTCCCGACGAATACACTCCGTGACAAAAACATAACACATCTCATATTCTTTCAAATTCTGTAGTAGAATCTGGTAGAAATATTTGGTCGGCAAGGAAGTAATTACGGTATTTTACGTTGAAATAAATTGAAATCGCACTTGGATCAATTTTTAACAAACCTGGCAACCCGAGAAGTCAAAGAAAGGCTCGGATGTGGCCGGGTCCTTGGCCAATCATTATAAAACATTTTCGAAATAATTTCAGAACGGTTGGGGACCCGCACGACCGAAAAACGGTAAATCGAAAAATTTTATAAAACCCAAAATGTATATAACACCCAAAAAGTTTATATCACCTAAAAATTTTATAACACCCAAAAATTTAATAAGGCCCAAAAATAGAATAACACCCGAAATTTTATAACACCCATAAAAACAACAAACTTCCTATTTCCACCGCCACAGTGGTCCTTTTCAGCGATTTAGCTGGCCAAAAGTAGATTTCAAAAATTTTACCTAGAGTGTAAAATTTTTATTGTTTGCTAAAGTTTAATATCTGTCCCTCTCGCCATAAAAACATTAAACATTTGCATAACTATAGTTCGAAAGATAAAGGTAAATACACCTACCATATTTTACATGGTTGTAAAATTTGGAAGAGCAACCTATCGCAAAATCATAGAAGTAATTTGACAATTTCTTTGAAACTACAATAAATAAATACTCATTTAAGCTATTAAGCAATTTCAAAACCGTTAATCGCAGCGAATGAATAATGAGCAGTAAGTTGGACAGATTACGTCAACTGTTAGAGCAAATGATGTCCTTCTAAACTAAAAAAATGAATACCTTTTTGAACACATTTCGGTATCTTCGACGTTCCAATTTCGATCTTGTTATTACGCAAAATCATTATTTGCTTTAACCTTTTTGGCACAAGCTAGCATAGATAGTTTAAAAAAACCAGTTTCAGTCGATTGCGAACGAATGAGAGAAGAGCGAGCGAGGCCAATTTTAAAACGGAGTTGGAAAGATTACGCACCGTTGAGGCAAATGTTGAAGTATTTTTAAATTTAGAAAAATTAACATCTTTTTGAACACATTCGAGTTTCTTCGACGTTTACAAAAATAACTTTATAAAAATAACAAGTTCAAGTTGAGTTTTGCATTTAGACGGGTTTAGATTAACGCTATGCAATCGCGAAAGGAATTTTTTAGAGGCACTATGCAACAAAGTCTGCCGCAACGATTTCTTCTCGTGGCGAAGAAATTTACGGGTACACGGCCAAAGATGCTTTTATCAAAACGCTTATTATATCATTTATATTTATGTCATATAATTATCTCCGTAGCAAAATAGAATTAAACATGAAGTAATGGGATGGGTGAAAGTCGCGCGAGAAATAAACATGTTATAACTACACTGCAATCTCGCGACTACGACAACGGGAAATAACAAGGACGGAAGACTAATGCATAAGATTTACAAGCAAAAGCTCTCTTCGCTGTTCCTCCGCAACTGTTGATGAGTATTCACATCAAACGGGGCACGCGCTTCTGTTTGGAGCATCTATTTCAAACCGAATACATAGCTACCCCCTTGTGCCTTCCTTTAAATACAAAGTGACTCGCTTCGTTTACACGATCTATTGTCCTCAGAAACCACTTCCCCAAACACTGTACGAATCTCATCTTTCCTCCTAACGAAGATAAAATTCCTGACAAACGAACCAACGTTTCACACCAAACCTACCACTGCCAGTCGAATGACCGATTTTATATTTTTCGTCTTACAATTATTGAAATTACGAAGTTGCTTTCATGGAAATTGATCCGATAAATTTCTTTATCCATGCGCGTATCGTAATTAAAGCTGCACAAAATCTATATAAATAAATCCTTGCCATTTTTGTAAGCTAAAACATTTTAATCGCTTTTAGTACTCGGTAGATTTAGCGTTAGTCGCTCGAGGATCGAACATTACGCATTCGGTGTTCGATGCATCGATGAACTACACTCGAGAAACATCAAAGATACCACCAAGGACTCCCGTGAAGACCTAATCATTTCTTGGAACATACAAAATTAATTAATCAAATCTAAAAAACGATCACTCGTGTATAAATGTGCAATTGCTAATGAGCCTTGACAGGTTGACGCAACTTAAAAAATAAATAAAAAAGAAGACACTCGACTTTGGATTCATTGAAATCTGGATTTCGTTATTTGAAATTCCTGCGTGTGAATTTGTTCGGTCCGTAACGGCTTCCGTCATTTTTTAGAAACAAACAGGACGGTCGGTATTACGATTTGAGACTATAATATACTACCGCTTCGTTAAAACGAACAGTGATTCGATATTTCGTGCTGCCGAGACGGAAGAAATAAATCTTGCTAACCGTGTTTCAATGAATTCAGTTTTTGCAACGCGCGCGCGGCACGGCGCGGCGCCATATTGGCGGATGTTTTGTGTTTCACCGACGACGCTCTGCGTCTCTCGTTAAAACTTCATTTCCACGACTACGGTGGAACACGAACGCTCCGAGTACAAGAATTGCGTGTCAAGTGGACCGAAGGATTAAACGTTGATTGAAGGATGTCACGTTTGAGCGATTTCTTTCACTCGAACTTGATTTCCAGCGAGTTTTCGCAATTTGTCGCGCGTAGGAAAGCACCTACGCGGCCGTCGCCGCTCGTTTCTCGAATTTTGCACGTGCTTGCGCGCGCAATGGTTCGATTATTAGAATTTCCATACGACAGGCAGGTTTGAGCGACGAGCTCGTTTCATCATCGAGCGAAGAAGGGAAAAATAAGAAGTGAAACAATTTCGACACCTTGCCAGGTTTCGTGAACAATGGGCTTGTTGGCCAAGCGACAGAACGCCGGCGAACGATGCTGGGAAACGCAGACGATTTCTAACTCCCGTCAGCATTAATTAATTAAAAAGAGGATGCGATAATAGAGGATGCGATGCATACCGATAACCGCGGAGACGAGTGCCACAGAACAATGTAACTCGAAGGTCTCCAAAGGTGAAGGTGCTAGACTGTCAATGGTATGCGAAAGAAAATTAAGTATAGAATAACTATGTCTATCAGCGATCCAGTGATTTTCAAGTTATCTCGATTCTGTATGTATCTTCGAGTGATGCGAGTCACGATTGAAGGAGAAATTTCTGATTTTTTTTCATATTTCTGTTTAAAGGTCCATTTCTGGCATTTCTAAATTAACCACACACAGACATTTTATTAGGTTGTTGCAAATGAAATGTCCGATTTTTCATAGTAACGTTAAACAACCGCAACTATTTCTTATTGATCAAAGAATCGCACGTTTCTTGATTGTATTATGGTAGAAATTGAATTTGTTGGTCACTCACATGCTTTATTTACCAGATTGTCATCTCTATTTTGTAGTTCTTGTTACTATCAACGAATAGTGCGTTGATCGGTAGACTGCGGATCTTTATGCAAAATAAAAATTGCTTGCACCAATTGAAAGTCATTGGAGCCACATAAATAGTTTATTCTTACTTTAATCGTTTTAACAAGCTGAGACAAATAGATTACCTAACCTACATGTTCAAAATCTCACGAGCGGATCGTGTATTTAGATTTTGTGTACGAGTCGTCGGCGAGGCACAAGAACTGTCGCGTTTTTGGTACTTTTTGCCTTACAGACGATATCAGCTGTGAGAATTCGATGCAACCGGCGAGGTAATCGACCGAGTTTGCAAACCTCGCCGTGTCGGTAGTTACTCAAACTCGTTATTATTGTCGCGTGGGCCATCATATCCTTTTCTCCTTATGTCAAATCCGTTACCTTCATTCCCTCATCTCCCTTGCAGCATTGTCTGTTTGGTCGTTGCCCTAACAAACATTGGTGCGATCCTGGATGTTCAATTTCAAAGTCCCCTCTCCTTATTCCTTCCGAAACCGATGGTCCACCAGACCAGAGGGGTGTGCTTCTTACGCTCTCCTGTTACATTGTACGATCGTAGCATCTGCTAACGCATTAGACATATTCGCCTTCTGCATCAAGCCGTTGATACAGATATCCTCGATCGACTGATCATTCTTCTCTCCGTTTCGTGTCTTCGCGGGCTTCGCGATCATACGCCGACCTCATCAATAGTTCCATTCTGTATTTTCCATCGTTATTGTATCTAGTCATTTTGTTATCCCTGCGATATATACATTTTTGTTACAATTTTCTCTTTTCTCTCGCTACACCTTTGTTGCATATATTATCTCTCCGTCTGCACGTATCCTTCGAGACTCGTGTAGCGTTGTCAGTCTACAGTTTGCACGAAACTCTTAAATCATTGTAATCTTTCCACCGTTTGAAATTGCGCTCACTCATTTGTTACCATAAACGCATAAAACCGCAGTCTATTGATTAGTCACCACATTTTCACCAAATACCACATAATGCTATCGTCAATTTGTTGTTTTCCCACACATACAAAAAGAGATTGACGTTGAAATCAAATCTATTTAAAAGGAAATTTATATGTGTAAACTAAAATTGAAAATAGGATCGTAACCTTTGTACCTCAAAGTGACGTACAGTGAACCTGTCAAACGCATTACAACATTTGCATTCTGAAATCCGACATTTCATATGCAACAATCAAATATTTTCCGATACAAATCGATTTCTTCCTTTCACATCCGAAGGCGAATATCTTACGAAGAGATCGGAGCAATGATAGAGTAACATTTTTCTAACCGCCGCGTAAACTCTGTGGAACTCGACGGAAAATCTTGAAATCCGTCAAACAATCTTCCTCTCTCATCTGTTCTAAAACGTCGCGACGCGTCGCCTCGAGATTGAGCGCAAGGACCACGCGCAACTTCCATAAATCGTCGGCGTGCATAAAATAAAAAAAACTGGCAGAGTGAACAGGAACTGTTACGAGCAGGTCGTCCAATAAATCTGTCGGATTCATAATCGCGACGCGTTAAACGCGCGTTTGAAACGCCGCTGGAAGGGAATAGAAGGTTAAATTTCGCGAGCCGTCGGCCTGGGATCCGCGTAAAGGCTGATCAATGTTTCCGCGTGAAACGTCGAAACCGGCCCCGGTCGGAATAACTTCGATATTGTTGCGAGCGCTTTCATAAGCCAATGTGTAAATCATGAAAACTCGATTGATCCCCGCGTACTTCTGCACGCTCTTTCACGCGCCCTTTCACGCGTACAAACGGTCGCCGCTTCAAAGAACATAATTCAGGGGATTATCGTGCGCGAAACGGGGCAAATATTGGCACCGTCGAAACTGGTTCGCCAAAAGCAAATGTTCGAGGTGCGCCCAGAAAATAAATAACGCCACGACGAATAATAAACATCACCGGTGCAGCCGGTATATTTCTGGTCATTTTTCTTTCTTTCTTTTTTTCGCGTAGCGCCGTGTCTGATCACGTCTCCGTACGAATTTATCGTCGACGAAACGCGACATCTCGACGCGCTCGTACGCGATCGTGAATTCGCGAAAAAATCCCCGCTCCACAATAAAAAGAATCGACAACAACTCTTCGTTAGCCGCGCGCGCGTTTTAGCGATTCCTTTTATTAGCACTTGATACGCGAATAATTAAATGTTAAATCCACGTTACGCTCGGAAAATAGGCGAAGGCTAATTTGCTAACTTGCCCTACGTGCTTGCACGTCCGCCGACCTGTGCAAGTAGAGACACATTACTCTTGAACCTCGCGGTCCTGACTATACGTGGTATACACTGTACACGAGGGTGGACAGAGGGTCAACGTTAAATTCGGTCAGAAACTCCGGTAAACAGTTGCGAACACTTGTAAAATAATTAGGGTTCCCGGCGAAATACAGTTTTCCGAGTTCTCTTGCAAACTCCTGCCGCGATATACTTTCAACGTTCTCTCTTTCGATCGTCGCCCCCTCCTATAAACCGTCCAGTTAACTTTCGTTTAATCCAATACAGAGTAAATCAAACCTTGAACACAGTCAGTAATTCTATGTATTTTATGCAGTTAATCGATCACGCAACCACGTATTCTACATTATCTCTAAAAAGCTGTTCGATAGGAGCAATATCTATACACTAACCCTTAGCAGTTGAGGGATAACTCGTAGTCACCGCTAAAAACCATTATTCACAATATCGTATCTAATCAATTCCTACAGAAACGTTTAAATTTCAAGTTAAAATAGCTCCGACTGCAAAGGGTTAAATATTCGGTGCTTCCAGTACGGATAATCCAAAACGCATCGGTTACGTGTGCAAGAAGTGGAAAGCAGAAGACAGCATTTTAGACAAGTCGTTTAAGTCTCCAAATGTGAAATATAGAGAACGCGTAGGGCAGCCGTAAAGCGGACATTCGGAAGAAAATGTAGAACAAAAAATGCAGAGGTCTACTTAGGCGAAGAAAGAAAACACGTAAGTCGCTGCCATTGTTTGTTTCGAAACTGTCGCATCTCGAAAATGATTTCTAAAAGCGCAAGCTCGAGAATCGATCGTCGCGAAATCGTTCGTTCCGCTCTGGGCAAGAAGCTTTCCCGAACAGCCGTGTAATTTAAACTCCCGTGGCCGGGATTCTTGCGGTCAGATTGGTGTTTACATCGACAGTAATACCCTCTTTGGCGATCGAGATACCTCTGAAGGCGGGTTTACAACAGCAGCGCCTGTACACCTACGCGCATTCCACCGTCGCTTTCGTTCGTCATAGTTAATCACGCCGCAGTTACGACCAGTGTTAATTATCATTCGGCCCGGTTCGTAGATCATTAGCTCCTTTCATCCTGGTCGTAGGGAACGTCGCGGACACGGGAGCCGAGAGGAAAGAATAAGAAAGAGAGCGGGAAGGAGAGAAAGAGAGAGAGAGAGAGAGAGAGAACCCCATAAACGATCCGACTCGATCAAAATATGCAAGCTGTGTTACATCGTCGACTGATTATGGGCTACTATCCCGGCGCGATCGCTTTGTATACCGAAGAGAAAAGTACGAGCGCTTAACGTAATGCGGCTCTAATAGATACGCTTATTAAGGTAACGGAGGAATGTGACGGAACGCGGACGTTCCCCGTCGAGTGTATTATTTTCCGATTATTTACCTGCTCGTCGCGCCGTGAACGGATCAATGGGAAAATAATAGATTACAAATAAAGACGTTTCGTCGAGGCAAACTTGTGATCAGGATGGTCGTATCGAATAGAAGACTTCACGTTTTCTCTCCGTCAACATTTTCGATTTCAGTCAAATACGTCTGCGCAAAGAGCGAAATCACTCTTCCCATAATTTGCGATTTTGAGTCAGTATTTCGAGTAGGTGATGTTAAATTCTGTGAAAGGAGGATAAATGTATGTACATTATAGGATTTAATGCGCGGACGGAGTTTATTGAAATCGAATAAAATGTATTATTTCGCGAGCAATAGCGACCGTCGGAGCGAAACAGGCGGGAAGTTCAAACTTCCTCGTAGACGTTAAACGAACCCGCGAGAAGTTCGCTAATTACTCGGCTCCTTCGTCGTCTGTGGCAAGGTTAGAAGAAGCTGCCACGCATTAAATTACTTAATATCGCGTTCCGGTGGCGTTTTGCACGAAAAATTACGTAGCGGCGAGATTTCGTCGACGGCCCAAAAGGGGGTAGCTTTGAAAAAGGAAAAACGGAGTGGCAGTCTCAAAGCAACGGCAGACAGTGTAACGACATTCTCGACGGTCGATTTGCAATTAGCGGGTACGCGGGAACACTTTTCCTTTCGACAAAAGCGCTTCCACGAGAAATCTTGTGATCCCGCGGCCTCGTTAATGACGGCCGCGCAAAGAACCTGCCGAAGGGGGATCATTAAAGACGCCGAGATTTTTGTACATTAACCTAATGCCTGACGATTTCCAGTCGACGTGCCACGGTAAATAAAGATGAAATTGCTATCTTACTATTTAAAGACTGGCGAATGCGGATTGCAAAGGTAGACGGAAGAACGAGCTGCGCGTCGCTCTTGACGAAAGCGTACGACCCCCATCTGCGCAACAAAGAACGTCAGATCTTTTCGAAGAATTTCGTTTGAAAGGAGAAGTAACCTTTAGGCGATGTCTTGGCAACATAGCTGAATCCATTACCAATTTGTCTGCCATTTGTCGTCGCACTTAGCATCCGTACTATGTAACAACTATCGGATACTTTCGTCACCAAAAACTGGTTTGTTTCGTGTTCCAACAAATAAAATATAAAATGTTCAACTCTAAACAATTCACTTGACTATATGTACGCTTGCAGGAACAATTTTTCTTGCGATCTTAGCTCCCTGCAATGCTTAATCGCGCGAATACAGCAAGGTTAGGCAAAAGTTTTTAAGTCGAACAACGTCGAACAACGAATAAAGTTATTCGAATAAAATTCATTCGAATAACGACCAACTCCGGAATGAGTTGAGATGACATTAACGATGAACGCTGGACTTCTCAATTCGCACGGGCTTCGACTGACAAGAACAACTCTGAACCTGTCGTTTTATAAATCAACTGATAGATTCGTCAACTCGTGGATGAGAAAAGCAGTATATAATAATCAGGAAAATAAATTCCAACACAATTTCAGATGATTCAAACTCTGCTTTGCCCGAGAAGACATTACGACGAATGAAAAGTTGCCGCAATAAGTTTGTTGTCGAATAGTTGCATCAAACCACTAAGAAACAGAGATGAAGGGGTATGATTTTTTCTGCTGGATTAATGGCATTTGTACCATTATTCTCAAGCATTGTTCCGAAGAAGGGTAACGAAGATCAAGCCTTGAAGATTCGATGTGCCGACAGGCGTCGAGATACGATCTCGATTCTGCTACGACAAGCTAGACAAAACAATATCTACGTCGGTAGTTAATTCTACGCATCCAACTACAAGAACGCAACACTCAGACGCGTGTAAGGATCTCGTATCTCGATCTCGGCGCGTTTAGCGAACGGTCGCAAGCTGAACACGCGATTTTTTGATCGGGCGGGCACTCGCGTGCGCGCGGCCCGGCCGGCGGATTAATTTACGTTCTCGTCGTCGTAATTCAGTGGAAAGAACGACGGGAAAGGTGCACGGAATTAGTAAATAATTCGAATCGGTGAATTTTCTCTACGAGCGCCGCTGCCGCCGGTCGTCTCGTCGCCCTCGAGCGTTTCAAGTACAACAAAGGGCTTACCGTGAAATCTCCCGAGGTACTCGCGGAGGCTTTCTTTGCCGAGCACTCGAGCACCGAGGGGACATCTGTTATTTTCCGAGATTGTATCACTTTCAATGAGCGCGATGTTTCTTTTTCCCCTCTGTCCGCGTAAAAATAATAAAGGCGGACAGGTGTTCGCGGACGTGACCCGCGCCGCGCCGTACCGTACCTTAACTACGTTCTCGCGATCCCTAATTCGGCCGACGCCGACGGTGCGTATAAATTATTCATAAAGGGGAAATTTGTTTCATTCGGTCGAAATATACTCGCTCAGCCTCCGTTCCGAAATGTTGAAAGTATAATGAGATGAAAATATCGCCGACGGAAAAGCCCAATCAGCGCGAAACGGGCGGAGAATGTAGAGGCCCCAGCAGATTTTCCATAACGAAACCAAGTGATTTTCACGTATCAGCGGAAACAGAGGGGACGAAAGGAAATTTTCGTTTAGAATTTTAACAAAAAGTTATAACGTTCTAATTCTCCGTTTCATTTTTCAGATTGCAACTGTTGAGAAGAAATATCGCCTGCGTGCAGTGCGACCGAACGCGTCGGGAAAATCGTTTTCGAACGATATGCGTTCGTTCGACTAATGTAATATAAATAATGTTCTCGCGTTACACACAAAAGGTGCAATGTTTAGAGTGTTCGGCGGATTTTATTGGCAAACAATAAAGGATCGGCGTTATTTAATCGCGCATCCTACCGCGAAATAAATCGGATGCAATTCACTTTCGGTTGACAGCGTTTTTTTCGCGATCACAATGAGATATTGGCGCGTCAACAGCGCCATTGTGGCAGCAGCAATTTGTCACTAAGCGTCGAGCTACCCCGGGCTTTCCACTTATTACGTCTAGCCGGGTTCATTACAGTTTTCCGCGGCCGACGGCACTCTGAATCGCAACGGAAAAAAAGAGAATGATTGGATTCAATGAAAACGAGGAAATTGACACAACAGCGAGTACACTTTACACGAAATTATTTTACTCGAAGAATTGACTTTTTCAAAAGGTTTAACCCTTTCAATACTCTTTGTACAACGAATTTTGTTAATTTTTATTGGTAATTAGAGAAGCGCCTCACTGAATTTTGCTAGAAGCGTGCAAGCATTCGAATACAAATACGAAGCGCACAAAAGTGTTGTAAGCGATAGAAATTTGTGAACTGTTAAAAATCTACAATAAAGTCGACAACGTGTAAAAGAAATGAGTACTTTCGACCTTATAATGTGAATATATCTCTATACTCGAGCTCTCGGTGCACCGAGATTTTCAATGCACCGTATTTTAGCGAAATTCGTTGCTCGCGGAGAATAATTTCATATCCGCGATACCGCATGTGTCTACAACAACGTAATAACACTGAAAAGAACACTTCCGAACGAGACTTTTTATGTGGAGTTAGTAATGCGAAAACGGTGAACTGTTGCCGACGGAATCGCGAATGCTTTACAAACTTCCTGTACTACACCTTCGTTAATTTATACATATTTGGCAACGACGTACGCGTTTCGAACATCGTAATTCTTTCGGATAGATGTTCCAATGTACGTATACTGTGCAACGCTCTCTATCAATGGGCGCGAAAAGGAGTGTAAATTCGAATCACTGTTGCACCTCTAACGAGATATTCGCACCGGTCCTTCGTCCCTCGGACATACGTAACTATCAAAACTCGCTCCGTAGAGACTCGTGTATCCACTTGGCAAGTTTTCGGTCCCATTGTAGATTGAGAAAAAAACGTACCGTGTCGAGAATGGCCGTGGTCAGGCCGGGTCCAATCACCAGCTAAAAGCACAATCCGCAGCTACGTGTCTTCCGCGCGACGTTCACAGCACTTTTGAAGCGCAGCGCGGCCAAGCGGTTGCTGGTTAACGATCCTCTCTCGACTGTAGCCGGTTGCTTGCCGCTCGTGCGGGCAAGACGAGCGAACCGCGTATCTTCGGCGAACGGGTCTCACTGATCACTGAGAATGCACAGTTTAACGTGAGCGGCGCGTGCTCGTCACGGAATTCACACTGGAGCGTCGCCGGTTCTGATCTACGGGGATCCAGAGGAGGGCCGGCCGGATATCGGGCACAATCGGCGGCGTGTTTGCGGTCGTACAAGCCCTCCGGTGGACCGACGGTGCCGTTGGTACCCGCGGAACGTGAATGAACGAAGGTGTCGCGGTAGCGAAACGACACCTTTTTGCCATCAACGAACAACGGGGGGAAACGGTGTGTGTTTTCCGGGTCGGGCGTCGCGTATATTCGATGTACAGCGGTGGTAATCGCGTCGAGCTGACCAAGGAAACGAGAGAAGGAGGAATCGAACGTGAGAGAGCGTCGGTCAAGAGGAAAGAAACACGTGCAACTCGAAAACAGGGGTGCAGTGACGCGTCACTGCTACGGTGCGCGGCGCCCGATTGACCACCAGAGTCTGCCTTCCTTCATGCGAAGATCCCTGCCGCACGATTTCGTCACCCCCACCCCTTACTACCGTCCCTTGTATACGATCTCCCTCTATCGGGCCGGCCTTTCTCTCACTCTCTCTCTCTCTTCCTCTCCCCCTTTCTCCGTCTCTCTATCCGCCTATGACTGCTCTCGCTAAGCTATCCCTTTCTGTCGCACGGCCCAGCTAGCCCGACGAAGGCACCCGTGTAGCCCCTCCGGGCAAATTCGTCGGACGACGAGCTGGCTTCGAGAGTGACGGGCTGCATCCCCCCTATCCCAGCCCCCCTACCCCTAGCTCAGTACCCAGAGACTTCCGTGTTAGCGTGCATCTGGGTGGAGCCACGGCACCACGGCCGGTGTGGTCGGATTCCCTCCGTCGTGTTCTCCATCGAACGCCGACCAGGAGTGGGGGGCTGCGTGCAGGAACGACAGCGACAGCGCGCACCGGCGTAACTGTAAAAGCGGCGTTCGCGCCTCGACGGAACGCTTCGCGGCCAGGCCGGAACGATCCCGATGGGCGGAGCCTCGCGGAGGCGGCACCCTTTGCCGTTGGACCGCGCCACGGGACGCCATTGTTTTCGCGGCGCGGTGCCCGTACGATGCCCGCGACGCACGCCGACGCCCGGCGTCGCGACTCCACTCTCGCACGCAACGCCGTCGCGGCCGTCGTCGTCATCCGCCTGCCTCTTTTCTCTGCCTTCGTTCGGCTGGCCGCTCGAATTTCTGCGCCAAGAGGTAAGTCGACGATACGTACGTATGCGCGTGTGATTGTGCGAGATCCGTACGTATGCGTGTGCGATTGTGCGTTCGGTTCACGTGTCTCTACGCGCGTCTACGTGCGCGTGCGTGTGCGTGTGCGTGTGCGTGCGGGCGCGTGTACGTGTGTGTGCGCGAGAACGCGCACGACCGCGCGCGTGTGCGCCTCGAGAGTGCACTGGAAGAATCTCGTATGTACGAACGTGTGTGTCGCACTTTGCATCTTTATTTCCCTCTTCGTTCTATTCCAACCCTCCGTCTGTCGATTCCTCTTCCTTCCCGTCTTGTCAGCCTTTTCTATGTATTTTGTCTTCGAAACAACCGCTCCACGCGATATTGCCGTTGTTCTGTACAGACGCTTTTTCCTCGTCCGCTTCGACCGTATGCGTTCGTCGGGGTTGCGAAGTAAAAGGTACGTGTCCGTTTGAGAGTTTCTCTGAAGTATACTCGCGCATTGTGCGTCCACGGAACAAATTCGATAATTAACACTTAACGCCAAAACTACCGAGTCTTAAACGTAACTGGTACATGTTCCCCTATAAAAATGACAAGATTGATTTTATTCAGACTTTGCGCGGCTCCTATTGTAATACATGTTCCAATAAAGATATCTACACCATCGTTTCTCATGAAACCATTTTGATCGTATCGATAATTATAATTTAAGAAAATCTGCAACCGGTAATTTTGACCGGTGGCGGTGGGTTTAGCGTTGTACAACATTCGCGGTCAGTTACCCTCAAACGCAGTGTCTATTTCCAAAAAAATGCTTTCGGGAGCAACTGACGATAGACTGATTCTCAGAGGACACGTGCCTTGAGACTGGCATGAGCGTACATCCCGTGAGTGCGGAGCAACTATAGTCGAGGGTCGAAGACGCGAGGGTGGAAAAAATATTCGTCTGCAGACATCGCGCGCGCATGTTAATGCACTGTGTGCGTTGCACGCGTTGTACCATAGCTGAATGGTTGCTTCGTTGTTTGCTCAGCTAATTTGTTTACGGAACACCGTTTGTACTGTAGTTTCGGTCTACGCGTCGGACTCGATCCGCCATGTTTTCGAGGCTGTGCGCTCGCTCGCCTCTTTTCCGCTTCGGGGTTGTTTGGCAAGTGAAGACGAACGTATAAACAAGATGTGCTGCAGTCACGTGCACCCAGGAGAACGGAAAATGGAGTACACGATCCACCGCGAGAATGTCGCAGACATTGTAACGTTAAAGTTGTAAGTCGATACACTCATCCGATCTTTGTATAACACCACGAACGAGTTCCGTCGACGTTGCGCCACGGTCGCACGAAATAACGCTTCGCAGCAAACCGTACGAACACGTAATTCCTTGAACAGGCGGTTTTAAAGAATAAACGTATCTTGAAGCAGAATCTGTGTCTTTATTTTCTCAATAACCCCTCTCCGAGAGCAATCCGTTAACCCTCCGCGTGCTGTGCCGCGGTAATTTTTGTCCGGGAACATCCAAATTGTCATTCAAGTACTCAATTTGTGGCAATTAAACTAACCGAATAGCTGTTTCATTGAGGATATCGGAAAGACCAATGTGTCTACGCGAGATATCGTCAAAACTAAATTTTTAAAAATTATTAATTCGAGCTGTGAACGGTCCTAAGCATCGCCAATTCTATAGCTATAAGAATCGCCCGCTGTCCGAGGGTGAACCGTCGTTAGAGCCAAACATTTCGTCGTCTTTCAAAAGCGTCCTTAAATGGTCGTTGCTCGAGCCTCTTTAACTTTGAATATCTATCATTGCGTAACTCGAGAGCGTTAAGAAGAAGAACAGGGACACGCGTGAAAACAATTGGTCGAACTTCTTCGTCCGCGGCGACATCGTAGCTCCGCGAAGTTGTCATCCTTCGCAAGCCTGCACAGAAAGCGAGTGACTCTAATTATGTTCCAATTACCTTCGCGTTTAATTCTCGTTTGAAGCGGCTGTCGAAGCGCTAATTCGAAAGTGTTCGCGTTTACCGACCAGAAAAAAATGGAGACAGAGAAAAGGGTAAAACATTATTAACGATAGCGACGGAATGTGGATGCAGCTATAATGAGTCACGGGAGACTGTCTCTGTCTCACCCGCGTGCGCGCGCGCTCGCGAACGCGTTTCCGATACAAATACCTTTTACCGATTGTTCGTCCCATTCCGCGAGGTTCACGGGCTCGATAAAAAATGAACGCGTCTCCGTTCGCTAATTATTTTTGCGCCCGAGGCGACGCGACAGTCGTGCGTAGCTCGATTTTTCTCGCCAATCGTCACCCTTCGCTTCCGCATTATTCATCGAGAACCAGTCGCCGTGATGAATAGTCGATTTAATATTAATTACCGTGTATAATGAACAGCTTCTTTTTCATCCGCCCCTTCCTTCCCCCTTCCTTCCCCCCGTCCCGCCCCCTTGTTCCTTTTGCTCGTTAATGATATTGAATATTCATAATTGTTTGCCTCGTGCGTTTCGTACGCCGACGTTTCCTGTTTATTAAGCACCGGAGGAATTAAAGCAGCCCGATAAAATTGCGAATGCGAAGAGCCGGGGCACGCCAACCGAATCGCTTCGCGAGCATTATTCTAAATCGCTGCGTTCGCTTTTTTTCAGTTCTTCCTCGCTGAATCATGCAGTGTTTCGAGCCTGCTCTGCGGTGCCGATCGACGAATCGTATGCGGAGAACATTCGTAGGTATTTTTCGATCTTGAACTTTTACAGAGTCCGAAGCAAACGAAGAGCGAACATCTATTGACTCTCTTAGGTAACTTAAAAACAGCTTGATCAAACACTGAAACTGGAATTAGAAGAACATTTACATAGGTATATATACATAGGTATTCAATTCGCAACAATAGATTTAATCCTCGCACGTCGGTCAGGATGAAAATTTTTTTTACCTACTTCTTTGTTTTTTCCCGTTTGCGCTGTAAAATTCACTTCTTTATAAAAATTCTAAACACTGGTCGTCGTCGGTGTGTAGCGTCGTATACAAGTGAAAAGATTGAATTGGTTTCTATTGTAATATGTTTGCGAGTAACGAATTTATGGTTGGCCAACGGTGGCTAACGATGAGCAGTTAAGCTGGTTCGGATACGGTTGGTGGTTTTGTCTATGTATAAATCTCCAACATAGGGTCTACGACGAAAATTTATGACAATTTGCCAACGAATGTCCAACGTTGGGCATACAATTTTTATAGTTGGATAATTAACAAGAAATTTACGACTTACAAACGTTAGAAACGTTACTACATTGAAAAACATGTTAATTATCATATTCCAATTTGTTACTGTCGCGCGATGGTTGGCCCACTAAAATTTTATTGCGCGCAGCCTTGGAATTTATTTATTTCTTTATTTTTTCCATTTTCTAAGGCAAGGAGTAGTGGCCATGTGGTATAAGGAAATCCTTTTGGGTTTCTTCAGAATGGGCCTTCGTCTTTCAGATATTTTAATTTTTTGTTGATGTCCGACGTGGATATTAAGTTTATTCCTTTTTCCAAATTTTTACCGCAGAAATACATTGTTTATACGTATATTATAAATGATGGTTATATATGTATACCCATAAATGGGTTATTTGTTAAGAGTTGTAAGGCTAAAATAACAAAAATGACATTATTATTGTTTACTTCAAGATTATATTCTGTCTAATATGTCTATTATGTTAGAAATCGTTTTTCAAGGATGCGATTTGTTGACGATTTGACTGTGTCGGTGAAAACATAGTGACGGTCAAACCATGTCGATGAAAACATTTCGCTCATGCACAAGAAAAAACGACAGAAATAAAAAGATACTAATTTGACAGTACATAGTTTAACTAGCTATGGCTGTGTGTGTGTGTGTGTGCGTGTGTGTGCGTGTGTGTGTGTGCAATTAAAAACGAATAAAACATAATATTTTTATAAAAAAACTAAACATATTATAGTTATGACGGTTTTCTACATTAGATATACACCTCTGACAAGTATTTTAATGCAATAAAATGAAAATTGAAAAATTTTGAGTTGCGACGATTTTCTCGTGCATGAGCGATTTCTTCACGATTTGACCGTGTCGATAAAACATAGCGTAACAAAGTTAACGTCGGTAAAATCGTGTCGATGAAAACAGTGCCGGCGAAATGAGTTGTTGACGAGCCCAGGGTAACCCAAAATAAAAAACAAGTCATTTGACCGTGGTAGGTTTAGTGTTAAAGCCTCGCATTACGAATCAAACATAATTTATTGGTTCAAAATCTCTCATGCTATTTCTGAAGAATGTATAAAGGTTAATTATAATCGGATAAATAAGTTTATTGTTTTGTACAGAAACAGCGTGATTGAGGGTAAACGGGACAATGTGCATTCTGTTAACGAAATGAATGATGTCAAACGATGTTGTTGCCCATTTTCCGCATTGACACAAAAAGGAGATATTAGCAGCGTTACGAACGATATTAATTAATTATGAATTATACGATAAATTAGTTTGAACGCAGTGGCCGGTTCGCATCGATCTCGGTGTAGACACGAGGTGATTCGTGTCTTGATAATTCGGGGGAAACTTCTCTATTAGAGGTAGAAATGAATTCTTTCCGATTCACTTCACGCAGTAAATACAATTACGCAAAGAATAATATTCTGCCGTAATTGTTCCGGTTTTAAAATATTACAATAATTTTAAAAACATTTACAATCTTCCTACATAACTTTGTAAATCGTTACAATAACACACCGCATACTTTTTGCGTTCAATATTTAAAAAATCGTGATCTCTAGAAAGATATGCTTACAAAATGGAAGTCACTCGGTGTCGCAATGGATTTTGCGCTAGAGTATATGTTAGTACATACTTACTGGACGTAGTAGCATAGGTAAAATTGGTTTGAGATAAACTTTGTATAAAAGTCAGACTGACACCTGAATACAAAATGAACATAAGACATCAAAGATCAGCTTTGTACCATAAAATGGTGTATACAATGAACCTGCAGGCTGCAATAGAATTGTTTCATCAAAACGCTTCATAACATTTGCTTTCTAAAATCGGATATTTTATTTGCAACAACCTAATAATAAAATATCTCAACGGTTTTCGAAAATTTTTTCATTGCGTTTGGTGGCGTTCAGAAGAAACTGGTCGGCCCATCCTGTCGTCGGAGCTCCCTTGCGCTCAAAGACTATCGGTGCTCCGTCCGCGACATCCCGTTTTTTTCCTTAAACGGACCCTGTTAAGTTAAAAAGCCACGGACCTAGCACTCCGTTGGTTTCGGCACACGTGAATGGTCACACGACACCCGAACTTTACGAGAGAAGAACCCTGAAGACTCGCCGGCCAAGGACGGCCGATCTCACTACCGACACTAAATACGTGTACTCGACCGAGTGTGCAATTAATCAACGATCCGTGGGTAATTGGCGGGGAATCGATGAGCCCTGAGCGCCGGCGTGTGTGCGCGGCCCATTCAACAAAAGTTCCGTCGTCGTGTATCCCTTGTCGTTCGAGACGTCCGCGTCCGGTAGAAAGTTTTTCGTCGAAGGTTCACGCTGGAAAACCGACGCGACGCGACGCGACGAGCACCGGGAACCAGCTACGAGCTACGGCGGAGGATCCGAAGTCGATCGCAGAAGATTAAACCTTCGTGTCACCGCTTTAATCGATATCGAGAATTTCGCCTGGCCCGTGCACAGATCGAATTTCACCTCTTCTCCGATGCTGAAACTCGAAAGCGCACTTTCACCATTTACTCGTACCATCTTCGCATGCTTATTCATCGAGATAATTAGCCTACGGATTTTACGTGTGTTGATATGTACATTTATCTCGTTTAACCCTTCGGGCACCAAGCCAGTTGCTGCTTACACGGATGAAACTGAAAAACCGTTCGTACACCTTTTAAAATAGAATAACCTTTTTATAATTGTACCAAACGACCTGACTTTTTATAATTAATTAGAAGCATTGGTTTACGAAATGATACATGCAAAAATAAAGTAGTATAAAGTAGTATAAAGTAAAATAAAGTAAATGTAGAGATGACATTGCTTTCATTTGTTATTACTAGACTGCGGATCTTTATTCGTTTATGGCTTCTAAAAATTTAAGTATTAAATTCTGGAGTATTAAATTCGACAGAATTTAGTACGATTTTTATTTATTTTGGGTCTACAAATGCTATCGCCAATAAAAATAGAATTTTATTCGGTACCGCTTTTTTAAAATTTGTCTAAATTGTAAATTGCACAGACATCCGCAGCGTAGTTATTACTTAACTTTATTTTAAATCGCAAAATCGTGGTATACCTTCACAGCTGACATTTCGGATGTCATTTCGTGCATTGTGGTGCTTTATATCCTTTCAAGCATGGTTTTGTCATCGCATCAAATATGTAAAATCAAAGTACGCATTTCCAATTACCTTTTGTTTTTTATTACCGCAAGGGTAAAAATACAGTGCACGAAAGAAAAAGTTGTGCGCTGTTTACGCAAAGGATGTAACATCGGAATACCATATTTTCGCTCTTTGCAACATTCTTCATGCGGTGCAAATACATTTCAAATAAAGTCGTAAAAGATCATATAACACAATTTTTTGTTAATAAAAACCAGAAATTCTACGAGCATGAGATCTTTAATCATAGAACAAAATATTATAAAACTTATTCTGAATAGTAAAAAATTAGCTTCCAATTTCACTTGAGAAAACGAAATGACTTTACGCGAACGACCTAATAACTTTTGTAAACCTGTCAATTTGACCAATTTGATGCGAACAGATATACGCTGCTTGTGTTAGAATGGTGTGAAACAGTGTTGAAAATGATAAAGATCCGGAGAAAGAGGATGGAGCGCTATACAAGAGAACGACGAAGAAGGCGAAACGGACGAGTTTAGTCGGTCGATTACCAGATAACCAGATTAGAATAGAACGGGTAGGCGAGTAGCGGATAGATGTACCTGTGTAATTATGTTCAGACGTTTGAGTGACACTTCTCATTTATTTCGGTCGTTAATCCCACAAGTGAGCACCCACTTTACGCGTAGGCTTCCTATTGGCTTTACGGATGCAGCCACGGACTTACGAAACTGTTGCGTACACACGAGATGTCCAAATTTTGAACGGACGATCCTATAAACACGTCAGAGTTGCCAAAGCTCGCGCAGCAAAGTTTCTATCAAAGTTAAAGAGAGACGGTTATATCCTCTTGTAACCTGAAAGAATGACTAGAACTACTTTGCGGTTAATAATTTCTTACAACAAGAAATTATATATAACTACATATAATTAATTATTAAAACACATATTTATAGTGAAAACAAATAAATGTTATTAATTTTCTAAGAGTTTCTACATGCTTTCTTTTTGACTGTTGCGTGATCGTTACATATAAAGTACAAACAATGATCACATTTGAAGCCCCAAAGTGGTGGGGAGATACTGTCTCAAGTTTCGCGTCATATCAAGCAGACTGGGTCAGCGGTGACCCGGCATCCGCCGTCGGAGGGTTAATAATTTTATTGTTAATAATCAGAAAGTTATATGTCGATACTCTTCGCTTCTTTTAATCTGTCCACTGTTTCGAATTGCAATTAGTGAGTTTTGTCGCAGATGCATAAAATCCGTAGTCTAACGATGACTTACAATTGTAATGGTTATTTATCTTCTGCTTTTTTATGCAATCATCTGTTTCCTATCAACTCGAGTAGAAGTAACGAGTAGATTCCTTTTTCCAGGATTGCAAGGATGCGGGATTCGCGTTCTCGTGTCTCGATAATACAAAAATGGGAGTTTTCAGCAGTCAAAAACGCTAGATAAAAGATCGATCTAGGATCCAAAAGGAATGAGCCGGTACGATTTAGGTGATCGGTACTCATTAGGCAACTCTCCCTACGTAGTTTTGCCTACCCGCCTGTAACGGTAGGATTAGATATCTTCCGTGAAACCTGTAACAGTCGTATCGTTGTCAGAATTTTGAGCCGATCCTTCGGTCACGGCTTTCGTGTACCTTTCAGCTTATCCATCGCGTACAATTGGATTTATCAAGTTGAAGTCGAATCCGACACAGTGCCGTGCGCTCGTTACGCGACGATGATACAAGCCATTGGAACCTCGTTGATCCACACGGTATTTAAATGTCACACAGTGTCGGCTGCATCGAATGATTTCACTGAAAAAATCCACCTGTAACGTATTCGACGTATCGACGAACAAAAGATTCCCTCTTTTGTTGGTACGGATCAATGAATCTGAATACAGGATTGTAGTTCTAATAAATATTTCGCAACTAGCATAATACCCATTGAAAAATCAACGGCTGGCTTATTTCTCGAGGTATGCCACTATTTTAGACTATAGGCTACGTTTAATTACATATTTAATTTTTAATACACAAAAGTTGTATTTTTTTAGCTGCTGATATTCGTGTTGAAGGAGCGAAAATATCCTTCGAAGTTGGAGGTGAAAACCCTATTTTTGAGGGTCCGGGACAACGATTGTGTTTTAATTTGTGTTTTCGATAGAGGAATGTATTCGTATAAAAAGATTTTAGAAAAAATTATTTGTCGAATTAATATTTCAAAAATTTATATTGTATATTTGATAATTATTGTTAAATAACAGAAACAAAGAAATTCAAAAAACACGTATCTCCTATTTTGGTCCATAGATTACGTATACGAAGTGACATAAATATCGATAAACAATTGATTAAAAATATTGCAAAGAAAAGGTGAATTTTTTACATATTGATTGAACAAATAAGATATTTAGAAACTATTTTATACGACTACATTCCTTGATCGGAAACATATAAATTAAAAGAAATCATCCCGAGAAATTGGCAAAAATAGGGTTTCCTCCCCTAACTATGAGATCTATTGTCAGCCTTTAGAGAAGGATACTTGCAGATGAAAATAATAATTGTCAAATATTTTTCAATATACTATTTCCTGTATAAATGTTATTACAATCGGTGTGTTACACTTGGTTAATGTCCCTTATTAGTAAAAGTACCAACACACTAAAACGGGAAAAATTATTGTCTGCTTATCGGTACGTGTGATAAATAAATTTAATTCTTTTAAAACATGTCTTCGTTAACCGTTAAGTGAACTATTGGGGCCGATGTGACCCCACTCGAATTTATGCTTATTAGCATAAATTACCATTGAGCTGTTTTATACAAAAATTGTGCAAGTCGAAACAGTTAATCATTGGATAATGAGGAATTAAATAAAGGTCTGTTAAACGCAATTATGTCGAAGGATGTTACGTTTGCTTTAGGCAAATCACGCTAAAATTAGGTATATTACAATTATTTGACTTAATGGCGATTACACTCTTGAGATATATGTACATATACAACATAGTGTTAAACCAAACAGACAAATATTGACTTGCTTTTGCACTAAATGGCTGAATTATTTCATGCGTGTCTATTAATAATAAAACTATTTCTAGATTTACTATCTCGCTATGTGTATATACCATTTCAATAGAGATAAATATTAACGCTAGAACTACCGAGCACGTCAAAATGACGGATTTCGTGAAGAACGTGTTACCATAAAAATCATTTGGAATCGGATTAAATTCAATCCTGTAATTATTATTAGATATCGGATTTTATGGATTTATTACAAAAATGAGTAGGTGTAATTTAAAACATTAAAAACATTGGACGAATTGGAAAATACTGTTATATTATTTTTTACCCATTGAACATAATACGAGAGAAAATAGATTTCTATGTCGCTCCGGTTCGTTGCAATTCAGGTGGAAAATTTTTGTTTCGCCTAAAGATCCGCTGTCTAATTATTATACAGGAATATACGTAAGTCTCGTTTAAGGTTCGGCAATGTAGCGTTAAATATAATGTAATAGATTCGTTGCTTTTTTACAGTACATTTTGGCGGTCCACTTGAGGACTAAAAAACTTGGAACTACATATGAACAGTGAATAGAAATGCCATAAGAGTGTTAAAGCAGGATAAAACGATCATCTGGTTGTTAGTATTTATAAAGGTGTTTAAATTTAAAAAAAAAATTACAACTATGTATTGACGATCGATGAAATTTTATGATGATATCGATTGTGAAATTACTATCCGATTGAAGGTTTCTAAATATAGTTTATTCGCTGCTCCATCGACGGTATTACAGTTCTCTCTTTAGGCAATCATGTTCTTGATACCAGAAAGTGAGGTTCCATTAAACCGGGCTCGTGCACAGGGAAACCAAAGTCGAAAGATATTTCTATGTTGCACGGTCTCGTTGCATCGAATAAAACGCGGCACGTATCAATGTTTCCAACTAGACGAATTTCATATTCACCGGTATTATTTGAACGATTAACGCGAATGGAACCGTTTCGGAGGCCGCTGTATTGTTGGCAACATTTTCAACCGAGGCATTTACAATTCTCTCTTTATTGCCTCTCGGCTTATCCGGATTGCGCAGGGAGCGTTTACGAGTTGTGTTTCATCCTAATAATAACCATTAAGTTAACGAACTGCAACGTGGTTGTTTGAACGCAGTGTGTGTGTGTGTGTGTGTGTGGGAGAGAGAAAGGCAGAGAGACAGAGAGAGAGAGAGAGAGAGAGGAGTGGGGGGTGGGTTGGGACACAGAGATTAACGTACCATTAATAAGATTATCCGCGTAAACAATAGATTGCCCATTTCCAGGTTTCGAGCATCCACGATCCCACGGATATAACGCAACCCGGTACGAAACGCATTTATTGAAAAACGCGATTACAAACTGGCTCGGGCTCTCGAAAAAGCGCACCTGGTTACGAACGCGGAATACATATACATTATACATATGTATGTAGTCAGTGAAATGATACAGAGACAGCGCGCGACTGCTCCCTTTCAGCGAAACCATGTCAGAGATTATTTTCAAAGCAAATTTTTTACGAATTTCCGTATTATTTCGCATCCGCCTACTGAGTTTCTGCGGAATATGTAGAATTAGGTTTTTGCATACGAACCGTCCGATTTTCGAATGTAAATTTTATGAAGCGTTTCGATCAACAGATATTATGTACTTCGTGTACTAAGGGCAAGTTCTGTAATTTCGTTCATTCAGAAGTAAAGTGACATACAGTTATTCGAATTAATATTCGGAAGCTTTAAAAAAAGACGATAACTTTTTAAATATTGTACTATACGATTTGAACTATTTGGGAAGCCAGAGCAATTAGTTTACTACAGGATATGAAAAGAAATTTTTTCAAAAATTGCAATTGATCGGAATTGTAGAAAAATACTAAAATCCATTTTAACTTTAATGGCACAAATGTTGTAGATAAATTAAAGATTTGCTCGTCTACTTATCGTCACTGCTGATAGATTACTGCCAGGGTACATAATAACAGAAAATATTACACGCGTCCTATCATTTTGTTCGACTAAAATCGATACGTGTCTACATTATTTTCTCTAATTTCTTTCGTGTGCAAGATACAAACTTTGAATTCTATATGGATACTTTGAAGGACATATCTAATATACAGGGCGTGTAATATGCACATATATCCTGTTGTGTTATACGAAATATATAAATACATCAAATGTCCTATCATTTTGTTCGACACTGTGCATAGAGGCATTGCGGAAGATGTTGACATATTAAAATATTTATTTTCTTCATTTTATTGTACCAAATGAGAAAAAATAGAAGATGTGCTATCGTTTTGTTCCGTAGCGTAAATGCGTCAATGTCGAAATTTAGCTCCCGAACCACTTCAATTCGGGTTCGACGAGCGGCGGGGTTAACCACGAAGATGATCCACGGTCAAAGTCGACTGATTTCCCGGTAGGTGGGACGAAAAAAATCGTCTCGAATTACCGAGAGGCGTGTTTCCAGAAGAGAATCGATAGATCGACGCGTGCACCGCAAGAAGAGGACATTCGTCGTTAGGTGAGCTCGATGGTGGGTCGCTGGTACCGGGAACAGGGAGAGCATCAAAACGGCAAGTGCATTTTGCTGCGGAACGGGAACGGGAACGGGAACGAGAACGGGCGCCCGACATCTCGGTGTAATCAGACACCGTTGGATAGGGAGTGATGTAAATGTAATTGAAAACATCCGTCATGCTTCTGATCCGTACCGCTCCCCACCCGATTTCTCTCTTTCTTTTGCCGCAGCACCGCGCTGCGCCGCAGCGAACGCGCCACCCCTCTGTTCCGTAATTAAAAGTCATCTACCCGTGATTTTTGCTTCTCCTGTTCGCGTTTATTCGTTCCTCCGCGCACCTTTATTTCTGCGCTCGAACACGTACTTCACGATCCTGTTACCATTCCTCAAACCTTTGACGTTGTTTCTCAATCCTGTCCAGCACCAATAAATGTAATTCCAGTAAACTCTGTTCGTGGAACCTTCTGTCCGCTGTTCGCCATCTTTTACAGCTAAATGGAAGTTATTATCCTTTTGCAGTCGGAGCTATTTTATAATACCTCGTACAATACTTAAATGCATAGTAATTGATTAGATATCAACATATTTAAAATAATGTAAACAATATTGTGGATAATGGTACAGCAAGTTTTAGCGGCGACTGTCTGAGTCACCACTCGAATGCTAAAGGTTATTACAGTCGGGGACAAAAAGATAGGACGCACAACGTTTCTTTGTGTTTCCGTATGTTACCAGAAGAAAATGTACATTTTAGCGTTAGTAGAATCAATTATATCGTATACATAGCTCTACATATCGTTACGGAACATCATGCGCGGTATCCGATTCTAATAAACGTTATGAAGAAAGATTTAAAATATTGAACGCAAAAAGCTTGCAATGCCGAATATATCGTTATCGCGTGTTATCGTATCGATTCACAAAGTTATGTAGGAAGATTGTAAATGTTTTTAAAATTATTGAAATATTTTAAAACCATCATCAACAAAATCGCTCATGCACGAGAAAATCGTCGCAACTCAAAATTTTTCATTTTTCATTTTATTGCATTAAAATACTTGCCAGAGGTGTATATCTAATGTAAAAAATCGTTACAACTATAATATGTTTAGTTTTTTTATATAAGTATTATGTTTTATTCGTTGTTACTTGCACACACACACACACACACACACAGCCACAGCTAGTTAAACTATCTCCTGTAAAGTTTGTATCTTTTTATTTTTAACGTTTTTCTCGTGCACGAGCGAAATGTTTTCATCGACATGGTTTGACCGACATTATGTTTTCATCGGTACGATATGTTTTCAGCGATACGATTGGACCGACAATGGTTTCGTCGATACGGTCAAGTCGTCGCCAAATATTTTCATCGACGATCATACAACTTAACACAATAATCAGGTATCAAAGAAGAAAACATGCAGACACATAGTAGCATCACAAATTGGAGTGTATAATAACAACAATTTCTTATGTAACTATCGGTTTGTGGAAACGAATGAACTCGGACCTGTTGGTAAATACGGACTGTCGATGAAAACATAGTGTGGATCAAACGATGTCGATGAAAACAGTGTCGTTCAAATGAGTTGGCGACGATTCCGGGGTAACCACTTATTTTATGATTGCGAAGTATAATTTTTCTTCGTTTATGTGTAAACTAAATAAATAAATTTTAAATCCTTCGCCCATTATTCTATACAACTTCGGTGCTTCAGCCGAAGTCCTAAATATCAGACAACATGAACACAATGTAGCTCGCCAAGTAACCGTTTTTTTACCCAACGAAAGCAGCCCACAATGGAGCCGAATGTATCTGGTAAACCGTGAAACTTTTCAGGAAACCGCGTAGACACCGAGTCCCGGAAAAGAGTGCGATAATGCGTTTCCAAGTAGCTGAAAGTAGGTGTAAATACATGCCGACGATTTTTTCCCGGGGCACCGTGGAACATTAGGTGAAAGGAGCCGACGAAGGCGGTCCCTTTATTGCGAATATTTTCAATGGAAAGTTTTTTCTCACAATCCCCGGCCCCGGCGGCATATCCGTGTGCCGGTGCACACGTGAATGTCGGAGCAAAAAAAGAGGAGAGTAGAAGAGAAGAAAAGAGGAGAGAAGAGAAGAGAAGAGAAGAGAGGAGAGAAGAGAAGAAAAGAGAAGAGAGAGGAGAGGAGATTCTTAAAAGGTACGCAGAGTACCGCCTCTGATGAATGCCGCAACCAGTGGCCACCATGTTTTCCCTTCAATGGTCCGCCCTGCTTCGAAACATCCCCCTGCCCCGTCCCACTGTCCGATTTTCCAACCCCTCGCCAAACCGCGATTGAACCCTTGTACAACGTTGGTATGCTCGCCAGAGGAATACATTTTGCGAAGCGGAGCGCACCGGTCGCGAGATAGAAAACGCAATATCGATAATAATTACACCAACGTACCGTTTGTCCAGACTAGCCGGGTGTAATCGAATCCCTTTTGTAAATAAAACATACACGCGCGCACGCACGTCCCCGAAAAATCCCTTTCTCTCTCTTTCTTCTCCTCTACGTATTTTCACCATTATGTACACTCCCCGACAATACTATTAGGTCATCCCAAAAGTTCGTGCCATTTTTCGAGCGGTTGCATATGTTAATTTCGTAAACATACCTTTAACTTTGTATCAGCTATTTTCAGAACATCTGGCATCTGGTCAACCGATAAATTGTCATGATTTCTGAGGAGAACGCCCGGGACGTTCCTCGTCTTCCAAACAAAAATGCCCACCTTTAAAATATTGAAACCACTTCCTACAGATACGAAATGGAAGCGCAATTTATCCGTAAACAGCACATATGTTGATACGGCATAGGATTAAACGAAAAATGGGCCAAATCGCCAATGAACGAACCTCAATTACTATTGAACCCCGGTGAATGATAATTACGCAAACAAACTAATCATAGAACCATTGAACTATCTCAAAATACAAATTGCTGATCTCCGAATATACTCGCCTATGTATTTGAATACAGTTCGGATAAGCGGCACATGCCGCGGTTAGTCAGTTCGCATAGTAGGAGCCCAACCACGAGTTCAGTAAATTGGGCATTCCGACGATGCTGGTTTAGATAAATGGAGTCCCGCTGTAGCATGTATCAACCTGAAATCTTGGAATTAATTGGAATAAATTCTATCGCAGCTCGAACGTACCCTAACTCAATCGCCGATGACTAGCAAACGGTTGCGAATCGAGATAAATAACTGAAAAAGAAAACGAGAGATTCCTCGCGGGTAGAGAGAGAGAACATGGTAGAAAATTCGTAAATTTCTCTTTCAAATATCTCGGTCCGTTCACAAAAGGAAAGCGTAACTTCCGAGTCGACTACGGTGCGCTTTCTCAAAGAGTTCGGCGCTCTTTGGAAGCGGACGGGAGAAGAAAACGCGAGGAACCGTGGATGAAAAAGCGGCCGATAAACGAACTACCGAGGATCGCGGCACTTTAATCTTTCTTTCGAGGCATCGGCCGCCTTTTGCGGCGTTCAATGAAAAGAGGATACCGGAGTGGGGGTGCACGGTTTCCCCGTTCGGTCCCGTCTAAGCTTCTCTGTCTACCGTGCTCCGGACTCGTTATAGCAACACGCGGTAAGTATCCTGGTGTCTCGCCGGTAGCTTTCGTGCTGCGGGTGCCTACTCGGAGGAGAGTTGGCATTTGTTATACGCACGTATAATCGTGTACCACCGCACTATAAAAAAAGTGGTATAGTCCAGAGGCTGGAACGTGAAACACCGTGGCGTTCGAAGGCCGGAGGGACGAGGACATGATACAAGAGCATCCCTTATTCCGTGGCGGCTCGTTGTACGGCTCGACGCATCCGAATGGTCTCACTCCCCTGATCCCGGGGATTCCAGGTGGTTTCTGACCCCCCGTCCGCCCTCTCGAAAATTAGGTAGCCTGGATCCAATGCACACAGCTGCGATCCGCAACAGCCTCGCAAACCGAGGATGCTACTCGTGGATATCTGGCACGCTTTTTACACGCTCTGTCCCCGTGGTTTTGCGTCTTTATCGCGCCGATACCAAAGCAAACGACAACGGAACACTGTGCCGTGCGTGGTTTATATGTACAGCGTGTAGCCGAGAAGCATAGCGGTCCTTGCGAAGAGGACATGTTGGTCAGAATGGTCAGACATTTGTTTGCCTGCATGGAAATTTCTCTTCGAAAAAGTGTATGTATAGTAAGGTATCTCCTTCTTCCTTTATTTCCAATGTTATTGTTCATGTTATACGGTAACCGTGTAAAGTATGTTCGCGTTATGTAGTATGTTTTAGGATTTTTTAATAAATTATACACCATTTTTCTGCTTCGACGTATAATACGTGCAATTTTTGAAACCGAGTAATTCTCTTTATGCAATGTCAAAATCGTTTTTATTTCAGCATCGGATAAAGATTTTCCACTACCCATAGTGTGTAATTTCAATAGAAGATAATAAGGAACACGCACGATATTTAATGCACGGTAAAATAGTACACGATACAAACAGTTCGACGGACTAGCGTTAACTGCAGAGAAAGAATTTCAAGACTGTGCCATCATTTTGCGGCGTCGGTGACCCCGGTTGTTTGCGTTTAGACTAGAATCTGTAACCTCCGTTCAACTACGTCGGTGCAAGTAACCTTAAAGCTCCACCGAAGTACATACACGGAGAGAAACGTATCAAATTTCGTCACAGTTTTCGGAAATAGCAATATTTACGGGTGTGCCATCTTTTTCTCGCGGACTGTATTCGTCGTACGCCAAATTGTGTAACGTATAGAAAAACCTGGTAGGTATCTATGAAGCTTGATTCTCGAAGGTGCTCGATCTCGGACAAAGTACTCCAGAGGAGAAGCTCGGCTCGAGTCTCTATTCTTGACAAATTTCATCCATTGTCGTGTCGAGGCAGGGTATCGCACCAGGTAAAACGTACTGTTTCTTCGACACCAGGTAGCCGGTGTCGGTGCTCTCGATCCGTATTAACCGAGAGATAATCCGAGTAGCGACGGTAGTGGGACTTGTACTACCCCCTCTTCCCCTGCTCTCACCATGGTGCGGCACGGCGAACACGGCGCGGCGCAGCGTTCGAAGCAACAGCCAACCCCTATAAGAGGCAACGATACCGCGGCTGAAAAGCCGCTACGAATAACGTGCTTACGCGTGATCATCCGACCGCGATCCTCAATGCCCGTGACAGATCAAGCTGCGCGGCTCTGAATCGAACTTTAAGCCAGCGCTAAAGAGCGAGGAAGAGCCGGCGCGCTAAGTCCTCGTGGATGGACGGGCGCGCGGGCAACAGCCTTCCTCCTCTCTTTTTCCACGGGGCCGACAATACGGTGTAGATTACTTTTCAGAATGGGCGGCGTGACGTAAACGCGGCCGTTCCTACCGGCGAACAATCGGCGTGTTTACCGACACAATTTCCACGGATTAAAATCGTGAGAGCAAGCAAGCCTGCTCTGCGGAGGGTTAAGATCATCCTAGTCGCCGCGTCCGTTTCCGCGTGGACGCGGCCCTGTCCTATCGCACAACGGAAACGAGACGCTCGTCCAACGATCCACCGACGCGGAAGATGCATTGTCAACTTTCCTTGCGACATTGATACGTCACGAAACCTTCAGCGACGTACACTTCCACGGATCGGTTGGGGACAGTTACCTAATACGGGCAGGTTTTTCTTAACTCATTGCCGACCGGTGATTATCGCATAATTTTGAAAAATCTATGGTACCGTTGTATTCCGTGAATTAGTATTTTATTCATAAGATACGACGGAGTTTACTCGTTAACGCGTTGACGATATACAGGGTATCTCAAAATTCCTTCAACGGCCGGAAATGGGAGGTTCCTGAGATCGTTCGAAGCAACATTTTCCGTTGCAAAAATGGCGCCCGCGGCTTTGTTAAGGAGTTATTAATGAAAAACACGGACCAATCGGAGCGCTACCTAGACGCGTGTCAGCACAGTCGGCCAATTGCTCGTCGCTCTGTGTCCCGCTCTTTTTCGTTAATAACTCCTAAACAAAGCTGTGGACGCCATCTTTGCAAAGGAAAATGTCGCTTGAAATGATCTCAGGAACCTCCCATTTCCGGATGTTGAAGGAATTTTGAGACACCCTGTATAGTACGTTAGCAGAATGTACCGTAGTCTACGACAGTCGAATGAAAATAAATGAGTATTTCATAAAACGAGTATTTCTTAAATCGATACGATGGAATAAAAACATGAACTCATCTGGGAATGATTCGTGAAGATTCAATCAATCCTATCGGGATGCGTGTTTCACAGCAGAGGTGGTCTAAAAAGAAGCAGCAGGTTTTTTGAAATTCCGAAAAGTCGATAGGAAGGGTCCGAGCCTGACCGGGATCCAGTCAAAGGCATATTCGATCCGTCGTTGACGGGGTAACTTCGGACAGCGAGAGCATTCGACATCGGGCCCTGATGAAGGTTTCTCGAATGTCGTGTCAGGCCTGGGGAACAGAAAGAAAGAGAGACAGAATAAAATAGAAAGGGAGATTGAGCGAGGAGGCCGCATTCCTAGACGGCTTACCGGTCGGTTATCGTGGCGGCCATCGCTCGTCTTCTCGTATCCAAAGGTGGCAGATTTGTTTCTTCTTCTTATCCGACCCTTAAGCACAGGCTTTCGCGCGAGGGTGTGCGGCCCGGTGGCACAAAGGCACCCTAGGGACGCAACAACGGTATCATCTTCGAACGAACGGAAAGCTACCGAATTTTCGAATCGTTCGAACGTGTCGTCATGGATTTTTTCCGGGCGCGTGCGTCCGTCTGACAGATATGAAACTGTCTCTCGCGCGCTCCATTGTTTGAAGAGCTCGACCCGCTCGATGCTTTCACTGCTGGTGGAATTATCTTTGATCCACGCTCGCCGATGCCGGTCCGGAGGAACGTCTTATATCCACGTCGTGAGAAATATTTAATAGTTCCTGATACACCGGTGTCGTCATCGCAAGAGAACCCTTCGATAAAATTCTCTGACGGTTTCACAATCTCGGTATATTGTCACCTTTTATTTCATTGTGTATTCGCAAAGGCATCTTGAAACAGTTAACTAAACGCATGGATGTACACTTTTGAAATTAAATAAAATACTTAAAGGGTAAAAATGTTATATTTCAATTGCGAATAACGATCGCGAACAATCTATTTCAAACTGAAACATTACCGATAGCGTTAAACAGTTCGTCTCATTTTATCTTTTCTTATAAGTAGACAGCGAATCTCTATGCATATATAATACGTGGAAACATGCAAAATACAGTAAAGCCGCGATATTTTTCCAACGGCTGTGTTCTGCACGGAGGCATATCGTGTAGAGACATTTTTTTTATGAGTCCGTCCAGCGCGCCGACCGCGCCGAGAGTATAAAGGACAGCATGTAAATACGGATCGCGCGGCCGAAGCGTATCGGTGTGAACCGCTACTTATCGAATTTCAAAACCTCTTTATTTTTCATAATTTCTTTATGTGACTTTCGTCAACTTATTTTTGGCATGTTTCTGATTAAAACGACACCAAACACGATATAATTTCAATTGTATTTAGTGGTTTAATCGACGATGAAAGTTTCGAACGCAACGAAGAACAGCCATTCAAGCCATTGCGGGTTTACATGGCTACGCAAATGCATGAAAATATGCATTTAACAACATATTGTTCATATTCGTAGATTATAATCTTTGAAAAAAGAAAGGATTTACATAGATGTGTGCCTCGATATTTGGCTTGGCTGTAAACATGTCGGTGTTTAGCGGTAATTGGTATCCCGAAATGAATAATTACTAGAGTGCGGTTTTTTTGTATTTATTATAAAAATGGATTGGTCAAATACAAAACTGTAGACATTAAAAAAACTATATAATATTTTTATATCATTCTCCACTTATTAAAATTATCAAAAAGGGAAACACATTTTCGTTTAGCTTCTCCTTTGTATAGCTGACTTGGACAATTTTTATTTTACGTAAAAATCCGCACTTCGGTAATAACTTTGTTAACTTAAAGCTCTTTTTAAATTGCCAAATTACACGATCTAAGTTTTCGCCTAATGAATAAAATTTTAAGTAAATTAAAATGAAAGGAACTAAATATGTTATATAACATTGTGAAAGAATTGTTCGAAGACTTATCCTAGAATTAAAAGCACTCAACAGCAGGGGAACACTTAATTTTCTCAATTATAAAACCACCCCTTTGAACGCACGGATCGATTTGTCGTCGATCGCAGTTTTGCGTAGCCACTTGAGTTAGGCAAACATGGAGGAGAAGAAAAGTCAATTCGCAGTTATTTATGAAGTAGCGATTACAACGAATAATAGCAAAGAATCACTGCGAGTGCTCCCCTAACTCCGATATCTCCCCCACTGCCATTATAGGGAACCGCTCAAGCACGAAGTATTATCATACAAATATAATCTCTGTACGCCCTTCTGCGAAATAATATTTGCCCTTGATCATCGTACGACCAATTATCTTAACTTGTGCGATCTGTCAACTTCTGTGCACATGTGCACACGCTTACGTGAACTGTGTACGCTTCTTACATTCCTTTCTCTACCTTATTGACATACTATGGAAGCACAATACATGTATTTCAAAGAGTCGGCGAAAGTATAATTACGGAAACACAGTTATCATACATCGTACACATTTTTTGTGGTAAAGATATTTCTAGACAGATTTATATCACACGCGCTAATCGGTAACTAATTAATCTTCGTCATACTCAGAAGTGATTCCCAAGGAGATTAAAAACATTTAATATCATCTTGTTAACTCATTCGATGTTTATGTCAAACATGCTCGTTATGAAAATATGCTAATTTATTGTTTAAGGTCGTCTCGGGAAACAATTTTACTTTTGCTATTTCAAATAACAACTAGGTTCAACAAGTAATGTAATTAATTAAACATTAATAAACAAGAAATAATATCATTCTTGTGTCTAAAAATAAATTACGTTCTTAATCTCTAAGGTTTCTTTTACAAATATTCGATTATGTCGTATACAAACATTTTTAGTTCCAAAAATTCATTCTTTGTTTGTTTACGAATTAATGAAATTTTAAGTTCTGTCGATACCGCTAATGAATCTTTGAAGTATAAACTTTTCTCCAAAAAAAAAACAATTGGTAAAATTTGACATTTTATTATAATTTATTTCCACTTTACAGTAAGCGAACCTACTCAGTTTTTGTCGAGTGTAGTCGCAATTGCTCTAAAATGAAAATAATTAAACGCACAGATACGCGCTGTTAAAATTAAATAAAACATTTAAAGGGTTAAAATGTTATTTTTCAATTGCGAACAACGATCACGAACAATTTATTTCGAACGGAAACATCGCTGACAATTTAACTCGTAGTTATTACTCCATACATTCACCTGAACGAGAAACAAAAAAATATTTCCTGTTTCAATGAAGAGGTCGTGTGGATGAATTTTGTTCAAATTCATCCTTTGAAATCGAAGTGCTTGAAAGAACAAAAGTCATATCGAATATTCACATCATTTTGTTTCACTCTTTTCGAGTATTTTTCCTTTGTGAAAATGTAACGTTCGAAGTAAAAATACGTGAATACTATTCATTCTATTGCATTCTAGATGCTGTAAAATAATGCAAATTACGCCTCGTAAACGTAAAAATAGGACTTTAGAGGGCGATTGTGACCTAGATTGATCTTTTATTTAACGCTTTTGACCACTGAAAACCCCCATTTTTGTATCATCGAGAAATGAGAACGCGAATCCCGCACCCTTGCAATCCTGGAAAAAGGAGTCTACTCCCTTAAGCAAAACTGTATAGCAAGGGACAAATTGAGCAAAAATGCGAGATTGTACGAGACGTCATAAAATGCAACTTGGAAACAGAAAGTATCCAGGAGAAGGATCATTAGGGCACGGGCGCGTAAGCAAGGATAACATAGTGGTCAATTTCGCAGGTATCTGGCCTTCGGGAAACAGTTGGCCTCTGATTGGTCATCTGTGTGCGATTGACCGCGTTACACAGGACGGTGATCCAAGCAGCGATTCTCGTTCTCCGTTTCTCTGTCCACGGTTCCGCGGGCAAACGGCCCGTGAAAATCTTCTAAATCAATTTCTGCGGCGGCAGTTATCGAGTCGCGTCCCTCAATCTCGCCGGATTTAGGATGAAAACGAATGTCCTTCGACGGTAGGATCGATAGGCTTCCTACGCGGATATCGAGCTCCCGCATTTGTCTCGATAGGGGGGAAACGTCGACCTAAACTCGATTCGACCTAAACCCCCCCCCCCCCGGCTTAACATCGTTCCTGTAATTTTCTTGATTGCCCCACGTTATCGCGGCCCCGCCGCCACCCGCGAATATTTTACGAATGAAAACTCGATGGCCATGACGTTACATCGGTGAACGATCAATGTTTCACTCCGGGGCAAAAGGATAGCATTTAATGGAGTTTAATAAGAGTAGGGACACCGTATAAATTGGGACAGTGCGTTTTTCCACATCAACGTACTGGAAACAGTACCAAATCATAGTTGTTAACTTTTTTCTGTTTATAAATAAACTTTTCATGAGCATTAGCAGCAGCAAGAAGTGTTCAGCGAAGCTGTGCCAAGCAAAGGCTAAAAATATTTTCTAAAAAATTTGATTGTGTTTCTTATTGATTCGTTTCCAACTAAAAATTTTTCACCTATCTGATTTTAAGCGTTCATCGTTGTGAATATTTTATTAGTCAAAAAATGTTGCAGTTGTCGTAATATGTAAATGTGATGTTGATCGGTTGCTACAAATATTATTATTATTACTGAGTCGTAGCGGTAGTTTCTATCATCAGCATGACACCGCATTAGAATTATGATCCTCCGTAAACAAAATAAAAATTTGAGTCGTCATTTTGTTATTTTAAAAATTGTTTAAAATACAGAGTCCATCGAAGATTGCCGTTTTGGACGGGTTTTTACGAGAAGTACCTTAAAAAAAACCAATTTATATCACAGTTATTATCAAAGATAGAAACGTTATTTTTTTCTCTTAATCATTTTAATCATCTTTAATCAACTTTATAGCTGAGAAACAAAACGTGTCCCAACCTTTACGACACTCCCTTACACGTTTTCAAGTTTTCTAGTAAAAACTGTTAAAAAGGGTAAAATTTAAGAAGTTCATAGGGAAAAAGATATTGAAGCGATATCGAAGAAATTATTCCACGCGTATGTACAATATAATTTCATATGCACCAACCTAATAGTTAATGTTCCCGAGAGGAAACCGGTAGGGGTGGATAACTCAGCTTTATGCTACACAGTGATAACTTAACACATGCATAACAATATGATGTGACGTTTCATGTCACGTAACAGACTAAAATACAGAACACAATAGAACACAGGTATTGATAATGAACTATATAACTACAATAAACAACTGATATAAACAACTGCTGCGGCCTGGACGTGGCGGGAACAGCTAACTAAATTGTTTTAAAATAGGCGCGCGTACGCGAGCCCTTAACGAGTCTCTAAATATTCACCAAACGATTACTCTAACAGCCCGACCGGTCTCATTGTCCCATAGACAGACAATACGAATCGTTTCTCGCATACGAGAGCGGGCAGTTTACTTGTGTCCCGTTTTAGCTTCTGCCACAGATACAGCCAAGCAAGATTTAATTAAGAATTCTTCAAACTGGACGTCGAGCCTTTCGTTCTGCCGCCTGGGACGACTGACTATATCTGAAATCAAAGTCGTTACCAAGCAAATAAAGGAGGCCTGACGACGAGGACGACGACGACGACGGGGACGACGACGACGAGGACGACGACGAAGAAGAGGACGAACCCACGAGAAGAAATGGAAAAGAGGGTAAAGGCGGACGAGAAGAAATCGGGCCGAAGGTTCAGATTTCGGCCCGGTAGCACGGAACAAGCAGATCGGCGCACTCGGCACCGGCAAAGCATTCCTTACGTCAGGACTTCACCGGACGCTGATCCTCCGTAAGGAGAGAGAATCAAGAAAGGTCAGCGGGATACTTCGACGAGGGGCTACTGGTTTCTCCGCCGAGTAGACCTCCTATCCACGTCGTCCGTTCCTTCGTCAAACTCGGAGCGTGCCTGTGGCCACGGATGGCGGCGTCACAGCGTGAGCCTAGCGTTTTCTGCCTCTATCCTGGACGTCCGTACGAATTTCAGCGGCGTTTCGTCGGCCCAAGACGAATCGTTCCGTATGTAAATTGAACGATGGGGAGAAGAGAAAAAACGAGAGAGGCAGATAGAGAGAGAGAGAGAGAGACAGAGAGAGAGAGAGAGAGAGAGAGAGAGAGAGAGAGAGAAGAGAGGAGACAGAAAGTGAACCCACATTACCGTAGAGGCGTAAGATGGCCGAGGCCGTTTGAAATTTAAATCATCGTCGACGGAGAATCGTGCGAACGGGAACCATCTTGCGGACCGTTCCTTCCGTCGTCTTACCTCATTAGGTAATGGAGTTTTAATTTTAGATGTTTCGGACCTATTACACTCTCGTACAAATTCGTCGTGTGTGCGTATGCGCGTGTACCGAGCGTAGAAAAGGTCGATGAAGCCTGATACGTTGAGAGACTCGATACACTCCACTAACGTGGAGCGGCATTTTTTAAACCTCTTCCGGAATCTTCTTCAGAACCCTTTGACTGTGAAAGGCGTAGACAGTAGACTCTCCTATAACTCAATCAAAAAATTATTTTACCTTCATAATACCGACCGGGGTACAGGTGTATTCCAAGCGTCATGTTTATTGAACGTCAGTCTTTTGCCCCGATATTATGAACGTTAAACGAGACATTTATCGCCATATACGAGGTGTGATCAAAAAGTAAGGTGACTTTTTGAATTTCGTGGGATACCTAGAGTCGATTTTCGTTTTCTTTTTTTTCTTATGTTGGTGCACTCGTCCCGAACATATGTTCGCAGTTTCAGCTATATAGCATTTTTTGTTTGTTTGCGAGAAGCATAAAGGTTAGAAGTGTTTTGCGTGTTCGGCGATTTTCTGTTGTCGAAAAAATTGGATCAAAGAATTTTAATGTACGTTTTAAACAGCTTTTTAATACGCCCTCGTAGGACTATTAAAACAGTGTGCCCACGAACTTTGCCCACCAGAAATATCTTCGTTATTTCAAACAATTCGAGAAAATGATTTGAATAAAAGTTATAGGATTTAGAGCAACTGATAATACAGTAATTGCAGTTTTTGTAGGTGGACGCGTAAAGAAGATACGAAGGTCACTTTCGTTTTTGTTGTACATACATGATATAGTTTAAAAATGAATGTACTTGGAATACATAGAAATTTAATATCCGATTCGCACGTCTTACATTTTTAGTGCCAACGAAGGGACTGCCGAAATCGTGCCGGGTGACGACACCGTTTTCCCCGCTAACTTGTACATATAAATGAATTCTGAATAAAATAATGATAAAGTAAATTTGTTCAATCACGATATCAAAAATTAAAAGAAGTCTACGTGACCACCCCTTCCTCCGACAGTTCTACGAAATAACAGGTAAAAGTCGAGCAGATCGCGACAATAGCAGGGAAAAGACCGCGTTTCCGCGATGGTAGCACCCAGATGGCCTCTTCGAAGCAGCGTGAACCCGGCATAAAAAGCAGAGGCACGTAGAACTCGAAAGGGAACAACTTCTCTCGTGGTCGTACAGCCGCGTCCGCAGGATATGACAACAAGATCGCTCAGACCGGTGACAGGGGTGCGTTCTGGTGCGCCGGTGTGCGTGTAACGTGCGAGGCGAGGTAACCGGCGCGCCGAGGTGGACGGGGAAGAAACCTGGAGAAGACGGTGCAAAAGACGCGAGGACGATCCAGCTCCGTGCGAACGACAGAGCAAACGAACGGATGGACAGACGGACCACCCCGTACGCCAGCGATCATGTCCCGATCACGTAAACTAGCCGCCCCCTCATCCATCATGCCTTCGTCGTACATTGTCATGTGTGACCAGACCGATCTCCTTTTTCTTCCTGTTTCTTTGTCCGATACGGCGTCCTCCTTGTTTTTCGTGCCTCCGCCTCTTTCATCCTCGCCTCCCGCCTTCCCCCTTCCGCCTCCTTCCTTCACACACCTCTTTCGTCTTCTTGTTACTATCGCGTCTTTTCCAGAGAGACGGGGTTCGCCGCAAATTGGCAGTGCAAAATAAACAAGAGACCGGCACGACGTAAACGTACCAATCAGGGGTGGTCGAGCTCTCATGCCACATAATTAGAGTCAGTATCTCTGTTATTTTTCGCAGCGCAGTTTTTCTTCCTATGCCTCTTCCCGGTGTTCTTCCTCTTCGTTACTTAGGGAACGTTTATGTTCGAGAGCTGCGATAAATGATCCGAGCGCAATGGTCAATTTGTCCGAAAACGTGGACAACATTTGTATCTTCGTTGGTCGTACGTTGTTCGATACTAGATTGCGGATTTTATTACCCTTATAGGAGGTGTGTTACCCTAACGAAAAACATTGTGTCGTACAATTGTCCACCAATTGGAAGGCGTACCTTTGAACGTGTATTCTACCGTAATGGTCATTCAAGTATGACGGCTAATGATTTAATGATACATTTCGTCTAAGAAGAATAATCCGCCGTCGCGATTTGTAATTGTACCACACACCAGAGGCGCTTCAGCTCGCTTCCATCCCCTGGGATGGACAGTACATTCCTAATTGCCGATTGATCGTGTCTGAATAACGCAATTAATCGGACGAGAATACTCCTCTGTTAATTACACAGATGAGCCGAAGGAAAATGGAAAAAGAATAGCGGAAACCTGGATGAGTTATTGCTAGAAATATTTCGTGCAAATGCTGATTTGAATTCAACAAATAATTATCGTACGAAACTGACCAATTTTCATTTAACCGACTTCGAAAAAGGAGGAGGTTACTAAATTCGAACTGTATGTGCCTTTTTTTTAAAAATTATTTTTCAAATACTTTCTTCGTCGTGAAAAGTACCATTATTCAAAATATTGTTTACGTTATGCGCTCGGACATATTTTAACTTGAAAATTAAACATTTCTTCCGGCCTAGAATATTTCCATTCTTTACGATTTTTGAAATTTCGTGGATATGAAATTGATATAATACCTCGTACAATTTTTAGTGGTGACTCTGAGCCACCACTCGAGCGCTAAGGGTTAAATATGTTGGTATCTAATCAATTACTAAACATTTAAATATTGTATGAGATATTATATCAATTTCATATCCATAAAATGAAAAAAGTCATATATTGGGTTGGCAGAAAGTAATTTCGGTATTTTAAGGTGAAATATAAGCCAATTTTTTTTATTCAAGCAATCAGAACTTCAATCAACAAAATATTTTCCAGTTTGTTCGATGAACTTCTGCCATCTTTCTGGTAGCTTCATAATTCCGCGCTTATAAAACTTCTGGTCCTTATCGACAAGAAAAATGTTTTACCATTCAAAGAGTTTTGTAAATTTCGGAATAAATGACAATCTGATGCTGCAATGTCCGGTCTATATATATATATATATATATATATATATATATATATATATATATGGTGGATGTCACATCACTTCCCAACCAAGCTCCAATAATTTTTTACATATTATCAAAGATGTGTGTGGCAAACCACAATGGTAAAACATTCGCTGATGACGAGGACCCGAAATCGCACTTGGATCAGTTTTTTGCCGATAAGGACCAGAAGATCATGAGCGCGGAATTATGAAGCCACCAGAAAGGTGGCAAAAGATCATCGAACAAAATGGAAAATATTTTATTGATTAATGTTCATTGCTTGAGTAAAAAAATTCGGTTTTATTTCACTTTAAAACACCGAAGTTACTTTCTTACCAGCCCCATAGAATGGAATTATTCTAGGTCGGAAGAAATGTTTAATTTCCGAGTTAAAATAGCTCCGACTGCAAAGAAACAGGTCTGGTTGTGTCATAGAAATTCAAATAAAATTTTATTTGAACGATACTCAACGCTGCAGGACAAGCGACATGGAGAAATACCGAGGTTCGAGTACCGATTCAGCAGCGGTCGAATGCACAACGGGTGAGAAACGAAGGGCAAAGAACGAATAAAGGAGTTTCTGGCTACGGCACGTGCGAGGGCTGCCGACCGTAAAAGAGGCGGCTTATATTATTATAACGTAGGCAGGTGGGCGAGGCACTCTATTGGCAGCGCTAACGAGGGATCGGTAATTATTACCCACGACTTAACTCCTAGATACTCGTGCAGAGATCTTTATTGTAATCATTCGCCCTGCGCCCTTTCTTCTGCCGGGGAATCTAGTTTGCGGGAATCCTATAACGCGCCCGCGGCTACCGAATTAATACGTATTATGATGGAATGCTGACGCATCCCTGTATTCAACGAGCTGCTCTCGGAATTTTGCGTTGAAACGAAAGTAACTCCTGCTACAGAAACCTCTGGGTAACCAATCTGATTAACTCTGTCAAATAGACATAAAATATGGTACAACATTATTCACCGACAACCTTTTAGTTTTACCAACTGAGCCAAATAAATGAAACCAGTGTGAAACTATTATGTATGTACTAGAAATTTAATTTATGTTATCCGTTAAATAAAAATGAACAAGTTAATAGAGTGTCTAATATTTAGGTGCGTGACTGTACCAAAGAATCAAGTAACCACTGGTAAATACATAATAAGTTATACAGAAATATAATAGTATCGAGTCCGAATATTAATGCGAGTAACTATACTTAAAGGCCGACCCTATTACACTAATTCCTAATACAATGAAAGTGTTGACCGAAGAAAAGGGACGACGACAGTCGAATAGAATGCGGTAACCAGGAAGCTCAAATATTTACGTGCATCAGGATCTTTATTGGCCACCCTGTTGTTATTCTCAAGGTCGCACACGCTTCCGAGCAGGCAGCCGGCCGTCGAAATATCAGATGATTTTCACGTTTTGATGGAGTTGTTGACCCTTGTACGGATACCTGCGTGCCGGCACGATTACACACTTTCAGCGCGTTAGTGTGAACGTGTACGTCTACCTGTCCGGTCAAGGTGGACGATCCATCATCGTGTCAACGGTGCGTTATACTAGACGAAGAAATTCGAACATTCCCCGTATCTGTGCGTCGTCGGTCGAAACATTTTTCGGCCTGGCGCAGATAAAAGAAAGAGGGAAAGACGCTTCATCGTTTCTTCTGGTGGGAACGGTGAACGTAAAATGAAATAAAAATGAAAACAGAAGAAGAAACAAAAGGCATCTGTAATTGTATCGACGATAAGGCGAATAAAGAGACAAAAGAAAAGGAAAAGCACCGTGAAAACGAGCCAGAGAATCGGTCGGAACGACGCGACGCTCGGAGCAGCGATTAAATGGCACGTAGGAAAAGTATCCTTCCATTTTCGGTTTCCGCTCAACCCAAACGGATAATCGCTTGTTTGCTACCTCCTTAAGGCCGTCGGATCTTCCTCTGTTCACCAGCGAAAGACGAGTATCTGTCGAATTAACGTAAATCCTTTTTAAATAATAAGTCCCTCGTTAAGTGTAATGAATCCTTCGGGAATAAGCAGCCGGGTCCCTGGTCCCATTGTGCGGTTAGAGTTGTTCGGATAAACGGTGCTAGTGGGGCGGAGGAAGAAGAGGCCCGGCCCGGAAAATGGGCCAGAACTTCACCGACACTCGGTGCGCCACCGTGCTTAGCCTCATTATGAGCTGGGACTTGGATATTTGGATACCCTTAATCCCTTTTTATACCTGATATAGGGGTGACAAATAATATGAAGTTGCTCGGGCGCAGAGCTGACAACTGCCAGCACCCGCTTCTCGTTCTCTGGACCTGCTATCTGATTTCGAAAGACGCGCCGCGAAAGATGATCCGCCGCTAACAAAAGGCGTCGAGGATCGACCTAACCATCGACCAGAGTTTCCACCGAGAGAGGTAAGCCGAAAGGTGCTTTTCTCATACAGGTCCACGGCAGGACGAAGGGAGAAGGCGGAAGGGCTGGTTTGCAGTCTAGTCGGTCTTGTAACGGTGCGCGACAAAAAGATGCTTCGGAGGTCCGCACAAAGGATGCACACAATTTGTCCGGATATTTGTGTTCGCCGAAAACTTTCCTTTGTCAGTTGTGCAAAATTATACCGAGATGCTAGCGGTTACCGCGAGTTGTTTCGTGTAAGGGACGGTTTGGTCGGTCTTTTTCAAGTTTTCACAAATCAGTCGATCTGTTGATTTTATGCATTTATGGCAAAAATGAGTGGGTGTAATTTAAAGCAGCAAGACCGTTCGAAAAATTTAAAAATACTGTTGCATCGTGTCCAACCTATTAAACATATTAGGAAAGAAAATAAATAAAAATTTCTACGTCGTTCCAGTTTGTTACAATTCTGATCCGCTGTCTAGTTATAATACGATTTTCCTCCATTCGGTAAGGAGAGTTCCCCCAGTGCAGGTCGCGTAGGGTTTTCCTTAAATGAATAAGAAAAAATAATGTTTTAGTCTTTAACAATATTAGAAATCCAATTAATGGAATAGAATAATCAACATTATAATGATAGTTAACTTAAATAAACGTTAAACTTTGATATATGATTTTGAGAGATCATGAACTGCTCCAAAGAGCCGCAGTTAGCCGACCACTGCCCTAGGATCACACGATATCAGAAGATCGTATATTCAATTTTGAATTGCAATCAATCTAATTCGTTAACTTCCATAAGAACCCGTGCCTCGTACAAAATCCGAGATCAGATACAGAAAAAGACACGAGACAGGCACGATATCTCCGCAAAAAGACAATCAATGACCGTTTCGCGTCTACTTTTAGCTCGGTCTCCTTCCACCGCATCGGTTGCTCCACCAGTGTCCCGAGCGTCCGCGTCGGCACGCACGCAGGATATGTCGTCCTGCGAACAGGTATACGCGAGATGGAGGAAGGAATCAAAAGAGAAAAGGGGCCGAAGGAGAGGAGAACGATAGAGACGAGCAAAAAGATGGAAAGTCGCGCGCGCGGGATGAGGCACAGAGAGAAAGTCCATGGCCGCGACCGCGATACGGCGAGCAGAGTCGGTTCGATGATCGAGCAGGGGGATCCACGGAGAGGGAGGGGCAGGGTGGATCGAGTAGGAGCGGGTCGGATCGACGATGCGAGTTTTAAGGCGGTGGCGGTCTTTGAAAGATGCCGGACGCTTTGATGTTCGCCACACGTCATCTCGCGCGTTACCTTGCTATGGCTTTTCAACCACCGAAACCGGCGAATAGCGACGCACCCTCTTCGCGTGCGTGTTGTGCGCGTATGCGTAGGCTCGCCGTTCGTCGAAGGATCGTAGCCTCGCGAGGTAGTATCACGAGCAAGAGGGTGGAACCGCGCTCAACCCCCGTTCGCTGCCACGTAACATTCGACTGTTCGCCCGAACTCTGCGCGTTCCCCTCGATCGGGCTCGCTCCCCATGTTTCCACCCCCGTCGCTCTTTTTATCGGTCTTAGACCTCCCGCCGCCCGATACAGTTTGCAAACAGCACAAAAATGCCACTCGATTATTCCCCGCCGGCGCGGCGCGGCGTGCTGCACACGAGTTGCTAAGCGGCAACCAGCGATGCGGCTTCGAGAGCGAGAACTGCCGGGTTTGGGGGTGTGAAATCATTTCGGGGCGGACACCCGCGTTGCCCGACCGAGATTCGTGCCAGAAGAAACACCACCATCGAAACAATTAGGGGAGATCTTCCGTGAACTTCGGTTGCGCTGTCGCGTACAACGGAAGATACAGTCACCCACAGTGGAAATCATACACAACGCATCGACGGATATTTTATGTTGAAAGATAAACAAGTTAAAAATCCTGACTTTTATCATTTATTTTTTATACATTGCCTGGTAAATTAATCCTTCTAACATCTTAAAGAAGCTCAGGTCGTTTGGTCCAATTTTAAAATGGTATTAGCTTTTCGAAGGTGTCTACTATGGTGGTCCTTAGCTATTGGTGTCCAAAATTTTTTTAACTTTTTTATTGCTGCAACTTCTAAAATTATGACACTTGATAAGAATAGGATATCTGCAAAATTTTAAAGTAATTGGACAAATGAAACCCGTAATGATTTGACGTTAAGTTTAGACATGTTTGTGTCCCCTTATTTTGGTAGTGTCGGCGAATACTTTTTAATAATCTTATAATCTCCTATACGTGTAATAGCAGCAGTTGTTTACGGTTTTCAATAATGTATTAAAAATCATTGAATTTTTGATATAAGGACCATCCTGTGGTGTTCACTTAATTTTGTTCCCAACAGTATATCTGTAAACATATGTTTTAACACTGAGGAATAATTAGCGAGGTGGGGGGGGGGGGCACAATACGAGTAGAATTATTTGAAATTAATTATAATGTGTCATTGTATAGTATAATATTAGGTTGGCAACCAAGTTTGCGACATCCAGTTTCTCTCAAAGTCATGTATACCAATACGAGTATTTTATATCAAATCAATTGCAAAATTTAGAACTTTCCAATGCTATACAGTTCAAAAGGAATGGTCACTGATTGATGTTGTAATGATACAATAAAAGAGCTACGAAATAAAAGGACGCGAATTTAGTTACCAGCCTAATACGTTACGAAAGAAAAACGGTAGTAGCGTGTAATTAAGTAATCAAATAGTTATAAAATGGACATTCTATATAAAAATATGTAGTTATTAGAATCGAATTCTACTCTGTCGATTTTAATCCGTTGTGGATCGTTTTAACGGGTCTCGTAGTTCTAGTATTAAATTGACTGTATTTATCAAAGACTACTTCAGTCACTTGCGAAATTTCCAGTTTCGGAGTTGGTCACCTTTGCCATACCAGGATGGTTTTCTCTTACGCCGTGATTTGCGTGACCAGTGGTCCTGACATCGTCATCCTCCCAAGACCTGCACGTTCACCGGCCGGTCATCCGTTATGGTTACCGGTCGAGTCAGTGAAATCTTTGTCCAAGACGATCCGAATGCCGATGAGACGAACATTAATGAGTATTGATGTCCTCCTCGCGATCGATCGGCCATCATGATATCCCTTAGCGGAACTTGCATCACGCGGAAATCACGTTCGGCCGCTCCGGTGATCGGACCACTGGTACAGTTATCACATCGCGAGACGTCGCGTCGGGATGCTTTGAACTCGAGGATACGGAGATTCCGTTTCCAAGACGCATCGGACGTAAAATGTTCATTATTTTTAACAGAATTAATTCAACGGGTTTCATTATTCTCTTTAAAGCAAATTGCGAAGCGAAATAACACGAAATAAAATTATGACAGTTAAAATTATATTAATTTTATAATTACAATTATAAAAATTTCCCCTCTGTAAAGGAAAAAGCTACAGTGGCTCCCATTAATTTTCGAACGCTCTAAAAAAATGATAACTTTTTTAATATTGGACTATACGATTTGAACTTTTTTCGTGAAACTAGAGCAGTTAGTTTACTACAGCATGCGAAAAGAAATTTGTTCTAAAATTGCAATCGATCGAAATTGTAAAAAAAATATTAAAAGTTGCATTTTCTAACTTTTTTATGTGAGCCTATATTGAAAATTAAAAAAAAACGTTTTGTCATTACGTGTCAATTATATATGGACTGTGACAGTTTCATCGAAATCGGTTGATGCAGGAAAAAACGATAGGCATCGAAAGATCGAAGAATCCTTAGATTTATTGCAGTTAGAGGCCGAAAATTGTGAAAATTCTTCAATTTTTACCATCTTTAAACTTTGTAGCAACAACTTTTAGAATTTTCTCTGTGTTTTATATACCTGTATTCATACATATATGTATAAACAACAAGTAACTGTAAATCTTATAGTCGATAAGGTAGAATGTAATTACCACTTAATATATCCACGATATCTGTACAATTAACCAAGCAGCGACATGCGTCTAGATTCTACGTTCAGTGACTCAGCCGTAAACATACATTCGAACAGTGAACACTTTCTTAAGAAACTCATTTGCTTTCCACATAAGTAAAATCCACTGCTACACTTATTAACCACAACTACTCTAATAACACTCTGCAAATCCAAAAAAGTTTTACGGTGTGTAGCAAACCAATTGTTGTTACTTCTGAAGAAAGTTCAAATTGTATGGTCCGATTTTAAAAAAGTATCGTCTTTCTAAGAGCGTCAGAATATTAGTGAGAGTCACTGTAGGTGAATTATATTAAATATATTTAATAATATATATTCTAAAATATATTTATTTGTACGCGGGATGTTTTTGTCTGTTTTTTGGATCGTTGATTTTGGTGTTCCGCAAATTTTTCATATAATCGAAAGTGTTCCCTGACTTCAAAAGGTTACGAACCACTGCTGCAGCTCGTCGAGCAGTGGAGAAGAAGCTAGGCGTGTGCTCTCGAAGACTTCTCACCGCTCCGAAAAATGAAGTGCTCATCGATACTCTCCTGACAAATGTCGTCATTGTACCCGGGCATCGTGGTCCCACCTTTACAATTATCGCTGATCGTTTGTTGGCGGAAAATGAAACGAGCCGGGACGCTTTCTCACCCGACGGGACACGATCGTTTTCGTCGAAGCTCGAAACGGAGCCGGTGAATGGCGGTCGGATCCCTCGACGATTCCGGATGCTCCCCGGAGGATTCGCCTACCTACGATTCGTCACCGGCGGGAAAAACTTTTTACTCAATGACGGGGAACGACCCGATTCAATGTGTATTCGACGAGAGGGTATCCATGAACGGGTACACCTGTAGCGTGTAGAACCTATACTCCGGCGAAGTAATTCCAGCCGTAATAATAAGCTTCGACCCGGAACGAACAAAGATGACGGCCCATTGACTCCGTTTTTCGTCCGGCTGAATAGAACGAGACGAATTGTGCAGCCACGATGAATCGTAGCCTCGCTTCTACCGGCGATATGAATGAATGAAGACGTTGCCGGTGTTGCTCCTGCCCAGGGAAATAATGTTGTTCAACGACCTTACGGCTGTCCATAAATTACGCCTCGCTCTCGACAGTCCACTAGTATTTTGTCGAGCATCCCGTCGCCGGTGTTTACTCACCAGCCAGCTGGAGACTCCTCGGGCACCAGCTCCGCTGGGAAGAACGGGGGAAAATATTTGACCCTCGATCGGAACCACCGATCGATCTCCAATCTTCGAACGATATTATATTTAGGGTAAATCACCAAATTATGCATGGCCTCCCTACTACGAAGGGTTAATTACATTTTTCTGAATAACACTGTATTTATACAACACCAGAAATAATTCTTCATTAGTAAAATTCAATTTCTGTATTATTCGGAGGAGTTACCTAAGACATTTGTCAATTTGTTCGTGATTCTTCGAAGAGTACAACAAGGGAAGTTAAGGGACCTGTAAATTCAAAAAATTATGAAACTTTGCGCACAAACAGAGTAAGTTATACCGATACAAGCCTATTTTTGTGACGCTTCTCGCATTAGAGAGGTGAAATCAGCCCATCAAAGATTTTCTACGACTCGGATCATGATTTGTAAGCCTAATTTGGCTTAATTTTGCCTACAAATCATCATCCGATTCACTGCAATAGATACGTATGAACAAATAAAAATTGAAGTATCGTTAATACTATTATTTTTTCTTAAACGCTTAAAAGAAATTGTTAAGTCAACTAACCCCATCAGATATATCAACTAACCCCGCAACCGGGGTTTGTTGACTTATTGCTCTCGCTAATATAAATTTGATTAAAACTACAACCAGGTTCGATCAAAGCGATTTTCAAAATTAAATCTGTATACCCAAGTCAATGTGCAAACTTTTGGTGTACAACAAGTCAGCAAAATACTAATAATGGTTCATTGGTAAAAATTAAGTATGTTAAAAGTTAGTCAACTAGCCCCGGCCTCCCTTACCCAGAAACCCCCAGTTGTGGATCACGTAACTTACTGCGGGGATGAAAGTCACAACGTTTAACAGCCCGCGACGAAAACATGGTCGCACACCCCAATATTGATAACTACCCAATTGTACAGCCTCCGGAGGTTCGTTTCTGATGTAATCAGGGAATACGCTGTGGGTGCTACTAATTGTAATCGTGTAACGGGCCTGTAGGCCGGAGGGGCGACGGGCATCGCAAAGAATTGATTCTGGTTACGTTAATATAATCAGAAATTCAGGACCGTTCGTCCCCATCCTTATAAAATATGTACCGCAAGAGACGTCTGTTCTGCCGGCTTATTTATTTGCCGTTCCTCGTACGATTCCGGAAATTCAATGATCTGGGAGGTTATCCAAAAAACCACGTTTTTCTTTTAACGAAACGCAAACTATTTCGAATTTTACCAAGCTATTTTTTTTATCGAAATTATGATCTATTACAATTAAATGTGGAACATAGAATATCATTCAAACGTGCGCCCTGACTCCAGTCATTAATTCGAAAATATTGAAATTTTCAATGACACTTCGACATGTTGTTGGAGTTACTTCACGAGTTGTTACTTCACAACTCGAAAGTTGCACGCATTCAACGATCCTGGTCAAAACACTGGTTACCGAAGAAAGTAGAGTCGAGGCATATCCAGTTATTAACTCTTTGGGCTCGACCCTTCGATTGAATATTTTAACAGTATAATTTCCGACACGAATACTTATATATAATACGAATCTAACTGAATGGATCTTACGTACCAAATTGATCGACATTCGCGCGCACAGTACATAGTTCATCCCAGCGCTAGTTAATATTCGCCCGGTTCATCACCGTGCATAAAAATAGAAATGCGAGCGGTTACGGACCAGGATCTGACCGAGTACAGCGTAAGATGAATGCGTACGTGTGCGTGTGCCGAGGCGACGCGGAGATACAAACGTTAGTTGTAGCGCTGAAACGTTACGCCACTGACGAACGCATTGTGCCACCGTGGCGTGTAAACGAGTCACGCTGCGTCACGTTTCGGCCCGCTACCGCCACAGCCCTTCTCCTTTTGTCCGTGCACCCCGCCGCTTTTCAACCCCGGCCCGAATTACGTTACGCCAGTTTACTAGCGGCCAGTTTATATTCGAGGTTTATGGCGAACCTCGGCGAGACACACGTGAATAGCGTTTTAATCGAATCGCCGTGGAGCCGCGTAATGATATTTGCTTCCAACCTTTGGCGAGCTGGTTCCGGCTCAGGAAGATTCTTTTTCGACTATCGTGCTACTCGTCTGAGGGAACTGATGCGGTTATGGCAGGTTAGCTTCAGACATTGTTCTATCGTTTCTAGCAATTTTGATATTCCATCCAACGAGCGGTGGGCCAGAAGCGCAAATAGATGAACAAAATTCATACCTCTGTTAATTCTATATATGTATTATCATTAGAAACGGAGAGGTTAGGGGTTTCCGAGATCGTAAGACAAAAACATGAGTGGTCGACTCGGGAAAATGGATGTTCGACAAGAGAATTGCTGACACGGGGCCTTGTCAACATCCCGGTCAAGGATTGGGAGGAAGAGGCTCCTCTGCCTCGGACGTGCGGTTTTTGTTTGGTCGCTCTTACTTTTCCGCGAGTCTATAAAGAAAAAAAGGGGGTTTCTCTGAGATCGCACCGTGGGGTATTTGGCCCGAAAAGTCGGAAAAACTATTTTAGCGTTACTTATGGGCTCAAGCTCATAATATAGTAGGTTGTTGAATTCGTCTTAACGTCAGCTATAACATTATGAAATCAAAAATGTGTTTTGACGTATAAAAAATCGAAATGATTTTTATTATCTGTCGAAAAAAATTTGTTGCCAAATTTTATATATAGAAGTTTGTAGGTGTTTAAATAATGTTCAATTCTTTCGTTCGAGACATTTTTTCCTCAGGTTACCGGAAACCCTCGAAAAATCGTGATAACGGAGTGCTTCCACCGAAAAGATGGGAAAAATTATTTTTGCATGTAAATTACGTTGAGACGATGTAAGTTATTATTTTAATACTAGGTATGTAGATATATTCTAAGAAATTTTTTAATTCTTACTATCAATTTTCATGAGAAAATACGTGCTGCGACTGTTGATGCTCATTTCTACTTAAATTAGTTATAAATCTTCAATCTGTGCAAATCTGGAACTAATTCTTTTTGCACTATGTACACAAAACTTTTTCGAATGTAACGATACCGTAAAGAGCACGGGATAATACTCAATAGTATAATAAAATCAATGAAGTTTTATGATCGTCAAAAAACTTGGTCGATTACGTTAAAATATTAATAACTATAATAATTTAGACGATAGCGGAATGAAATCTGAGCGAATGTGATCTGTATACCAACTTGAAAAGCTTCTGCAATGTATGAATTTACGCAATTTCCTTGAAACACTTGAAAATCGCTAATGAATGAACGCTGTTTCAGAGACTGTTTAAGAACGCAAAGCGTGCTATAAAATCTGTTGGCTTTCGATGAAGTGGAGTACGTCACGGGTGTACAAATCAGAAAATCAATACCGAAGCCTTATTTTTCAGAGCTATAACTACGTCGGACAGAAAAAATCGGCTTTTTACGTTTTTACGACTTTTCGGACCTAATACCCCAACGGTAAAAAACAAATGTAATGGGGTTAAGTTGCACGTATTACGTGTTTGCTAGAAGAAGAAACTAGCCTTATAGGGAATGTTTCGATCTTCGAAATTGAACTTTGCTAGTGCACAACGAATGCGATATTACGCAATTAATGTTTTATGGATATACCGTTGGAAGTAAATAGCTACAGAGTGCGTCTATCGAGCGACTACTGTTTATGGTACGGAACAAACTTTTCTGAGCCACGTCTCGCAATGGAATCAAATCAGCGTCACAAGAAGCGCAAAGTAGCGTAATTCGTAGAGAGATATTGGCGATACGTGCATCGGAAAGATTTGGCACAAGAGGCGAGCTACAGGGGAAATCAACCGTAGCAAAATACTAAGATCTGAATTGCTAGATCCGAAGTACTTTGACGCGAAGAGCGTCCGCGTTATTAGACTCGTTCCATTATCCGCGGAGCGGACATTGCTCCGCGGAGGGACGCAGTATCCATACGACGAGAGATCGGGAGCGCACAGTGGCAAAAGAGTCGGCGATCTCGCAGTAACATCAAAGACAACGGTGAGCGGTGGGTCTACGAATAGGAGGAGCGAAGTAAAAGTGAGCAACATCGCGCGGTTGAAAAGGCTGCGGCTTCCCTTTCACCGGCACGGTACAAAACGAGACGGAGGGCCACGATATCGGGCCAGCGACGGGCTGTAGAGAGCCAACGCAATCAATCAGTTTCATAGGAGCACGGAGGCCGGCCACGTTAATGCTAGCGATGGGACCAAGCGAGTCGCAAGCAATTCCGAGATATGACAGCAAAGTTCGAATCTTTAAGAGCACGTTTCTAGGTGTTTGGTAGAGTAATCAGCTATTTAATTTAGGATTTTTTTTTAGAAAAACCATTAATTTTTTTGTATTAAGACTTTCCACGAATACCTACGGGTATTGGAAGTGCATAAGTTATTTTGTAAGTAAAACTAATCATACTTACATAAGTTATATATCTTTTTTATCGAGTGTATTTTGGAAAGTACTTGTTAAGTGTTACAACGATTCAGGTCCTTCTGCTGGTCCAGAACAAAAAGTTGGGAAGTACTTACAGTAATCGGTGTGAATGTGACCGTGGTCCGACGAAAATAAACTCAAAATCTTAAGATTTTAGAGAAAGTAAAAGGCTGAGTAAAGGTTTAATTTATAATAAGATGTAGTACACTCTCTTCGACGCCGCGTCAGGTGCTCAAGACGGCAAAGCATTCGAGTACAAAGAGCGAACCGAATTCGAGGGTCGAGGAGTTGAAAACTCCCGAAATATTCGCACATGCCTATTCATAACTTAATGGGGTTGACAAGTCACCGACGAGGATGATGGACTGCGTTGGATCGAGGGAGTGCACGCAACCCCTACGCGGGGTTCAAAACGAATTCGCCACGGGCAGCTGTAGTGGCGCGACTCCTCTCGCCTTGCAGCTTATTTTCTACCTCCTTATTTTCAGGGATGGGGGAATCAACTCTCCCGTCATCGTAATCGGTTTTTCTATCGCATCGCACGACTATACGACGGTCTCTTTTTGTACATGCGTGTATTACACGAGCTCTATTCCTGTCCCGAATTATACACGCCTAACCCCTCAAGTGGTTTGAAAACGGGGACCACTTTATTATGCTACCAAAGTTTCATTCATACTCGTTTCAATTCGTCACGGATTCTTAATGTCATTTCAAGTTAAAACACAGTTATGAATAAATTGTGGATACTTGTGTACATATAGATCTTCACAGACCAATTTGCAGATACTGAGATTACGATAAAACTGTATATTAAATTTTTTACAAACATTATCGATACTCGGAGAAGAAAGAAGCCTGACTCGACTTTGTACAACTTGTCGTTATATGTTTCATCCAATTTGCAATAAAGATATGATCACGTCGGGAATATTCCTAGGGACAAACGCTGAATTAGACTGTACTAAAGTCACAGATGAGATACTATTAAAGACTGCCAGCCCCTGTGCTATTCAGCGATACAGTAAAGTCGGGTTTACTGTCCAGAGTCAACACCGGGTTCTAAGTCCAGTGCCTACTCATTCCACTGGCGGCCGACGCCGCGCCGCGCCGAAGGCGGCGATGATTGAAATCGGCTCGGGTATATCGGTGTAAACACCACACATTGACTCGAATGAATCGAAATGTTCAACTTTCTTAATTTTCATTATTTTTTTTATGAAATTTCACTATCACAATTGTATTTAGTGGTTAAATCGACACTTCGAGTTTCGGTCGCAAGGAAGGACAGCGTATGGGAAAGAAAGAGACACTCATTCTGTCCTTCTCTATGTTTGGCTTCTACTTTGAATTTTATTCTGTCCTTCTCTATGTTCGGCTTCTACTTTGAATTTTATTCTGTCCTTCTCTATGTTCGGACTCTCCTTTGAAGTAACAAAAATACGATCGCAACACCAGGATTACTGTTCGCCAAAAATACGGCTGTTGGACAGTAAACCCGACTTTACTGTACCAGTAGGTGGGCGCAGGTGGGCACGGGGATAACGTAGAACTTACAGTGATCTGAAATACCGCATCTCTAAAAGTTCCACCACCGACGAGAATAGTATCAAAATAGTGTCAAAACATCGTCTGAAATATGGCGGAGAATATAACATTTAATAATAATCTATATGGTTTCGTGATGATTCGCCTTTTCACCGATGCGTCGCGACGAGAATCTCCTCAGTGGTCTTCCGCACCGACGAAAGACTGTCGGTAGCCTTCTGTTTCTCTGGCTGGAGCTAGAATATATCTTAGAGGGCGTAAGAGAACACCGAAATATTCGGGTGACACGAACTCCCATATGGATGGACGTTTTTAGCAGTCTCTTGTTGGTGCTAAAGTCTATAAAAGCGTTGTAAAAGTCGATAAAACATGTTTTAAATGATTGAGTTTATACCAGAGATGAAATTAAAAGCGATTCACGCCCGCAGTTTCGGCACCGACGAGATATAAGGAAATGCCAGTTGGCCCTTTTTTTGTGTCATTTCCTGTATTATCAACTCGGTGCTTGGAACCACAGACAGGTTCTCGTCGGTGGTGCTGACACCTAGCCTTATGGAACTACGTGAAACCTGAATATTTCGGTGTACTCTTACGCCCTCTAGGCTATATTCTGACTGGAGTGAGAAACAGAAGGCCACCGACGGCATTTCGTCGGTGCAGAAGACCACTGAGGAGAGATTTTTGTCGCGACGCGTCGGTGAGAAGGCGAATCATCACGAAACCATATCGATCACACCGACTAGATACCGTTAAGGGAGTAGACTCGACGAGTTGTGGGGTACACCGAACACCGCTAGACGCATGTACGTACACGAGAATTGCAAGGGTCCGGGATTTGCAGAATAGCGTCTCGCTAATGCATATTGGGGACCTCTCCATAATCGCAATCGCTAGATAAAAGATGCATCTAGCGCGCTTACTATCCCAGAAAGCCTAATTTTGCGTTTTTTAGGCGATATTGGCATTATTCGACATAATTTAGCGGAGCCGCGAGAAGAAATGCTGGCGCGACATTGCTGCATTTTCATTTGTTCCAGTGTTAATTCCGAGGCCCGAGGAATGCAATTCCGAGAGTTTAATTTCTTTATTAAAAAGGCAACGTATGTATCTTTTTATATTTTTATTCTATCGAATTAAAAAACCGACGTTTCATAACGAACAACAGAAGGTATCAAACAAACGACAATAACAACGTTTTAACCATGCACACATTACTACTCGTACATTCATTGGGCTGCACACATCGACCATACGGCATACGTGGCATACCGCCAACAACACGTTTGAAGCATTATTGGACACAATACACAGAATCTGCTCTTTTTTTTATTTGAAAATCGTCTAACACACCTTGAACTAACTTTTAGAGATATTCGCTCGCGTGATGTGCCTCGGTATCTTTTACTCCCAATGTTCGGATTTGAATATTATTATTCTCATTAACAAGTCAAACGTTGATAGCAAAATAATTTACACTGTGACGCGTGCGCAATTCTTCAGACTTTCCAAAAATTCTTCTTTTTTATTTCTAGCATTTTCAGCGACTGGTCTTCTCATACTTTCTCATTGTAGAGAATCTCTCAAACTATTCTATCCTTCAAACTTGTTTTTGCAGTTACATAAGTGCATAGTATTACGTCTACATGTAAACGCAACATTATTCCATTCTTGTTATCTTCAAGTATATTTCACCTTTCGATTGTAAGTTAAACGAGCGTCTATTAAATTCATACGGAATCGAAGTTTTTTCGCAGACGTCCACTTTGTGATTTCGGAGTATTTTCATCAGTCCAAGCTTGGCTTCCAAATCGGCAAAACGAGAAGCTGTAAAATACATATTCCAAAATGATAGCTGTAAATATACATTAACATACTACAAATGAATTTATAATTGAAATTTGTGGTCCCAGAATTTGGAGCCTCGAAAATTCTTATATAACTATATAAATAACACTATCCAACAGCCAAAAATTATTCCGATTCGCACTATGCGATTCTTATAGAGTTTTTCGCACTGATTCCGAATCTGCCCTAAATTTTTCTCCTAGACGTACAGTTTTTGAGAAAATTGAGTTTAGAAAATAGACATCTTTTTCAACTTTGAACAGATATTGTGATGTTATTATATAAGATATTAAATTGTTCTTTACAGCAAAAGATTCTGTAGACTTTCCCGAATACAGTGATATCCAATATTAATACGTTCCGATTGTTTACACATGTTTAAACAATGATTAAAGACCGAGAGACACCACGTAAGTTAAGTAGAACTATTTTTATATGGAAATATCGCTAGAACGAATAATCATATTCGTTTTAACAACTTGTATGCGATATGTATTGTTAAATCAGGGACTTAATACCGGTTAAATTTTCATACCGGTATTATGCCAAGAGACTGCACCGAATCCGAAATAATACCGAAATGGATGAAAACCGAAACCGTTATCGAAACGTAACCGAAATCGTTAAAATACCGGTATTTTCCGGTTTTTCCAATGCAAAGGATGTCCCAAATAAAAAGGAACTGCGTGCCACTTACCCCAGAACCCTCAAGAAACACAGTCACTTCTAAATTAGTTAAGTATACACAAAATAAATACGTGCCGTCGTAAAACTCTTCGTGCAAAGGAACAAGCGCAAATCCTAATTCAGGTAAACTATCCACCGACGACGTATCTACCGTGACCGTCATAAAACATTAAGCCAAAGATCTGCCAGATGTACATCCCAATTAAATGAATTTTAAACATATTTATAACATATAATATTAACTAAATTTGAGTACCTCCTTTATGACCGTGAAGCAGTTAATGTATTCTGTACATTGGAAAAACCGAAATTATTACCGGTAAATATATGCAAGCATATCGGCATTTTCATATACCAGTATGTTACGTACCGGTAGAAGTCCCTGCGTTAAATACAGTATCTGCACGTGTCCCGATAATATTCTTTATTAGATGTAAATGAACACGAATTTAAATACGTTTAAAATAGTTGAAAATAGACAACTCAGTTTGCCTTAATAATCTATTAGTATATTCAGTGAACCACGAAAGTATTTGAACGCACTTTAAAACAGTACATATAAATTTTTTATAATTGTACAAAATAACCTGTTGTTTTGTAAGCAATTCGAATCATTGGTTTACTAAATGATCTGCAAAAAAGATTTTCCAAAAATTACAATTTGCAACGTTGCACGCAAATATAAAAGAAGCATTTTTTTAAACTTTTTTATTTTTGCCCTTAATGAAAATTTAAAATATATGTTTTGTAGGTCAATGTTAGTTAAACACGTGCTGTAAAATTCTACAAAATCGATTAACATACCTAACAGCTACAGGTGGTTAAATGTGGTGGAAATCATAGTTTTTCGCGACTTTTGATCACTTTCTGCTTAAAATCCACAGATTCTTACATCTTTCGATGCGTGTCGTTTTTTTCTGCGTCAACCGATTTCGATGAAATTTTCAACATGTGTATAACTAACATACATCTATAAAAGGCATATTTTAAATATTCCTTACGAGGTCTAACAAAAAAGTTATAAATGATGCCTTTTTTACTTTCTCATGTAATTCCTAGCAATAGCAATTTTTGCAAAATCTTTTTTGGATGTCATTTGGTAAATCAATTCTTCTAATTGCTCAAAAATAGTCAGGTCGCATGATCCGATCAAAAAAAAGTTATACTGGTTTAAAGTGCGTTCAAATACTTTCGTGGTTCACTGTGTAACTTAAAAAATTTAAACCGTGTTCAAGTATCATAATGATATCACATGATTGCATAAGTTCGTGCCCGATTTGAAAATAAAATTCAATGGTAAAATTTTAAACGATACAGCATTATTAATCAATTATATAGTCACCATTCGTTTCTACGATTAGAAAAGAAAGATGGCTGTATCATTTTTTTACACCCCGCCGTGCAGTACAGTTTGCGAAATCTATGAAAAACGGGCATGAACTTATGCAATCATTTACTCCATAATATCACAATTTTCATCTGAAACATTTTTTCGCAATTTTACTGTTTCCGGAAATAATCACACGTGGACTTTCCAAACGGACATACCGAATACAATATGTATACACTACCGGCCAAAAATTTGGAATCGTTTGCTGATTTTTTTAAAAATCGAATATTTCGATAAACTTTGAAATGATCCATCTTTGTAACAACAAAAATTAATTAGTTGAATAATATTTCTTAACAGATTTCAGCATTTTCTTACGTCCATAATGCTCTTGTACGTTTATAAACCCAATGTGAGGCACTGTTCGGAATGCACTTTTCTAAAGGGACATCTTTGCCAACTGCTACAAGACGCATGGAAAAATATCAAATTAGAAACGTTTGAAAAACCAATTGTCAGAATGCCCTGAATATGTCGGGCTGTTATTAAAAATAAAGGCGGTTTTCTAATGAATGAGCAATTTGAAGAAAAATGCGCATTCCTTGATAAAAAAAAATAATACAATATGTAAACCATACTGCTCGTAAGTTTGTTGTCAAGTTGATCTTCCTTGGTTGTTCTAAAGGCATTCGGTTCTTATAAACCTTCTGTTTCTCTGAATTTACGCCATTATTTCAAAGTTTTGGCCGGTAGTGTACATGTATATGTAACATGCTGATGAGTTCACCTTTGAATACTTTGTCCAAGTATTTCATCTCTTTTAGAGAGTCAACCGTGAAGGTGTCGCCGTACTTATCATGATACGCCTCAATTTCTTTATGCCTCTGTCTCGTGTATCGTGATTCTGAGCTACCTCATAAAGTGTCCAGCTTATACTAGCGGAGGTTACCTCAAATCCGGCCGCGAAGAAACCGAAAGCTAGAGCTGTTTTGTCCTTGATTGATCTTCGTTGATCGTTCAGACCGCTTGGTTTTTCGAAGGACCACCTTCCAGACTGGGAAGGACTAATTGAATGAATAACTAGGTAAAAACTTGACTTTATATTGCCGATGAGAAGGCTAGCTGGCCACCCGACAACTATCCAATTCCGGTGTTCGCGATGCTCGAGGTGGTGCGGTGCAGCTAGTTCTGGTTCTAAAAAACTGAGTGAACCTTGCCGAAGGTCCGGTTCTCCCTTCCCTTACATGCCCAATTTCCCTTTCCTTGGGAAATTGAGGGCGGAGGAAGCCGAGAACGAGGACTCGGACTGGCTCCGGATTCGCAAGGCCGTTAGGAGATGCAACGCAATTGCAAGATGGGGGCGAGGGTAGCAGACGTCCGCGTAGCGGCTCACGTGTCCCAAAACCGTTGTCCAAGGCTGGAAAAACACCACAACTGGCAGCTATAAAACGCCAAGGGAAAATCCGCACAACCGAGGCTAGGCGAGGGACGGAAGGTTGATGGCGAAGCAGTAAAGATGCTAAAAACGTAGACAATGTAGTCCCTATGACCTGCGTACGGACTGTAACCCTTAGCGGAATTACGGTGACAGGCCCAAACCGTAGCCAGATGCAGCCCCGTACCGGTCCCGAAACGCAACGCCATCGTAACGCTACCTGAGCGCTGGCCGCTACAAGAGCAGTAATCAATATAATGTAGTAATATTGGATATCACTGTATTCGGGAAAGTCTACAGAATCTTTTGCTGTAAAGATCAATTCATTGTCTTATATAATAACATCACAATATTTGTTTAAAGTTGAAAAATAGTTTTTTTTTTCAAAGTCATGTTTCTCAAAAACTGTACGTGTAGGAAAAAAATGAAGGGCAGATTCGGAATCAGCGAAAGAAACTCTATATGAGACACCCAACAGTTATAGCGAAACAAATTTGGTGTTGGACAGTGTAATTATCCAATGATTTGTAATACGTACGGATACTTACTCGATACAAGCTGTAGTTGTGCGAAAACCGTGTGTCGGTGCTGAAGCTCGTTTTATATACTCATATTCATTACATGCACCAATATGAATTACCAGACTGCGGTTATTCACAACAGAACGTTCTTACCACATAGTTCTAACTTCTTCTACAAAAACATTTTCGATTTTGCATTTATTGCACAATGTATAATATATGCACTGCATATTTAAATTTAAAAACATATGCAATATACAGGGTGAATCACGAATCGTGATCAGTAGAGATTACTCTGTTATTAGCTGTCCGATCGAAAATGTTTTGATCGCATATACATGGGTTTCAAAACAACTTCCACGTGACTATAGCAAATTTTTTGAAAAAAAAATTAAAAATGCAATTTTTAGCAATCATTTTTGCAATTCTTTACATGTTACGATGAAATCCGCTAACAAATAAGCGTAAAAAATTATAGGTGTATTTGCAAAAAATTGAAGGTGACCTTGAAAATTCATAAAAAAGAGTTGACGAAAAATTTGATTTAATCACGTGAAAGCTCTCTAGGAACGATACTATACCTGATAAAAACATTTTCGATCGGACAGCTAATAACAGAGTAATACCTACTGATCACGATTCGTGATTCACCCTGTATAATGTATATGTCTTTAAATTTAGATATGCAGTGCATATATTACACATCGTGCAATGAATGCAAAATCGAAAATGTTTTTGCAGAACCTACTAATCATGACAAACTTGTTTTTCTTCGGTTTCATTGTTTATCTGTATTTTGTAATAACTTTTTGTTTTGAATAACCGCAGTCTAGTCATTTATATTTGTGCATGTAATGAATATGGGTATATAAAACGAGCTTCAGCACCGGCACACGGTTGTCGCGCAACTGCAGTTTGTAATAATCAAGTAAGTCTCTGCACGTATTACAAAACATTGGATAAGTATGTACAAAGTGGTTCGGTTCTCGGATTTTGATGGAATTTAAATATTTTATGCAGCTAGATATTTTATGCATTTTTGTTGCTTTTTGCGAATCTATTGATACCAGCCAGGGCTGCGAGCAGCACGAGTGGCCGGCGAAGGTGTGTTAGCCTGGGAATATGGTCTGAATTTGTTAGTTAAAGTTACGCGGACGGACCTAATGCGAGATTAGGGAGCCGCTAGGATTGTTAGTGGGCCTCGTAACAAGTATAATTTAATTGATACAAACCGAGCGGCAAGATTGTATCGTTTGGGAACGTTCAATTACACGACTAGGATTTGGGGCGATAATTGTGGGTTTTATGATTTGCACAAATTACCAAAGAACGCAAATATGTTCTCGTTATAAGAAAAGTATTACAATTGGAATTGTCGCGAAAGGATTCAATTGAAAGCGTAAAGAAGTGAACTACTATTACTTAAGAGATGCGCGGTGTTGACGCACTAACAATGCGGGGGTCTGGGAGAAACTTTATAACTGCCTAATAGATTTTATACCGGACTCGCGGAATATATACGGTTAACATTGATACGAAGAGGAACTTCAGCCCGATCTCACTAGAAGTTGACACTACGAGATGCAGCACAACGCGACATGTTTTGTGACTACGGAAGTACTAGCCCACGAGGATAGAAATGCAAGGACTTATATACGCCTGCAATGACGGGTGGTATTTGTCAGAACCCTTGTAACGAACGGATGGTACTTGTCAGTACCTCTGAGTCACAATTGTATTTTATCAACGTCCAGTTGGTCATGCGTATGTTTTGGTTTTAAACTAAACAGATATGCGGATTTATTTAGGATGGTTCTGTGCGTTTATCTATGACGGTTCCTGTCAGAGATGATTTTGAACATCTGTCCGTCATCCGTAACACTATCGAAACAACGAGCCCGGCTATTATATGTATAGTAAAAAAGTTACTTAAAATGTTAAAAAATCTATAACATATTTAAATTTAATCGAGATCGTCAAACGGAACCACGTTGTAAATAAATACCAAACATTATTATGTATACCATATAATTAACAGATTTACAGCGCAGTGAAAGGTAATTGAGTTTGACCTGAAGTGGTAGTATTAATTCTGAGTCTCTTATAACGCAGAACGAATTAATCGCATGATAGGCAGAGTTGTGTTGAATAGCAAAATTGAATTATTTCACAAATTATAAATACAACGTAATTCAATTACTGTAGGATATTTCGAATAAGGGAACGTCGGGGGTGGGCAGCGTGCGGCTCGACAGCGCGATGCGTACCCTCCAGGGAAAACCCAGAGCACCTAGGGGTGCAGGTTGCGAACACGCTGGCAACAAGGTGTCCTTAGTACTAGAATTATCTGAGCAGTCACTGTTCCAGTGACGCTCGGGGCTCGGAGTGTTCAGTACTTAGAGTTCACTAATAAATCGCACTATTGGCGGACGGTTTCACCGTTAATAGTTGTATTTGAACGCACACCAGTCATCCTTTTCCATAGCGTATATTTATATGTATACAGGGCGTCTCAAAATTCCTTCAACATCCGGAAAAGGGAAATTCCTCAGATCATTTGAAGCGACATTTTCCTCTGCAAAAATGGCGTCCGCGGCTTTGTTAAGGAGTTATTAATGAAAAACCAATCAGAGCTCGAGCGAGACTCGTGTTGGCCCGGCGCGCCTACTGTCGATTGGCCGAATGTGCCGACACCCGTCTGGCCGTACATTGTTATCAGAAATTAGTTAGCAGTAAAAAACAATAAGTTTTTTTGCGCATAAATCGAAAATACTTAGCCGAACAACGGGTACACGCATACAGAAAATTTGTGGGGAATGTTGACCTTGAAAACATGTCACTTTCCCAGTTTTATTTCAAGTAAAATCTATCTTTCTAAAAATTTTCATAATCTAGTTTAATTAGTTACAAACAATATTTGGTAGTAAAACAGCAGGAACGACCTTTCACAGACAAATTCGACATCAGCTATTGTTCAACCGACTAAAATCAATTTTTCAGGAGTTTGCAGATCCTAATATTTAACTGCTAGCTTAGCAGTAGCGGAAACAATGGCGAGTTACTTGGAACTTTTCTGTGGCGTGGTTGCTTTACTTATCGCCTCCTATTATTACTGGACCTGCTACTATGATTTCTGGAGAAAACGTGGCGTAGCAGGACCAAAACCTCACCCATTTTTCTGCAATCTCTGGAAACTAACTCTTGCAAGAATAGGTATTGCAGATGTGGTAATAGACGTTTATAAGAAATACAAACATGAACCTGTGGTTGGATTGTTCGAAGGCCTAAGACCTATTCTCGTTGTACATGATCCAGATATTATAAAAAAAATCTTGATCAGGGACTTTTCCTCCTTTAAAGAACGGTCACATACGGTTCACGAACGGGTATGTGTAAAACCAGAGAAATCTAAATGAAATTTTATTTAATTATTAAATTGAAGTATACTCTCAACGTTATATTTCATATCTTTTTACTGAACTCTAGCATTTTAATCAGTCATTCGTTTACCCTTCAAATTCATGAGAATGGTTCAAATCATCTTGCAGTGTTAAAAATATAATTTATAATAAATACACTCTGTATAGATACACGAACCTACTAATACCAGAAGTTCCGCCGTGAATAACACTGTCAAACGTTATGTAACCATTTTTATGTTGTGGCAAACAAAAAATGATTCCGAAACTGTTCATTCTAATTCTGTAAATGCTAAATGCAAATTTGGAAACCCTATCTGTTTCAGCACCCATAACTTTTAAGAAATTTAAATGATGATTAAATTATCATTCGGTATTGTCAATCGAAGAAAGTAACTATAACTAAAATTGAATAAAATTCAAATTCAGATTCCGAAACTGTTACTTCTAATTCTGTCAGTGTTGTAGACGAATTTAAAAACCATAGTTTTTTCAGCATCATTAACTTTCACGAAATTCGGATGAAGATTAAATTACCATTTGATAATATAATAATTAAAATTCAATGAAATTAAAATTTCGATTCCGAAACTACTACTTCTAATGTTGTAAATGCTGAACACGAATTTGAAAACCATACTTTTCAGTATCCTTAAGTTTCAAAAAATTTGAATGACGATTAAATTATCATTTGGTAATGCCAATAAAATAAAGTAACTACAGTTAAAATTTAATGTAATAATATCGAATAAGATGTCGCGGTACTGCAATTCTTGCTGCTGGAGCATAGCAATACATTTAATACAAAATAATTATAATAGTATCTACTAGTAATGCTACTTCTACAGTGTGTTAACTGAACAATATGTACCTAACAAAATTATTTCCTAAAATGTTGACAGACTGAACCCATGTCGCTAAATTTATTTACATTGGACGCAACCAGATGGCGAGCGCTAAGACCGAAAATAACTCCTATATTTACAGCAAGTCAACTAAGAGACATGTTTACTCTTATGGTTGAATGTTCAAAAAACTTAGACGGATATTTACATGATGCAGTGGAAACAGGAGAACCAGTCGAAGTTCGCGAATTACTTTCGAAATTTTCGGTTGATGTGATGGGTAGTTGCGGCTTCGGAATTAATATGAACACTGCGACGGAATATGTAAGCGAGTTTCGTCGAATGAGCAAGCGTATTTTTCAATCGTCCACTGAAAACGCTTTACGATTAAAAATGAGTCTGTTCTGGCCGGAATTGTACAATTTACTTGGATATATAGTGCCTGAAAAGACGTTAACCCGATTCTTTACGAAAATTGTCCTGACCATGATGAAGCATAGGAAGGAGCAGGGCATCTATAGACCGGATTTCATTAACATGCTCATGGAATTTAAACAACATCCAGAATGGTTCGAAGGCATCGGTAAGTTAACTATTGTCCATAAAACTAAGCTTGTAACAGGGAGTTCCAACTTGTAGCTCGCGAACTATTCGAGGAACCTTTCCCGCTTAGGTTCTTCCGCCACGTCATCGTTATATATATATAGTAGAACACGTATACAGTAAAGTCCCATTCTAAGTCCGGCCGAGGAGACCGTTCTATATGTCAGTTCGCCAACACATTCTACTGGAGCGCATAACCCGTGAAGGGCCCAGAAGCTCAAGCTGCCTCGATCGCCGAGTAGTGTAAACATGCCAAGAAATTCGATACCAGATTGGGTATATGGGCGTGAACCCACTATTAATCCAATTACAAAACTTTATTTTTCATTATTTTTTTATGGGTCGTTCAAACGGGCTGCAGTTCCGTAAATTTTCAAAATTCTAGTCTAATTCTTTGAGAACAGAATTTTCGAGATTTTAAGTTGTTTACGTAAAAGTATGCTATATATAGCATATGTTAAATATATGATAAATTATAAATTATGCTTCACATGTACAGTACATATGAGTAAAGTTGCATCTGTTTTGGTGTCATTTTAATCAGAAAATCATTATCTCACAGGATACGTTATTTTTTGTTGCGCCTTCTCCGCGCGGTCCGTGTTTACATGCTGTCCTGTTCTACGTTCGGTGCAGTCGACGAGGCCCCAAAAAATTAGTATCCTGTTTCGATTTATGTCACAACACAGAACCGAGAGTTGACTTAGAATGCTACTTTACTGTACTTTTCGATGCGACAGTTCTATGAAATAATAGTCTAATAGAATCTTGTTTACAGTTAACGTACTTCATAACGGACCAACAATTTTAAATTATCATTTTCAGAGTTAACGGACACATTGCTTACTGCTCAAGCTTTCACTTTCTTAGCGGGCGGATTCGAAACTTCTGCAACTACTATGAGCTGGGCTCTTTATGAGCTAGCTCGGAATCACGATATACAAGACAAAGTGTATAAAGAAATTAATACGTATCATGATAAGTACGGCGATACCTTTACGGTTGACTCTCTAAAAGAGATGAAATACTTGCACAAAGTATTCAAAGGTGAACACATCAGCATGTTACATATACATATATACTACCGGCCAAAAATTTGGAATCACGGCATAAATTGAGAGAAACAGAAGGATTATAAGAACCGAATGGCTTTAGACCATCCACGGAAGATCAATTTGTCAATGAAATTACGAGCAGTATGTTTTACATATTGTATTTTTTTTTCATCAAGGAATGTGTATTTTTCTTCAAATTGCTCATTCATAAAAAAAAACCTCCTTTATTTTTAATAACAGCCCGACATATTAAGGGCACTCTGGCAATTAGTTTTTCGAACGTTTCTAATTTGATATTTTTCCATGCGTCTTGTAGTAGTTGGCAAAGGTGTCCCTTTAGAAAAGTGCATTCCGAACAGTGCCTTACATTGGGTTTATAAACGTACAAGAGCATTATGGACGTAAGAAAATGCTGAAATCCGATAAGATATATTATTCGACTAGTTAATTTTCGTTATTATAAAGATGGGTAATTTCAAAGTTTAACGAAGTATTCGATTTTTAAAAAAATCAGCAAGGGATTCAAAATTTTTGGCCGGTAGTGTATACATATTGTTTTCAGTATGTCCGTTTGAAGGAGGTATTCAAATTTAGTTAATATTATATGTTATAAATATGTTTAAAAATCATTTAATTGGGAGGTACATCTGGCAGGTCTTTGGCTTAATGTTTTATTACGATCACGGTAGATACGTCGTCGGTTGATAGTTTATCTGAATTAGGATTTGCGCTTGTTCCTTTGCACGAAGAGTTTTACGACGGCACGTATTTATTTTGTGTATACTTAACTGATTTAGAAGTGACTGTGTTTCTTGAGGGTTCTGGGGTAAGTGGCACGCAGTTCCTTTTTATTTGGGACATCCTTTGCATTGGAAAAACCGGAAAATACCGGTATTTTAACGATTTCGGTTTTCATCCATTTCGTTACTATTTCGGATTCGGTGCAGTCTCTTGGCATAAAACCGCTATGAAAATTTAACCGGTATTAAGTCCCTGATTTAACAATACATTTCGCATACAAGTTGTTAAAACGAATATGATTATTCGTTCTAGTGATATTTCCATATAAAAATAGTTTTACTTAACTTATTGTTACTTTAGTGATCTTACTGTAGAAACGAAATTTTTGCTATTTTTGTAGAAGCCTTAAGGAAATATCCTGCTGCGGCTATACTTATGCGGAGAACAACTTCTGAATACACTTTTGATACTTTGAAATTTACATTACCAAAACAGACCAATGTGTGGATTCCATATATTGCGATTCAACGAGATCCTGAAATATTCCCAGATCCTGAGAAATTCGACCCTGAAAGGTTTAACAAAGAACAAGAAGAAACTCGACAATATGCACAATACCTACCTTTTGGCGATGGACCAAGAAATTGTATTGGTATGTACAGGCATATTGCAACCATATTTCCGAAAATCTACCTTTGTTTTTTAATTGTTGAAAAGAAAGTTTAGTTCAGTCATACACATCGAATGTAAGGTACAGTAATATTACAACTGTTTGTATGGTATAAAAATCTAGCGATTGCATGTAAGTTAAGAGATTGTAATAAAATTTATGTGAGAGGGGAAACGAACTACAGCAATGTTCCATTCTAAGTCAATTCTCGGTTCTGTGTTGTGATATACAATGCTGGACAAAATGATAGGACATTTGATGTATTTGTATATTTCATATAACATAATAGAATATATGTACATATAACACGGCATATATATTATATTTGACCCATATTTATTGTACATGCGAAGCATAACTTTTAATTTATCATATATTTAACATATGCTATATATAGCATATTTTTACGTAAACAACTGAACATCTCGAAAATTCTGTTCTCAAAGAATTGGACTAGAATTTTACAAATTAACGGAGTTACAGCCCGTTGAAGTCTTTCATAAGACTCATTTGGATCAGAATAATGTGACAAATATCTTGAGGAAGGTTATATAAGAAGAAAGTTGTAAATAAAAGGGTTAGCATCGCATTGGTAATTTAAACAATACAATAAGTGTTGAATTTTTGTCGACCGTTGCGGTCGCTGTTTTTTTTTCTTTTTTACTCGCTATTCTCTTCCATGTACTAAAGTTATTCCATATCGTCAATTGAACCACTAAATACAGTTGAAATTATATCGTGTTTCGTGTCATTTTAATCAGAAAAATGCCACAAATACGTTAGTGAAAGTCCCATAAAAAAATAATGAAAAATAAATAAGTTTTGTAATTGGATTAGTAGTGTTCACATCGATATACCCGAGCTGGTATCGGATTTCGCGGCATGTTTACACTGCTCGGCGACCGAGGCAGTTTGGTCTTCTCCGGCCCCGAGCGGGGTATGCCCCCCAGTGGAATGGGTAGGCGAAGTGACACAGAGTGGTCTCCTCCGCTGGAACTTAGAATGGGACATTACTGTACTAAATTATTGTACTAATGTAATTTGTATTATAAAATATTCAATAAGGTTTGCCTGAATGTGGAAAAATTTAGATCGAGAAATTCAAGTTTAGTTTTACTTGACATTCTAGCTATTTATGTAATTATATAAGAAATTATATAAGAATATTCGGGGCTCCAAATTCTGGGTCCGCAAATTTCAATTATAAATTCATTTATAATATGTTAATTTATATTTACAGCTATTATGTTTTAATATGTATTTTACAGGTGGTCGTTTTGCCATTTTGGTATTCAAGCTTGGACTAATGAAAATATTGCGAACTTACAAAGTGGACGTGTGCGAAAAAACTCGGATTCCACATGAATTTGATAATTTCACATTTAACTTACAACCGAAAGATGGAATATACTTAAAACTAACAAAAATAGAATAATGTTGCGTTTACATGTTAATGTAAAACTGTGTACTTATGTAACTGCAACAACAAGTATGAAGGATAGAATAGTTTTTTGTGTCACAGCCTCCAGAAACCTTGGAACTCCTCTAGAATAAGAAAGTATTAGAAGACTAGTCGCTGAAAAGGCTCGATATAAAAAAAAAGAACTTTTGGAAAGTTTGAAGAATTGCGCACCCGTCACAGTGTAAATTATTTTGCTATCAACGTATGTATTGTTAATGAGAATAATAATATTCAAATGCTAACATTGGGAGTAAAAATGCTGAGGCACATCACGCGAGCGAATGTCTCCAAAAGTTAGTTCAAGATGTTTTAGACGATTTTCAAATAAAAAAAGAGCAGAGTCTGTGTATTGTGCCCATTAATGCTTCAAACGTGGTGTTTGCTGAAGTGTGCTGTCTAAGTAAGCAATGATGTATGCCAGGTATGCTGTATGATCGATGTGTGCAGCCTAATGAATGTACGAGTAGTAATGTGTGCATGGTTAAAACGTTGTTATTGTCGTTTGTTTGATACCTTCTGCTGTTCGTTATGAAACCTCGATTTTTTAATTGGACACAATAAAAATATAAAAAGATACTTATCTTGCCTTTTTAATAAACAAATTACCCAGGTAGCGCCCGGACGTCGAATGGACGTCGAATGGACGTCGAATGGACGTACGTATCGGAACTATGTACGTCCCAGGGACGTACAAATAATGTCGTTATGTCCGAGATATGTCCCAGATACGTCTCAGTAAAGTCCGACAGAGGTCCTAGTTAGAAAGTGGTACATAGGACGTCCCGTTCGGACCTATCTGGGACGTATCTGGGACTTATCTAGAACTATCTGACACGTATCTAGGACATATCTGGAATATACCTGGGACATACGGACGTTATTTGGACATCCCTGGGATGTATGGCTGGACATATTCAGGACCTTAGAAGGACATTTACAGGACGTTTATAGAACATTAAAATTTAATGTTAAATTTAATGCAATCAAAATTTCATATATTACCCAGATAGCACGGACGTCCATTGAACGTCCGTTATTTTTCCAATTTACGTCCATACGTCCGATGTCCGTTGCGGACGTCCCTTGGACGTCCAAAGGACTTGAATTTCAGACGTCCTGTGGACGTCCGTTTTTTATGTCCTAAGGATGTCCGTGGGACCTATATTTCGGATGTACCAGGGATGTCCATTTTTTTCGTCCCAGGGACTTCCGTGGGACTTAAATTTCGGATTTCCCAAGTACGGTTCATAACCGTGCTCAAGACTTTCGTACATACTAAGATGCTCACTTCTCGTGCGTAGAACACATTTGTATATTACAAAATATATATATTTATTATTAATATTAATAAAATATTATTTATATTTTTATATACTGTCACGTCGATTATTTTTCCGTGACCGGAAGAATAATCGTTCGAGGTCAGAAAAAGCGTGCCAAAGGCGCAAGGAATAAGGGAGGCGCATAGAGAGTCCTCGAGAAACATGATTGGCTAAGAAAAGACGAATGCAGACCCGGCCAATCAGGATGATTTGAGAAGAACGCGTAGCTACCGAGTTTCGAAGACGATCGACAAAAGTCAGTCTAGTCCAGTCTAGTCTGAGCCCACAGCAAGTTTACTTGTAGCTATAAGAACAAATAAAGACCTCACTCCTGTTAAATATACGACACCCTAAGTCGATTTTCCCTCGAATCACTTAATCCTACATCTTTTTCGTTAAAATTTTCAACCACCTATTCTTACCAAATGATTACAATTTACTTGCATTTACAATTTTATGAAGATATTTGGCATAAAATAATTGCCACCTTCTAGTTAAAATGGTGGCAACAGAATATTTTCCTACACGCTCCAATACGAGCTGGTGCTTTTGAAAATATTTTCTTCACAAATGTAATTAATGTATTATCAAGTGGAAAACAAAGTCGTACTTTTTCAGCTATCCTGTGCAGACCACGTACACACGCGTAACATGTATCATGTTTTCGTAAAATAATTTCAATTTCTTTCCTGCTTTGCCCATATATGGGTTTCCTGCTTCACCACCATTTATTAACAAAATTCTTCTGGCTGAATGTACAAAGGGAGATACAGTTGCATGACCGATTTCTTTTATTGTTTTGGAATACAATAAGTGCCATCTTGTTGTTTCATTTTCACAAAATTTTCCTACTTATAAATTTGCGATGTAATTCCCTGTTGCATCGATCGCTTCGTCTACACTTTAGAAATTCATATGTAATATTCGGTTATATCGTTCTTAATATTCTGAATGCTTGCGTTATAGAAATCGTCGATGTAATGTAGGGATTTTTGGTGAATAGGGATGTTTCTTTCAAAGATGAAAGTGACAACAATAATATTTAATACTACAGAGAATGAAGAAAACAAAATGATATAAAATGAACTCGCTACTCGACCTATCGCACGACTCTTCACGTTCTCGCGACCCGCTACGCAGTCTTCCGCATCTCGATCCCCCAGAACGATCTTTCCACGCACACACGCTCATTCACACCCACACCGTGGACACGCGATCTTTAAGATCTACACAGTTCGTAGGACGGTAAATTAATTAACCTACAGCAATTCTTTACGCACCTAAAGAAGGTGCGTAATATTAAATCGTCCGGAATCGAATGATCCATATATTTTGCTAGAAAATTTCTCCATGTATGGTTATTTAACGTACTCCAAGGTATGCTATCGCAGCCTATCCAGATCTACATGTTTTGTCTAACATACATTACCGGCCAAAAGTTTGGAATCACGGCGTAAATTTAGAGAAACAGAAAGTTTGTAAGAAGAACTGAATACCTTTAGAAACAACCAAGGAAGATTAACTTGTCAAAAATCTTACGAGCAGTATGTTTTACATTTTCTATTATTTTATTCAAGGAATGCGTGTTTTTCTTCAAATTGCTCATTCATTAGAAAACCGACATTATTTTTAATAACAATTAGTTTTTTGAATGTTTCTATTTTCATATTTTTCCATGCTTCTGGTAGATGTTGCCAATGATGTCACTTTAGAAAAGTGCATTCCGAACATTGTCTTACATTGGGTTTATAAACTATACAAGAGCATTATGGACGTAAGAAAATGATGAAGTCGGTTAAGAAACATTATTCAACAAGTTAATATTTGATATTACAACGATGGATCATTTCAAAATTTATCGATATGTTCGATTTTTACAAAATCAGCAAGTGATTACAAACTTTTGGCCGATAGCGTATGTGTCGATGTGGTAAATTGTTTGGGAGATATTCGAGAAAAACGATCTTATGAGCATTAAATTCATTATTTTAACGTTCAATCGTCTTGGAGAGTGTTTTGCTGTTATCTGATCGAACTCAAACTTTTCATAGAGTTTGCTTGAATTATTACGAATCCAGTGAGGTGTCGCAAAAAATATTTAAAAGTCGAAGATAAGGGTTACGCTATCGTACGTGTTTTTAAACATAAATGTGCAGAGCATATGTTGAAATATGCTTTTAAAACTAAATGTGCCGAATATACAGGGTGAATCACTAATCGTGATCTGTAGAGATCTACTCCGTTGTTAGCAGTCCGATCGAAAATGTTTTTATCAGGTATAGCATCGTTTCAAGAGAGCTTTCACGTGATTAAATCAAATTTTTCGTCAACTCTTTTTTTATGATTTTTCAAGGTTACCTTTAATTTTTTGCTAATAAACCTATAATTTTTTACGCTTATATGTTAGAGGATTTCAAGGCGAATTCGAAAACGTATCGTAACATGTAAAGAATTGCAAAAATGATTGCTAAAAATTGCATTTTTAATTTTTTTTTACAAAAAATTTGTTATTATTACGGGTGACGAACAGATGTTCAAGATCATCTCTGGCAGGAACCGTCCTAGATAAACGCACAGATAAATTCACATATCTGTTTAGTTTAAAACCAAAACATAAGCACGACCAACTGGACGCTGACAGAATACGAATATGACTCAGGGGTACTGACAAATACCATTCGTTAATTTCAAGGTTTCTGACAAATGCCACCCGTCATTGCAGGGGTATATAAGCACTTGCATTTCTGTTCTCGTGGGCTAGTACTTTCGTAATCACGAACAGTATCGCGTCGTGCTGTATCTCGTAGAGTCAATTACCAGTGAGATCGGGCTCAAGTTCCCCTTTCGTATCAACGTTAACCGTATAGTCTACGAGAACTAAAGTCGCTACGAGACCCCCGCATTGCCAGTGCGTCAAAACCGAGCATCTTAGTTTAGGTAACAATACCTTTCTTTCAACTCATCTTCATTCAATAGCGACATTTACACAAATGTAACACGTTCTTATAATTAGAATATATCTGTGTTTATCGAATATTTCGTATAGATTACTAAACTCATAATTATCGTTCCACAATCCGAATCGAGTAATTGAACGTCCCCCAACGATACAATCTTACCGCTCGGATTGTATCAATTAGATTATACTTGTTACGAGGCCCACTAACTATCCAACCTAGTGGCTCCCCGATCTCGCATTGGGTTCGTCCGCTTACCCTTCGCCGGCCACTCGTGTTGCTCGCGGCACTGGCTCGTAACACTATAGTCACGTGAAAGTTGTTTTGAAACCATGTATATGTGATCAAAACATTTTCGATCGGACAGCTAATAACAGAGTAATACCTGCTGATCACGATTCGTGATTCACCCTGTATATTGTATATGTCTTTAAATTTAGATATGCAGTGCATATATTACACATTGCCTAAATAGATTGTCGAACCTACTAATCACGACAAATGTGTTTTTCTTCGGTTCCATCGTTTATCTGTATTTTGTAAAAATGTTTTATCGTGAACAATCGCAGTCTAGTAATTTATATTCGTGCATCTAATGAATATGAGTATATAAAACGAGCTTCAACACCGGCACACGGTTGTCGCGCAACTGCAGTTTGTAACGATCAAGTAAGTATCTGCACGTATTACAAAACATTGGATAATTATGTACAAAGTTCGGTTCTGGGATTTTGATGATACTTAAATATTTTATGCAGCTAGACATTTTTGTTGCTTTCTGCGAAACTATTGTTGCTAATTCTGAGCTTCTTATAACGCAGAACGAATTAATCGCATGATAGGCAGAGTTGTGTTGAATAGCAAAATTGAATTATTTCACAAATTATAAATACTATCTGAAAGAGAATCTGAGAATCTGAGAATTATCTGAGCGGTCACTGTTCCAGTGACGCTCGGGGCTCGGAGTGTTCAGTACTTAAAGTTCACTAATAAATCGCACTATTGGCGGACGGTTTTTCCATAGCGTATATTTATATGTATACAGGGCGTCTCAAAATTCCTTCAACATCCGGAAAAGGGAGGTTCCTCAGATCATTTGAAGCGACATTTTCCTCTACAAAAATGGCGTCCGCGGCTTTGTTAAGAAGTTATTAATGAAAAACACGGACCAATCAGAGCTCGAGCGAGACTCGTGTTGGCACGGCGCGCCCACTGTCGATTGGCCGATTGTGCCAACACGCGTCTTGTTCGCGTTCTGATTGGTCCGTGTTTTTCGTCAATAACGAAAATTTCGTCAATAAAATCTAGTTTAATTAGTTACGAACAGTATTTGATAGTAAAACAGCAGGAACGACCTTTCACAGACAAATTCGACATCAGCTGTTGTTCAACCGACTAAAATCAATTTTTTCAGGAGTTTGCAGATCCTAATATTTAACTGCTAGCTTAGCAGTAGCGGAAACAATGGCGAGTTACTTGGAACTTTTCTTTGGCGTGGTTGCTTTACTTATCGCCTCCTATTATTACTGGACCTGCTACTATGATTTCTGGAGAAAACGTGGCGTAGCAGGACCAAAACCTCACCCATTTTTCTGCAATCTCTGGAAACTAACTCTTGCAAGAATAGGTATTGCAGATGTGGCAATAGACGTTTATAAGAAATACAAACATGAACCTGTGGTTGGATTGTTCGAAGGGCTAACACCTATTCTCGTTGTACATGATCCAGACGTTATAAAAAAAATCTTGATCACGGACTTTGCCTCCTTTCAAGAACGGTCACATTCGGTTCACGAACGGGTATGTGTAAAACCAGAGAAATCTAAATGAAATTTTATTTAATTATTAAATTGAAGTATACTCTCGACGTTATATTTCATTTCTTTTTACTGAACTCGAGCATTTTAATCAGTTATTCGTTTTCCCTTGAAATTCATGACAATGGATCAAATCTCCGTGCAGTGTTAAAAATGTAATTTATAATAAATACACTCTGTATAGATACACGAACCTACTAATACCAGAAGCTCCGCCGTGAATAGCACTGTCAAACGTTTTGTAACCATTTTTATGTTGTGACAAACAAAAAGTGATTCCGAAACTGTTAATTCTAATTCTGTAAATGCTAAATGCAAATTTGGAAACCCTATTTGTTTCAGCACCAGCAGCATATAACTTTTAAGAAATTTAAATGATGATTAAATTATTATTTGGTAATGCAAATAAAAGAAAGTAAAATTTATGAATTTTATAACTATAATTGAATAAAATTCAAATTCAGATTCCGAAACTGTTATTTCTAAATCTGTCAGTTCTGTAGACGAATTTGAAAACCATAGTTTTTCAGCATCATTAACTTTCACGAAATTCGGATGAAGATTAAATTACCATTTGATAATATAATAATTAAAATTCAATGAAATTAAAATTTCGATTCCGAAACGACTACTTCTAATGTTGTAAATGCTGAACACGAATTTGAAAACCATACTTTTCAGAATCTTTAAGTTTCAAAAAATTTGAATGACGATTAAATTATCATTTGGTGATGCCAATAAAATAGAGTAACTACTATTAAAATTTAATGAAATAATATCGAGTAAGATATCGCGGTACTTCAATTCTAGCTTTTGGAGCATAGCAATAAATTTAATACAAAATAATTATAATAGTATCAACGAGTAATGCTACTTCTACAGTGTGTTAACTAAACAATATGTACCTAATAAAATTATTTCCTAAAATATTGACAGACTGAACCCATGTCGCTAAATTTATTTCACTTGGACGCACCCAGATGGCGAATGCTAAGACCGAAAATAACTCCTATATTTACAGCAAGTCAACTAAGAGACATGTTTACTCTTATGGTGGAATGTTCAAAAAACTTAGACGGATATTTACATGATGCAGTGGAAACAGGCGAATCAGTCGAAGTTCGCGAATTACTTTCGAAATATTCGATGGATGTGATTGGTAGTTGCGGCTTCGGAATTAATATGAACACTGAGACCGAATATAAAAGCGAGATGCGTCGAATGGGCAAGCGTATTTTTGAAGTATGCACTGAAAACATTTTACGATTAAAAATGAGTCTTTTCTGTCCGGAACTCTACAATTTACTTGGATATATATTGCCTGAAAGGACGTTAAGCCGATACTTCACGAAAACTGTCACGTCCTTGATGAAGTATAGGAAGGAGCACGGCATCTATAGACCGGATTTCATTAACATGCTCATGGAATTTAAACAGCATCCAGAATGGTTCGAAGGCATCGGTAAGTTAACTATTGTCCATAAAACTAAGCTTGTAACAGGGAGTTCCAACTTGTAGCTCGCGAACTATTCGAGGAACCTTTCCCGCTTAGGTTCTTCCGCCACGTCATCGTTATATATACAGGGTGTTCGACAACAGGTGGGAGAAAATTTAAGGGGTGGTTCTCGACGATAATATAAGACGAAAATGAAGAATAAGAAAATTGCGTTTTCGGCTTCGTTATTTATTTATTAACACTTAAAAATCCGCCTAAAATGCGGCAACAAGTCTAACAAAAGTGTACGTTGCGTACGTCATAGAGGCGCGCGACAGTCACGTATCAAGTGACAGATGCATGCATACCTTGGTTCTCATTTTTGTTAGACTTTTGTTAATAAATAAATAACGAAGCCGAAATCGCAATTTTTTTATTCTTCATTTTCGTCTTATATTATCGTCGAGAACCACCCCTTAAATTTTCTCCCACCTGTTGTCGAACACCCTGTATGTTAGTTCGCCAACACATTCTACTGGAGCGCATAACCCGTGAAGGGCCCAGAAGCTCAAGCTGCCTCGATCGCCGAGTAGTGTAAACATGCCGAGAAATTCGATACCAGGTTGGGTATATGGGCGTGAACCCACTACTAATCCAATTACGAAACTTTATTTTTCATTATTTTTTTATCGGACGTTCACCAACTTCTTTGTTACATTTTTCTGATTATAATTTGTCGTTTGAAAACCTCAAACGGGCTGCAGTTCTGTAAATTTTCAAAATTCCAGTCTAATTCTTTGAGAACAGAATTTTCTAGATTTTAAGTTGTTTACGTAAAAGTATGCTATATATAGCACATGTTAAATATATGATAAATTATAAATTGTGCTTGACATGTACAGTAAATATGAGTCAAGTTGTATCTGGTTTGGTGTCATTTTAATCATAAAATCATTGTCTCACAGGATACGTTATTTTTTGTTGCGCCTTTTCGCCGCTTGGTCCGTGATTACATGCTGTCCTGTTCTACGTTCGGTGCAGTCGGCGAGGCCGCAAAAAAATAGTGTCCTTCTCCGATCTATGTCACAATACAGCACCGATAATTGACTTAGAATGCTACTTTACTGTACTTTTCGATGCGACAGTTCTATGAAATAATAGTATAATAGAATCTTGTTTAGAGTTAACGTATTTTATAACGGACCATCAATTTTAAATTATCATTTTCAGAGTTAACGGACACATTGCTTAGTGCTCAAGCTTTCAGTTTCTTCGCGGCCGGATACGAATCTACTTCAACTATTTTGAGCTGGGTTCTTTATGAGCTAGCTCAGAATCACGATATACAAGACAAAGTGCATAAAGAAATTGCGGCGTATCATGATAAGTACGGCGATACCTTCACGGTTGACTCCCTAAAAGAGATGATATACTTGGACAAAGTATTCAAAGGTGAACACATCAACGTGTTGTTATACATATGCACTACCGGCCAATACCGGTATTTTAACGATCTCGGTTACGTTTCAATGGCGGTTTCGGTTTTCATCCAGTTCGATATTATTTCTGTTTGAGTACAGTCTCTTGGCATAATACCGGTATGAAAATTTTACCGGTATCAAGTCCGTGATTCAACAATACATATCGCATACAAGATGTTCAAACGAATGTGATTATTCGTTCTAGTGATATTGCTATATAAAAATAGTTTTACTTAACTTATTGTTACTTTAGTGATCTTACTGTAGAAACGAAATTTTTGCTATTTTTGTAGAAGCCTTAAGGAAATATCCTGCTGCGGCTATAACTCTACGGAGAACAACGTCTGAATACACTTTTGATACTTTGAAATTTACATTACCAAAACAGACCAATGTGTGGATTCCAAATATTGCGTTTCAACGAGATCCTGAAATATTCCCAGATCCTGAGAAATTCGACCCTGAAAGGTTTGGCAAAGGGCAAGAAGAAACTCGACAATATGGACACTACCTACCTTTTGGCGGAGGACCAAGAAATTGTATTGGTATGTACAGGCATATTGCAACCATATATCTGAAAATTTACCTTTGTTTTTTAATTGTTGAAAAGAAAGTTTAGTTAAGTCATACAAATCGAATGTAAGATACAATAATATTACAACTGTTTGTATGGTATGAAAATCTAGTGATTGCATGTAAGTTAAGAGTTTGTAATAAAATCTATGCGAGTGGAAACGAACTACGGCAATGTCCCATTCTAAGTCAATTCAGGCTCTGTGTTGTGACATACAGTGCTGGACAAAATGATAGGACATTTGATGTACATGTATATTTCATATAACACAATAGGATATATGTACATATTACACGCCCTTTATATTAGATATGTCCTTCAAAGTATCCATATAGAATTGCAAGTTTGTATCTTGTACACGAAAGAAATTAGAGAAAATAATGTAGAGATGTATTGATTTTAGTCGGACAAAATGATGTGTCGATTGGACCACTAAATACAGTTGAAATTATATCGTGTTTCGTGTCATTTTAATCAGAAAAATGCCACAAATAAGTTAGTGAAAGTCCCATAAAAAAATAATGAAAAATAAATAAGTTTTGTAATTGGATTAGTAGTGTTCACATCGATATACCCGAGCTGGTATCGGATTTCGCGGCATGTTTACACTGCTCGGCGACCGAGACAGTTTGGGCTTCTCGTCCCCGAGCGGGGTATGCCCCCAGTGGAATGGGTAGGCGAACTGACACAGAGTAGTTTCCTCCGCTGGACTTAGAATGGGACATTACTGTACTAATGTAATTTGTATTATAAAATATTCAATAAGGTTTGCCTGAATGTGAAAAAATTTAGATCGAGAAATTCAAGTTTAGTTTTTCTTGACATTTTAGTTATTTATGGAATTATATAAGAATATTCGAGGCTCCAAATTCTGGGGCCGCAAATTTCAATTATAAATTCATTTATAATATGTTAATTTATATTTACAGCTATTATGTTTTAATATGTATTTTACAGGTGCTCGATTTGCCATTTTGGTATTCAATCTTGGACTAATGAAAATATTTCGAACTTACAAAGTGGACGTGTGCGAAAAAACTCGGATTCCACATGAATTTGATATTGGCGCATTTAACTTACAACCGAAAGGTGGAATATACTTAAAGCTAACAAAAATAGAATAATGCTGCGTTTACATGTCAATGTAATACCGTGTACTTATGTAACTGCAACAACAAGTTTGAAGGGTAGAATAGTTTTTTTTGTCAGAGCCTCCAGAAACCTTGGAGCTTCTCCAGAATAAGAAAGTATGAGAAGACTAGTCGCTGAAAAAACTAGATATAAAAAAAGAACTTTTGGAAAGTTTGAAGAATTGCGCACCCGTCACAGTGTAAATTATTTTGCTATCAACGTTTGTATTGTTAATGAGAATAATAATATTCAAATCCGAACATTGGGAGCGAAAATGCTGAGGCACATCACGCGAGCGAATATCTCCAAAAGTTAGTTCAAGATGTTTTAGACGATTTTCAAATAAAAAAAGAGCAGAGTCTGTGTATTGTGTCCATTAATGCTTCAAACGTGGTGTTGGCTGATGTGTGCTGTCTATGTAAGCAATGTCAGGTATGCTGTAAAAGTAGGTCCCCAAGGTAAGAGAAGTCCCCAATTTGCATTAGCGAGACGCTATTTTCCATATCCCGGACCCTTGCAATTCTCGTGTACGTACATGCGTCTAGCGGTGTATGAGTGTACCACACAACTCATCGTTCCTACTCCCTTAAAAAGGTTCTGCTGCCACAGACCTTGACGGTTTCGGCCAATATCGGGCCCACTATGAGCATCTTTTCGGACGAAATCGGCCGTAACGGCACCAACAACAGACTCTCGAGGCGTTCGAAACGCTCGTCCGTGTGCGCCGACGTAAACGGGTCCACTGTGATCGTACCCTAAGCTTTACGTCTTTAACGGTATCTCGTCGATGCCATAAGTTGTCAGGTCTATTCCTATATCTCGTCTGTGATATAACAGAGTCTGAAAATTGCCACAGTTATCTTACACTTTAGTCGGAATATTTTCATTCCGAAACGGTTTTTGTTGACATATGAATTAATAAATATCTTGTTATTGATTACACATTTATATAATCTTTATGTAAACAATGTACACATTGGATACGAAACAACAATAAAAAAATCATTATTCTTTCGAAATTTTTAACTTTACTCCTCCCTTAAGTTTCAAGAAGAACGATCGGATGTTTGACTTGAACGGTATGGTGGTTTTCTCACAAACTTCGACTTTGTGTTTACGCAGAATCGAAATAAGTCCAACCTTGCTCTGATAGAATGCGAAACGGGCTCCTGAAAGTAAATCGTCATAAGAATGTTTACATTCATAAATTATGTCACTCAAGTAATTCGATTAAATTACCATATTACATGCAAAATATACAACACTTCTTTATTCATATTATTACGCTTTAAAATAATTCATATTTCACTAGGTTCTACGAAATTAGATTTACAAACCACAAAGTTTATAAAGGACCTTGACTTGGCAATGATAAATTTAAGAAATTCCCCAAGTTAGATTATTTGCAAATATTGATTTTTCTTTTACGTTTTTTTACAGTTTAATATTTTGAAAACATATTCTCTTATTATTGCAGATGGACTTCCATTAATTTCATAAATCATAGTTAGAGACTGCCAGCCCCTGTGCTATTCAGCGACACCAATAAGTGGGCGCAGGTGGGCGCGGGGATAACGTAGAACTTACAGTGATCTGAAATACCACATCGCTAAAACTTCCACGACCGACGAAAATAGTATCAAAATAGTTCCAAAACATCGTCTGAAATATGGCGGAGAATATAACATTTAATAATAATCGATATGGTTTCGTGATAATTCGCCTTCTCACCGATGCGTCGCGACGAGACTCTCCTCAGTGGTCTTCTGCATCGACGAAATGCCGTCGGTGGCCTTCTGTTTCTCTGGCTGGAGCCAGAATATATCCTAGAGGGCGTAAGAGATCACCGCAACATTCGAGTGACACGAACTCCAATAAGGCTGGACGAGTCAGCATCTCGACGGTGCCCGAATATTTCGGTGTTCTCTTACGCCCTCTAGGATATATTCTGGCTCCAGCCAGAGAAATAGAAGGCCACCGACGGAATTTCGTCGGTACAGACGACCACTGAGGAGATTCTCGTCGCGACGCATCGGTGAGAAGGCGAATCATCGCGAAACCATATCGATTATTATTAAATCTAACCTTCTCCGCCATTTTTCAGACGACGTTTTGGCACTATTTTGATACTATTCTCGTCGGTGGTGGAAGCTTTAGTAATGTGATATTTCAAATCACTGTAAGTTCCACGTTATCTCCGCACCCACCTGCGCCCACTTGCCCGTGACATGGAAAATATTTATAATTGAACCATTGATCCTCTAGGATCGATATTTGGATGTCTTATATCTTCTTATCCAAATCTACTGGATAACATAAGAAAAAGGCAAACATTTATAGGAGAAAGGCAAAAATGTCTGGTTACGCAAGGAAAAGAGCAGCTCTTTTGTGTTCTAAGGGTTAAATATTCACTATTTATTGTATTATATTCGTTGGTAGAAATGGTTCTACCAACATAGTTTTTTGTTTTCGTTTTTCTTAAAAATAAATAAATATTGTTTTCTATACGAAAGACCGCGCCACTCTTTTGAAACATAACCCAATAGTTCTACAGTCATTTGGACGTACCTATACAATTTCTGGGACCATTACCAAAAGCCAAGAAGCTCATAGGATGTCTGGTTGAAATGCCATTATCGGTAAACCGTTCAGGGTCAAATACCTCAGGTTTTGCGTAAATATTGGGATCGTGATGAATTCCATATACTGGTATCCATACCCTCGTATTTTTAGGTATTGTGACTTTTGTACCCTTAAAAGTGTAATTTGTATTGACCTGTCTGAATAATGTTGGTACTACCGGGTACTTTCGTAACGTTTCTGTACAAAAAAATGATGCATTAAAAATAGCGATAATTCAAAAATTTTTGTACACAAATTCGGTGTATGAAATTCTAATCAAATTCCGAATTGCTAAGTTGCTCAAATCTAATTTTACAATATATACATTACTATAAACATAATCTGTATTAATTTAAACTCATTTTTTAGCAGTGCAATGCAATGAGTACGTATTCAAATTAATGTACAAAAATCGATTACATTATCGATCTTTTTTATTCACAGTATGATATTAACAATGAATGAATTCGACATATTCCTAAAATGTTTGAATTTACAAATAATTAATGTTTCAGTCAAAATGGTTAAGTATCGAATACTATTTTCACAAAACAGTAACAGATGAAATATTCTTATGGTAATTCAGTCATGTATTTTCTCTCAATTTAAAAATAGACCTATCGATTTTACATTAGAAACAATTTCGAAACTTGAATTGACACTGAAACTATAAATGATGATGATTTGAATTATATAGTAAGAATAATACTTGCCTCGCAACACTGCATCCAGATAATTCATTTGATTCACTTGATCGTATGTTAAAACTTTACCTTCTCGTACATTCCCTTCGCAAGTTTGTTTAATTTCTCTTCGCAACTTATTCTGTATATCAGTGTTTAAAGCTAATTCATACAGTGCATGTGCTATCGTAGACGACGAAGTGTCAAATCCAGCTAGGAAGAAGACAAAGGCCTGCGCAGTCAGCAACGAGTCCGTTAATTCTGAACATATGATATAACAAATGCATTATTTTGTTAGTATGGTAGACCCCCATATAAGGCCGCGGTCATAGTGGTTCCGGTATCGTCCGATGTCAGAGCAACTGTGATCGTGGACTTAACCCCCTCTTTGATAACCAGACACATTGCGCGACTGCACGACCAGTCTACACTGTCTACGGTCTTAGTGGAAGACGCTGGAGTGTGCTCATGGTAGTGGAATGGGTTAGTGGAAGGGGAAAGAAAGTTATATTGTAAAGGGAACGGGATCTCCTTGTAACGCGTAAGGGAACAATTAATAAACATACGTACGTTACAGACACGTAATGCGAATGGAGTATAACATTTTTTCTTCGTGTTAATAATGTTTAGTAATCCTGTTTTGTCGGTAACGTTGGGTGTTGACACTGAATGGTAATGGGGTCTTTGTGGGGCGCAAACGCCGCAAAACCGACGGACACCAAAATACATTAGGTGTCAGGTCTATTTCTATATTTCATCTGTGCTTGTGCGTCCAGACGTACAGTAGGAAATTACGATGTTTGGAGGATGGATCGCAAAACACTGCGTCCAGACGCACAGCAGGAAGTTACTACGAATAGAGTATGGATCACAAAACACTGCGTCTAGACACGTTTAGGAGATTCCACTGCGCGTCTGGACATAGTGTTTTCTGACCCATACTCCATTCGTCGTCTAGACGCAGATGCTAGTACCCAGAAGCAAGCGATTTCTTCTGATGAAGTTTGATGAATGGAACATAAGAGGACCCAGGATCAAAAAAGGCTGCGTTCAGACGCACGGCATGAAGTTACGACGAATAGAGTATGGATCACAGAACACTGCGTTCAGGCGCGTTTAAACTGGAATCTCCTAAGTGCGTCCGCGACAATTTTTAAGAAAGATCCGTAGTCTACTAATCATCTTGAGATTTTTATCGTCAAGGCTAACTTTTCACCTTGCGATTGAAGAGAAAATTGAACTCCACACAAACACTGTACAAGTATGTATATGGGATGTAAACTTATTGCTAGCGTGAACGTCACTCAACAATTCGTTGTCAAACAACTTACCAATAGCTTCCAACTGACTTGGATTTTTCTTCAGTTCTAGAAGCATATTGATGAAATCGTGCCTGACCACATTATGTTTTTCTCTGTAATTCATTGTATCCGCGACCATATTTGTAAAGAAGTCGTTAGCCTCCTTCGGTTGCACTAAATGACCAAATCGTTTGTATAGTATGCTTGGGAAAAATTGCTTCATAGTATCTCTCACAAATTGTTGCAAGGACGGGCTGGAAATCTCTCTACCCATTCGGCGAAACTCGCTGTTCTCATCCGCGAGAGCGTTCATGTCAATTCCAAAAGCACAGGTGCCGATCACATCAGTTGTAAATTTGGCTGCTATCTCGCAGCATTCTATAGACTCTTCCTTCTTTATCACGTTGTCCAAGTATGTTTCCAAGTGTTCTCCACATTCTACCACGAGAGGAAACATTTCTTTGAGTTTCCCAGCCGTGAACACCGGTGAGAGTCTTGCTCTCATTGGACGCCATACGTCAGGTTTCAAGAAGAAGAGATTTTCTGACAAAGGTTCTACCTGTAGACATGTGTTAGTGGAATTAATAAATGTATAATGCCTTGATTAAATTTCGAATTGAAAGTGGGAGCACATCTTCTGCACAAAAATTGTTTAAATTTTCAGCAAAAAAGTGGTGAGATGACAAGATGTTCCCTGGTAGGAATGCAGTGACGTAGGCTATGAATACGCGGCCGATTGGTTAGTTTGGACACAGCAGGCAAGGTCTCGCACGGTTTGTCTACCGAAAACCCTCATCTTTGCTTTATCAAGAATTGAGAAGGTGCTTTCCGCACCCTTGCAATCCAGGAAACGAGACTACCCCCTTAAGCCTGTAGTTTGTACTGGTCTTAACTCTGTGTTCTACTCAACGAAGTATTTTGTTCGCGCGTTTGTTCGGCATTTCTTCAAAGGTTAAATTAGAAAAATTAAATTGTAACTTAAAATTATTATTTAATTTTTCATCGCGAATGTTATATTATTATTTATTCATAAATACCTCAGGAAAGGTGGGAAATCCTCGCGTTGGAAATAAGGGGAAGTCTCCGATGAGGACATCTTTGATCAGATCAAGATCATTGACAACTACCAATGGTGAAGTCCCTGCAAAGATACCGATTACTGGCTCATGTTTGTATTCATCGTACATTTTCTTTATGGCGTCGCTCCAAGATGACTGTGCCAACGCAGATGATTTGAGATTTCCGAAGAACAGCGAAGGTTGTGGTCCGGGTACTCCAAGCTTTCTCCAATAGTTGTTCTTCGAAGAAAGGTAATAGTATACTGCTAGCAGCAACACCAAACCGCCGCATAATATTTGGAAGTAGTCCATCATAGCGGATCAACTATCTTAAACAAAACAAACATTATCTATAGTTTATTTTAACAAGCGTTATTTAAATACGCGTTATCTACAGCTTAGTATGAAATATTAACAACATAGGTGTAATTGGAACACGAAGATTAAAATACTTCAGAGGTTTTCTTTATGTGCAAGAGACGCAGAAAGTTACCTAGTTACCTGTTCATGTCTAGTATACTCGCCATGAAAATTTGCATTTGCTATTAAATAAAATTTAAAAAACCGCACGATGTAATATGACAAAAGCACAAAAATAATGCTATCGGTGGTATAATAGCGCTGCCGGTGGGAGCCAGCAGCGATCACTTAAGCCGGCGCGTTCCAAATGATTTCGCGACGGGTGTTAGTCGCACGCGCTCTGTGTCTCAAGGACGATTCAATCATTCCCGTCGATCCGGGAAAAATGCGATGTTTGCGTCTCCGTACGCGCTATTAACACGAGCTAGGGCCGGATTCCGATGGAATACGCGATTTACAAATGGCTGCTGTCGTCGGAACTAATTACGGAAATGCGAATCGAGTACGTGGCTGAGTCCCACCGTGGAACGGAACGAGATTAGCGTGAAATAAACAGCGACACACGGTTCTCTCGCTAAATACAATATTATCGCTAAATATTATTCCCGTGTGCTCGCCGCCCGACGGATTCGTACCTCTCGCGATTCTAATCTTTCGCGAGCATCGGCATCTGCGAAGCCTCGTCGAAATTTTTGCGACGCGAACGTGGACCCGCCAAACACTACCCGAGCCAACACGAAATAATACACTGTTTATTGAAAGGGAAATCAGACTGGGGCTTGCCACAGGTAACAGGCAATCGGCAGCGACGATCTTCCCGCTAATTGTCTCTCGCTTCAAGCAGCGTTAGCAAAAACTTATTGGTCTTACGCAATGTTTAATGATGCTACGCGAGACTAGAGTCAACGAAGCAGTGTTTTCTTACGCCGTGGCTCAGGAACACGTTTGCGAAGCGTCCCCCACTTTCCTTACTTTCCCCCCCGTACGACGCACAGTGGGCAATTTAGACGGAATCGGAAACAAAATTAAAGAACTTTCGATAGAAATGAGATAGAGCGATGAAGGTTGTTTTAAAATTAAAGTTGAAACTTTGCAGAATATGGGAAAAGTAGGGAGATTATGGTGCGAACGTTTTTTAACCTTGAAACCTTCAAGAAAATGTTGTTTTTTTCAATAACACGCAATTTCCCGTTTCACCAATTATTTATATAACTTCAGAGAAGAGTCTTCAAAAATTTTTGATAAGATTAAAACAGCACTTGAAACTTTCTTATCTAAAACAGGCCTGTATTAATGATTTACATAACGAACACTTCGCTTCTAAATTATTTCCGGTACTATTGAAACTAACACAACATGACCAAATAGGATGTATATACATGGTTTTAAGGCGTGCATGCGATGGACAATGCGCCACTCAAAATAATATAACTTTGTCCGAAACAATTTTTACATACAATCAAACTCATCCAATATAAGTGACACGTTCTTCTATTGTACTCACTCGTTCCACTGAATAAGCGTCACTCTGATCATTGATCGCAGCTCCTAATTCACATAACGATTGTCCATCATTATTTTCTCTCATTCTACGGTGAGAGAGCGAATTGAGAATCGGTTAATTTTATTGGAAGGTCGGTCGCTGCTGCCACGACATTCGTGCAGTAACGATCGAGCGTTTCTCGTTCTTATTACCGGCATTTCTCGCTATAGAATATGTATCGCAAAATCATAAAAAGACGTTGAATATTATTATTTTTATTAACAAGTCAAACGTTAATAGCAAAATAATTTACACTGTGACGCGTGCGCAATTCTTCAGACTTTTCAGAAGTTCTTCTTTTTTATTTCTAGTCTTTTCACCGACTGGTCTTCTCATACTTTCTCATTCTAGAAAAGCTCCAAGTTTTCTAACGATTTCGCTATTTCACTAAATATATTTATAAACTCTGGACGCTCTGGCACTCAAACTAATCTATCCTTTAAACTTGTCATTACAGTTAAATAAGTACGTAGTATTATGTTTACATGTAAACGCAACATTATTCCATTTTTGTTATCTTTAAATATATTCCACCTTTCGGTTGTAAGTTAAATGCGCGGCTATCAAATTGATATGGAAACATAGTTTTTTCGCACACGTCCACTTTGCGATTTCGAAGTATTTTCATCAGTCCAAGCTTGGTTTGCAAAATGGCGAAACGAGTACCTGTAAAATACATATTAAAAAATAATGGCTATAAAGATAAATTAACATATTATAAATGAATTTATAATTGAAATTTGCGGACCCAGAATTTGGAGATTCCCGAATATTCTTATATAATTATATAAATAATGAAAATGTCAAGAAAAACTAAAGTTTCTTTTCGATCTAAATTTTTCACCACACCGACAAAACTTATTGAATATTTTAAAAATTACAATAGTACAATAATTTAGTACAGTTTAGTAATGTCCTATTCTAAGTCCGGCGGGGGAGACAGTTGTAATATTATTGTACCTTACATTCGATTTGTACGACCGAACTAAACTTTCTTTTCAACAATTAAGAAACAAAAGTAAATTTTCAGAAATATGGTTGCAATGTGCCTCTACATACCAATACAATTTCTTGGTCCATCGCCAAAAGGTAGGTAGTACGAAGAAGGTCGAGTTGCTAATTGTTCTTCGTTAAACCTTTCAGGGTCGAATTTCTCAGGATCTGGGTAAATTTCAGGATCTCGGTGTAGCGCAAAACTTGGAATCCACACATTGGTCTGTTTTGGTAATGTAAATTTCAAACTATCAAAAGTGTATTCAGACGTTGTTCTCCGCAGAAGTACAGCCCCAGCAGGAAATTTCCTTAAGGTTTCTACAAAAATTTCGTTTCTACAGTAAGATCACTAAAGTAACAATAAGTTATGTAAAACTATTTTTATATAACAATATCACTAGAACGAGCAATCACATTCGTTTGAACATCCTGTATGCGATATGTATTGTTAAATCAGGGACTTAATACCGGTAAAATTTTCATACCGGTATTAGGCCAAGAGACTGTACCGAAACCGAAATAATATCGAAATGGATGAAAACCGAAATCGTTAAAATACTGGTATTTTCCGGTTTTTCCAATGCAAAGGATGTCCCAAATAAAAAGGAACTGCGTGCCACTTACTCCAGAACCCTCAAGAAACACAGTCACCTCTAAACTAGGTAAGTATACACAATATAAATACGTGCCGTCGTAAAACTCTTCGTGCAAAGCAATAAGCGCAAATCCTAATTCAGGTAAACTACCCTAGTAGCACAAAAACATTGGATAAATATTTTTTTCAAATATTGGAAAAATATTTTTCAACCCACACTATTTCATATGAGATAAATATTGGATCTGAATATTGTATACATGTACAGGAAATGTAAATTGAATGTTCAAAAAATATAAGCTAAATATTCAGAGAATATAAACTGCATCGACAAGTTAATCTTCCTTGGATGGTCTAAAGCCATTTAGTTCTTATAAACCTTCTGTTTCTCTGAATTTATGCCGTGATTCCAAACTTTTGGCCGGTAGTGTATATATATCTAGCATGCTGATGTGTTCACCTTTGAATACTTTGTCCAAGTATACCATCTCTTTTAGAGAGTCAACCGTGAAGGTATCGCCGTACTTATCATGATACGTATTAATTTCTTTATGCACTTTGTCTTGTATATCGTGATTCTGAGCTAGCTCATAAAGAGTCCAGCCAATACTAGTTGAAGTAGTTTCGAATCCGGCCGCGAAGAAAGTGAAAGCTTGAGCAGTAAGCAATTTGTCCGTTATCTCTGAAAATGATAATTTAAAATTGTTGGTCCGTTATAAAGTACGTTAACTCTAAACAAGATTCTATTATACTATTATTTCATAGAACTGTCGCATCGAAAAGTACAGTAAAGTAGCATTCTAAGTCAATTCTCGGTGCTGTATTGTGACATAGATCGGAGAAGGACACTATTTTTTTGCGGCCTCGCCGACTGCACCGAACGTAGAACAGGACAGCATGTAAACACGAACCGCGCGGCGAAGGCGCAACAAAAAATAACGTATCCTGTGAGACAATGATTTTCTGATTAAAATGACACCAAACCAGATACAATTTGACTCATATTTACTGTACATGTCAAGCAAAATTTATAATTTATCATATATTTAACATATGCTATATAAAGCATACTTTTACGTAAACAACTTAACATCTCGAAAATTCTGTTCTCAAAGAATTAGACTAGAATTTTGAAAATTTACGAAACTGCAGCCAGTCTGAGGTTTTCAAACGACAAATTGTAATTAGAAAAATGTAACAAAGAAGTCGGCGAACGTCCCATAAAAAAATAATGAAAAATAAAGTTTTGTAATTGGATTAGTAATGGTTCACACCCATATACCCAACCTGGTATCGGATTTCTCGGCATGTTTACACTACTCGGCGATCGAGGCAGCTTGAGCTTCTGGGCCCTTCACGGGTTATGCGCTCCAGTAGAATGCGTTGGCGAACTGACATATAGAACGGTCTCCTCGGCCGGACTTAGAATGGGACTTTACTGTATACGTGTTCTACCATATATATATATAACGATGACGTGGCGGAAAAACCTAAGCGGGAAAGGTTCCTCGAATAGTTCGCGAGCTACAAGTTGGAACTCCCTCTTGCAAGCATAGTTGTATGGACAATAGTTAACTTACCGATGCCTTCGAACCATTCTGGATGCTGTTTAAATTCCATCAGCATGTTAATGAAATCCGGTCTATAGATGCCCTGCTCCTTCCTATACTTCATCATGGTCAGGACAATTTTCGTAAAGAATCGGGTTAACGTCTTTTCAGGGAATATATATCCAAGTAAATTGTAGAATTGCGGAAATAATAGACTCATTTTTAATCGTAAAATGCTTTCAGCTGATACTTCAAAAATACGCTTGCCCATTCGACGCAACTCGCTTTCATTTTCGCTCGTAACGTTCATGTTAATTCCGAAGGCGCAAGTACCAATCACATCAGTCGTATATTTCTTAGTCAATTCGCGAACTTCGACTGATTCTCCTGTTTCAACTGCATTATGTAAATCTTCTTCTAAGCATTTTGAACATTCCACCATAAGACCAAACATGTCTCTTAGTTTACTTGCTGTAAATACCGGAGATATTTTCGGTCTTAGCACTTGCCATCTGGCTGCGTCCAAGTGAAATAAATTTAGCGACATGGGCTCAGTCTGTCAACATTTTAGGAAATAATTTTGTTAGGTACATATTGTTCAGTTAACACACTGTAGAAGTAGCATTACTCGTAGATACTATTATAATTATTTTGTATTAAATGTATTGCTGTGCTCCAAAAGCAAGAATTACAGTACCGCGATATCTTATTCCATATTATTTCATTAAATTTTAATTGTAATTACTCTATTTTATTGGCATTACCAAATGATAATTTAATCGTTGTTCGAATTTCTTGAAAATTAAGGATACTGAAAAAGTATGGCTTTAAAATTCGTGTTCAGCATTTACAAAATTAGAAGTAGCAGTTTCAGAATCTAAATATGAATGTCATTCAATTTTAATTATTATATTACCAAATTGTAATTTAATCATCATTCAAATTTCGCGAAAGTTAAGCATGCTGAAAAATATGGTTTTCAAATTCGCATTCAGCATTTATAGAATTAGAATTAACAGTTTCGGAATCCCTTTTTGTTTGCCACACCATAAAAATTGTTAGAAATTGTTTGACAGTGTTATTCACGGCGAAGCTTCTGGTACAGTTAGGTTCATGTATGTGTACAGAGTGTATTTATTATAAATTATATTTTTAACACTGCAAAATGATTTGATACATTGTCATGTATTCGAAGGGAAAACGAATAACTGATTAAAACGCTACAGCTCAGTAAAAAGATATCAAATACAATGTTGAGAGTATACTTATATTTAAAAAATTAAATAAAATTTCATTTAGACTTCTCTGGTTTTACACATACCCGTTCGTGAACCGTGTGTGACCGTTCTTGAAAGGAGGAAAAATCCCTGATCAAGATTTTTTTTATAATATCTGGATCATTTACAACGAGAATAGGTGTTAGCCCTTCGAACAATCCAACTACAGGTTCATGTTTGTATTTCTTATAAACGTCCATGACCACATCTGCAATACCTATTCTTGCAAGAGTTAGTTTCCAGAGATTGCAGAAGAATGGGTGAGGTTTTGGTCCAGCTACGCCACGTTTTCTCCAGAAATCATAGTAGGAGTTCCAGTAATAATGTGATGCGATAAGTAACGCAACCACGGCACAGAAAAGTTCTAAGTAAATCGCCATTGTTTCCGCTATTGCTCAGCTAGCAGTTAAATATTAGGATCTGCAAACTCCTGAAAAAATTGATTTTAGTCGGTTGAACAACAGCTGATGTCGAATTTGTCTGTGGAAGGTCGTTCCTGCAGTTTTACTACCAAATACTGTAATTCGTACAAATCATTAAAACCACAATTATCGTCCCTAATCCTAATCGAGTAATTGAACGTCCCCGCACGATACAATCTTACCGCTCGGATCGTATCAATCAAATTATACTTGTTACGAGGCCCAACAACCCTCCAACGGCCACTCGTGCTTCTAGCGGCCCTGCCTCGTAACAATAGATTCGCAAAAAAACAACAAAAATGTCTAGTTGCAGAAAATATGTAAATTTCATCAAAATCGAAGAACCGAACCACTTTGTTAATAATTATCCAATGATTTGTAATACGTACGGATACTTACTTGATACAAACTGTAGTTGTGCGACAACTGTGTTCCGGTCTGAAGCGTGTTTTATATACTCCTATTCATTATATGCACGAATGTTAATTAATAGACTGCGGTTGTTCACGAAAAACATATTTTTACAAAAGACAGATAAAACAATGGAACCGAGGACATTGTTCTAAAAAAAAATTTTTTATTTTGCATTTTTTGCATAATGTATAATATATGAACTACATATTTAAATTTAAAAACATATGGAAAATATACAGGGTGAATCACGAAACGTGATTAGCAGAGATTAGTGACATTTAATAATAATCGATATGATTTCGTGATGATTCGCCTTCCGACCGATGCGTCGCGACGAGAATTTCCTGAGTGATCTTCTACACCGACTATATGTCGTCGGTGGCCTTCTGTTTCTCTGGCTGGAGCCAGAATATATCTTAGAGGGCGTAAGAGAACACCGAAATATTCGGGTGACTTGAACTCCCATATGGCTGGACGTCTTTAACAGTCTGTCGTCTGTGCTCTTATACCTCGTCGGTGGTCGGAGAATGTAACATTTGATGATAATCGATATAGTTCCGTGATAATTCGCCTACTTATCGACGCGAATCTCTTCAGTGGTTTTCTGCACCGACGAAATAGGATTGCTGCGATACCCATGAGATCGGATGATGTTCCGTGAGATCGGAGACTCTCTGACAGTATCTCGTCGTCGATGTCTATACTAATCTACAGACTTAAAATCGGTACAGACATTGTATCTGATGGACTTTTCTGTGCAGACCTCGGAGTGCTCTAAGAGTTAATAGCCTCCGTAAAATTTCGGTGTCGCTCCCCATGTTACCTATAGGCGTATTAGACCTATTAGCACGAACTGAATATTTTCTAGATTTTCTAAGATTCTATTTTGTTCTGTATTGTATATGTACAGGAAAGTCGATATTACTGTCCTCGGTAAACACCAGGTTCTATGTCCAGTGCCTATTCGCTCCACTGGCGATGATTGACCTCGGCTCGGCTATATAGGTGTAAACACCACACATTGACCCGAATGAATCAAAATGTTCAACTTTCTTAATTTTCATTATTTTTTTTTATGAAGTTTCACTATCGTATTTCTGACATTTTTCTGATTAATGTAGGACCAAACACGATATAATTCCAATTGTATTTAGTGGTTAAATCGACGATTCAAGTTTCGTTCGCAAGGAAGGACAGCGTATGGGAAAGAGAGAGATACTCATTCTGTCCTTCTCTATGTTGGGCTTTTCCTTTGAATTTCATTCTGTCCTTCTCTATGTTCGGACTCTCCTTTGAATTTCATTCTGTCCTTCTCTATTTTCAGCGTCCAACAGCCCCCACGACAATTTTTATTGATATCGAGTGCAAAACTATGCTTTGAGCAGAGAGGATAGGAGAGTGCTCAGGCCCGGGG